>CAJRST010038888.1:19039446-19117686 GCA_907169785.1 Menidia menidia
TAGGCGACACAGGCAAGGAAAAACTTCCTTTTAACAGGCAGAAACCTCGAGCAGAACCATGGCTCAGGGTTGAAGTGAATGCCAACTTCAACTTCTCCATTCAGTTTCTTTTTCTCCTCCAACCAGTCTTCATATCCCTTCTTCCTCCCACACCCTCTCCTTGTCTAACCCCCCTTCCCATCCCTCTCCTAGCGTTTCTTCTACGCTGGCACAGTTAGCAATGATTACTCATCCTGGATAGCAGAGCTGCGCCCTTCCTGTTCGCTCTGCCCGCAGTGTGTGTTGAGTGTGTGTGTGTGTTCTTCTCTCACAGATTGGTATGAGGGGCAGTGCGTCAGACCTACTTGTGCGGAATGAGTGATGGATAAAGAACTCTATAATTCAATCCGAGCACAGTCAATATGCAGAAGCTGGACATTTAAAAGCCCCCTAAACTCATCTGTCAGTGTATAGCCGTCAGCGAGGGAAAGGAGAGGACCACAGTTGGACGTATCATCTCAGAAGAACTCTTCTCTTATTGTGGACAGCCTCTTAGGTCATCAATGTGGATTTGCTTAAGCTCTAAGTAGATGTATTGCTATTCGTGCCAAACATTTGCTCATGCATGTGCATGGATATTTTCATATATTTTGCATATATTTTGCACTCTCTGTGCATATATGTGAACAGGCTTGACTTTTAATAGTCCCATTTCAATCGCTTTTACCTCCATACAAAGAAAAAACTAGAAGAGTGCTTAGTTGAATTATAAAAAAACCCATAAAAAACAGAAAAAAGACCAGGTTATTTTTTGTATCAGGGAGGAACAATCACCTAGTTTCCAAAAAAACACCAACTCTCCCAGTACAAAGAACGGACAGAAGAACAGATATTGGAATGCACTGCCTCTTTGAAATCTTGCTAATTACGTGTTTATTTCCGATTATTTGCTTTGTTTTGTTTTCTTCAACTTTTCATTTTTCATATCATGTTTTTGCCTCCATGTTTAGTCTTTCTGTTCTGCTCTCTCCACTTTTTTTTTCCCAACTTCAAGCCACTTGGCTTGTATGGACGTGTGTGCACGTTTGTGTGTGCTGGTTAGTAGTAGTTGTGTGACACTACGCTGCTTTAAAGCCGAAGGGTCTCTGACAACTGTCTGAGTCTAAAAAGGACAAGTCACAGCTTGCAGGAACCGCTCTTTCTCTTTTATTCTGCCTTCATCTACACTGCAAAAGCATTCAGCCCCCCTTGGCATTTTGGCTATTTTGTAACATTCCAACCTGTAATTTACCATAAATGTTTTTTAAATATATTTTATGTAATGGATCTGCACAAAATGATCTAAGCTAGTGAAGTGAAATGAGAAATCTAACAAAAAAAGAAGTTAAAAGAAATTAAAATTGGCACATGTATCCACTCTCTTTGTTATGGCGGCCCTAAAGAATTTCTTGCTAATGACCTTAAAAAAGGTCTCTAATAATTAATTAAATAAAGTCCATCTGTGTGCAGTCTAAGTGTCAGTAGAAACACATCTATTCCGAAAGGCCCAGAAGCAGAGATATCAGAAAGGAAGAAGCATCCCTCTGAATATCAAGGAGCCTCTGAACAAGTCAAAGTTGTTGAGAAGTCATGGTTGGGTTGTAAAAAAAAAATCCAAATCTTTTATGTTTCCCTTCCATTTCACATTAGGCTGGATTCTGGAATATCGGTCCATAGGACCTTAATAAACTTTACACTGCTTAGACCTGGGCTTAATGGAAGAAAAGGAATGGAAAATGGCGCTATTTACTTTGTGTACCTGTGTGTTTCACTCTTCCTCTCCCAGTTGACTAAAATCCAATGACCAGCCAACCCTCTGAACATGAAATGTTCGGGATCTTTGTATATTTAATGTTCATTTGTTGATAGTACAAATGCCTAAGCAACACAATAACTACAGCTGTTGGAGGCAAAATATAAAAGACCATACTGAACATGATGCCTTCAACCTACTTCACCTAATTGGACTAACTTAGTTAATTGAAACATTCTAAGTTTTTAAACATTTTTTATCTGAAAATGACTAATTATAGGACTTCACACTTTGGACCTTGAAGATGTTATGCACAGTTACACCAATGGTCAACCTTGCATAACATTTTGATATATTTATTTTCTTTTTATCTCTTTTTATTTGAAAAAAAAAGCAGAATTTCTCTTGCATTTATACCTACATAAACATTAAACAGCAGTCTACTCACATGAGAGATGATTCTCATTAGCTGGGACTAGAATTTAGGGGGAAAAGTGGTGTTAGGTTGGGATGTGACAACCTGGTAGGGATCCTAGAGTTATTACTGCTCCTCTCTCAAGGTGAGCAGTGTTACAGACGAAAGCGGACAGGGAGTGTTTAAAAACTGCTATTAAGTAATGCATTTTAGAGGACTGAACTTAATGTTTCATTCTCTAGGGACAGGCCATCTATCCTTAAAATGTCAGAGCAATCATTACATATGTGTTGACAGGCACTTTTTTCTTACAGCAATAAAAAAGTAGGATTTAACCCTATAATGCCAAATGTATCATATTTGATTAATACGGTTTCTGAAATGTTTTGCGTCTGACACCTTTTGCATAATTTAATGGTAAAAACTTTGCTCAAAATCCTATTGTACACAATCAGATATACCTGATAACAGGGGGCAGAAGACTACACAAAAAATAATCTTGACTTATCGCAAAGTAATAAATTATTAATATCAAAAACGTATTTCTGTTTTTTATTTTTTCATATTTTGTTAAAATGGCAAATAAGGAATTCAAACAAAAAAAAAGTAATTTTCTGTTTTGTTTTATTCTTGGATCAGGCTTTAAAGGGTTAGAGTATGGAAGTCTATAATGTCAATGAAGTCAAAATATTAAAAGGTTACAATTTGGGAATGAGGATTGAGATGTTTATCTTGTTCTTCTATCATCGAGAAAAGAAAGGACGGAATAATGTTGGCCTTCTTGACCGGATTGTGTATTTTGCCTTTTGCTTGTTCCCATAGTGACGTAGTTACACTCACTAGAACTTTCT
Source organism: Menidia menidia (assembly GCA_907169785.1). Classification (NCBI taxonomy): domain Eukaryota; kingdom Metazoa; phylum Chordata; class Actinopteri; order Atheriniformes; family Atherinopsidae; genus Menidia; species Menidia menidia. Next base: position 19,042,484 of record CAJRST010038888.1, read on the forward strand.
TCTGGCTGGCACCTTGGAGACATTTCTTTGGCCCTTGGCTCTGTTTCCCTTTCATCCTTTTCATCATTCTCGTTCCTTGCAATATCATTTGCTTGCCTTCAAGATGTCGATCTTTCCTCTAATCTTCTTCTCCCTCTGTCAGAGTTTGTCTTTATCTTGACAGCCCTACTTCCTCTTTGCAGTACTTATCGCAGCATCTCTCTCTCTTCCCTCTCTGATTCAGCATCCCCCCCCCCGTTACTTTCTCTGCCTCCGTGCTTCCTCCTCATTCTGTTCACTTCCTGTCTGTAAGCCTCTCAGCCCTTATCTCGCTTCTCAGTGCCCTTCCTCTGCTCCCTGCATTCCAAACTCTTCCTCCCCTTGCGCTCCTCTTCAGTTTAATTCACAATAACACATGCTGTAGTGGTTAAAAACCTTCCTTGCCACTCTTGCAGGACGTGAAGGATTCGACTCGTAGACGTTGATTAAAAACTTACGTGATCCGATGTAAAAATATGACTCGTTTATTGAAAACGTGAATTTACAAAAACTTGCCAACATAAATAAAATAATTAAATCCACGATAAGAATAAAGCAAAAAGTCAAACTTACGGTAAGTAAAAAAACAAACAAATCTTACGGTCAAAAAACTGTTGCTCCTCGTCCTGCTCTATAACGTTTTTTACGTACTCTGCGCATGCGCACTGTAAAAGACAAACCTGCGCACCTTTCGCTACTTAAACAGGACAAAGGAGCCACATAAAAATATATATCAAATATCAAATGCAGAAAAACAATTCAAAATAAACCCAAATGCCTATCAATAAACTAAACATTCTACATTCGTCACAATTAAATTATTCTAATCAGCAGAAAATAAAACAAAATATCTATATGGCTCTAACACATGCTTGCCTTTAAAGAGAGAGGGAGTACAAGATTTTTTCTTCTCTGCTTTTTTACTGTATTATTTCTAACCTATCAAAGTACAGTCCATTTTCTTTCATTTTCCTCTCAGAGAGTCTCAGCGGCAAATAAGCCATACAGGCTGTAATTTATTTTGTAAGTATTATGTTCAGATCGAAAATAGACTCTCATGATGGAAGAATACAGCTGGTTAATATTCTGATTCCACTAGAAGAAATGTAAACATTATATTGTCTTTTTGTGACTTTATCTGTTTAGTTTCCAATCACATCCCACATATCACTAATTTCATGAAATATCACAGCTCACAAGGAGGAAATTTAAGTTTAAATGCAGTGTAACCTGGGTGGTGGAGATCTGGAACTTATTCTTGCCACAAATTGACTCTTGGGACATGAACATGGTTCGTGTAAACTTTATATTGATGTATGACAATGGTGACAAGATGTAAATGCACAGGTCCAATGCCATAACATCTTCAAAACATTATTTTTGGGAGGGATTTTCTATCTGGGAGACTTTTTCCAGGAGTTAAGGCCAGAAGGTTGTTTGTTTCTTTTTAAAGTGAGCGAAACTGCGCAGGAATCTGCCCAGCTTATAAAGATAAAGTCTGTTTTCAAATGAGAACTTACAAAGTAACTTGTGAAAGAAGATTATGCTTGCTTTGAAAAGTTGAATCATGTGATATACCAAGTCACTGCTGGAGAGCAGTAACTCCCAAAATATCCCTTTTTCACAATGAGAAAAGGTTCATGTCATTTAGGATCTCTCTCTTAGATTGACACATCTATGTTATATTAACTAAAATAATGGCATTTGTTTAAATTGAAGACGGCTGAAGTTAAGAACAAGTCCTTAAAAATATACAGAAAATTCAGCTAATAGGCTCCTTGATTTTGAAGTTTAAGAAATTCACCAATCATAGGGTCAGAGTTAGAGTGAGAGCTAAAAAAAAAGAACATCTAAGGGATCCAAGGGAATTAAAAGCATTTGACAACCTACTGTAAATTCTCCTGAGACTGAGGCGTCATCAGTTGCGAACCACTAAAAAAAAAAAACTGGAACAGCAATTAATGTCACGTCTGGGGGAATGTCTGGTGTCTCGTCATGTCTTGATTACATATTGTGTACACCTGGGGTTCCCCTCCCTCATGTGTTTAAATAGTCCTCGTTTCCCATGTCCTGTGCCAGTGCGTTTTCGTCTTTTTGTTTTCGTCACCCCACCCCACGCCACGTCAGGTTTGATTTTTGTCACAGCCATGCCATAGCCTTGTTTTCCTTATTGCCATAGCCATGTTTTTGCCACAGCCATGTTTTTGTCATAGCCATGTTTTGCCACAGTTTTGTTAATCTTGATTTGATACTTTACCATAGCCTTGTTTACTTAATTTGATAGTTTGTGTTCATAGTCATGTTTAATCTTGATTTGATACTTTGTTCATAGTTTTGCCACAGCCATGTTTTTGTCATAGCCATGTTTTGTCAAAGTTTTGTTAATCTTGATTTGTTACTTTGCCATAGCCTTGTTTACGTTATTTGATACTTTGTGTTCATAGTCATGTTTAATCTTGATTTGATACTTTGTTCATAGTTTTTCCACAGCCTTGTTTTGGTCATAGCCATGTTTTGTCACAGTTTTGTTAATCTTGATTTGTTACTTTGCCATAGCCTTGTTTACTTTATTTGATACTTTGTGTTCATAGTCATGTTTAATCTTGATTTGATACTTTGTTCATAGTTTTGCCACAGCCTTGTTTTTTAACCTTGTCCTGTCATCCACTCTTTTGATTGCGTTTTTGTTTAAATAAACCTTTTTCACGAATCTCCGTGACTGAGTCCTCCCTCAAGATCCACCCTCCTGACAGTTAAAGGATGCAACAAATCCATCAAAACATTTACAGACACACAAACCACCTCGGGCAGCCACACATCTCAGTCCATATCTGGAGTTTGGCATCACAGGCCAAACTCTGCCCTCACATTGATTCTCAGGTTGAAATTCCCATTCTAGACAGTGTGTATTTGTGTGTGTGATCTACCTGCTGCTTTTGAAAAAAGACAATTTGGGATAGACTGTCATCTGAAAATGGTAGAGGATAAATGTACACACACAGAAGTACACACACACTTACACTCAGAAAGACCATATTTCCATTTCTAAAAATGTTCAAGTTCTCAACAGGTGAGGGTGATCCAGCATTTTTACTCAATTATTGAGTGTGATGGACGGACATATGAAGCTGAAGTGTTATTTTATTTTATTTATTTATTTGAATAGGGACAAAGCACATTAATGAACATCATTATAAAAACAAATGTAGATGTGCCAGATTATAGCTACAAAGCTAGTTTTCATCCGTAGTCCCTAGGCAGGCAAATACATAAGAAAGAACATATGATAAACAATATAAGCATCACAAGTAAATGCTAAGATTTTAGAGATTTAAAAAAATATATATCAGGGGGAGTCCTATAGTTTTTGCCTGGGCTGTATACCTTTTAATATTATTGCAAAATTCAGCACAATTCGTTTCATATCAATTTCGCCTTGAAACAAAGAGAGTTAGTGTTCAAATGAATTTATAATTGGAGCCTGAGGCATTTGGAATCACTTTGAAAGGAACACTGCAACTCTGTCCAAAAAAAAGTAACCAGACAGGGTGAAACTGGAAGGGGAAGAGAGGAGCTGGATTTCTGAGTGTGTGTGTTTGTATGTTGCACACAGAGGGTTAAAGAGGCCCAAAGGAGATTTTTGGCGCTGTCCAGGAACTTCTTTCCTGGATTACAGGATAGTTTGTCATTTGGAAACCCGTTCAGGAATTTGGATGTATGTATTAGTCTAATTTAACTTGAGATTGAGTATTTGGGTTTCTATATGTCTATAAAATCACTGCATGCATGAATACTCACATACTGGAGCTTTATTTGGCTAGCCAAGCAGAAACCTTGGACAATTTGAAACCAAACCACATCCCAATTTAACCTCTCTCAACCAAAGAAACATTCAGCCACACACTGATGTTTACCTTAAGTTTTCATTCCCTTATTGCATTCGGGTAATGCAGACTCTCTGAACCAACTTTAATTCAGGAGTTTAAGGCTCACTATAAATCCAGTTACAATATGTTGAGTGATTTCACATATTTTCCTCGATTACTTTAAATCAATTTAGAAATATCCAGCAACAGAGTGTCAGCATACAAGACAACTGAGATAAGCTTCAGACAACCATACCGTGAAATAAGTGGGTATAGAGAATAGATGGTTGGAAGTATTTGTCTAGTTTTACGGGCTAGCATGTGGATACCTTCAAAGCATGCTATAGTCTACACATACATTTATACATGTATGTGTAGATACATTTATGAGCATGTTTAGATCAGAGAGTGTCTAAAATAGAAGTTTTAAACCCCATAGAATTGGGGGATCAGCTAAATTCTACTTGAGCAGAGTGTTTTCATAATTATATTTATCAACCATTTTTCAGAGAAATCATTCAAAAGAAAACTGTAGTCTTATTTGGAACAATAGACACGTATGTGACAGAATTGTTGGTAATTTGAACACTCTGAACTGCTCTATGCATTAAAACTAAGTCTATTTATATTGTGTACTGTCTACTGTATAGATTTATAAAGTTATGTATGGATTAATGTATTCATTGCTTAATTTTGAAAGAAATGAATCTTTACAGAAGCAATGTGTTTGTCAGGTTCACCCAAAACGTTTCAGAGGTTTTACATTTTTTACTGTATATCAGAAATGACAGAAATGTTTATTATTTTAATAATTCATTCATTCATTTCGGAGTTGAGCGGTGTTTCATAAAATGGAAGGTTGTTTTGGTTCATTTGTGAGGTAAACTTTAGGTTTTTCTCGCTTAGATTATTGATATAGCTCCCAACCTTTATCAGAAAAACAAAAATTAAACAAACAGCATTTAAAAACTTTGGTCATTGCATGGTACATACACATATAACTTATGTAAAGTTGATTGGTATTCACATTTATTACACTGATGCAGTCTTTAACTAGCTTAATATAGAGGAAGTGGAGTGACAATATAGGAATGTTGGTAAGTTTAAACTGTTCAGTCACAATTTCTGACACATATGGATAATTTACTAAAGAAAGAGTAATTTTGTTGGGAATTTAGCTCTAAAAATATACACTTATAGACACCACAATTTACACTAGATGCATATAGATAGACCTTTTGAACACTCTAAGAACACTTTGATGTGTTTAGAGTTGGAAGGGTTAACTTAATTTGGAGAGGATTGATCTCTCAGAATTTCAGTCAGACATGTGCAAAAAATAAGAAGTCCAGTTGTGGTCAGACAAACAGACTGGTCTATATTTGTTTATTTCAAGTAGCAAGTCAGAAAATTTACATTTTCTATAGAATCATATGTATAGTATGTGTACTATTTTCCAATATATCATTTGCCATATAATTATTTAAGGTTTTATTTATAAATGTATTACAAAAAAAAAAAAAAACCTTCTCATTGTCTCTTAAATCCATGTTCTTGGTAGTCCTCATCCTTTATGATTGTTGGACACTTTCAACCGTCTGTCAACTCCTTTGAACACCCACATAATCCTCGTCACGGTATTTGCTGTTATTATCGTTTATTAATGTGTTTTCATTGACTGAATAAATCAAAAGATTTACATGGTCCTAGAATGTTGCTAAGTAACCAATGGTAGAGACTAAAAACACCAATGGAAAGTAATAGATTTAATTAATTAGGGTAAAATAACTAGTGCATGAATAAGTGACTGGGTGGAATTATGCACTTGGGCAGTCCACTCAAGAATTAATATTTAGTTGGACACCCTATAGGTTGGCCCACACTTAATCAAAAACAAGTGAACCATTTATTTTTGCTGGTTGACTTAGTTTATTCCTTTGTTCCCTGCTCTGGTACCAAATAGGAGAAAATTACTTGAACCTATTAATGCTGGAGTCTCTACTTTAAGGCAAAGGAAAACAAGTTTTTTTTACATCCTTTCATACATAAAACAAAACAAAAAAAAAAATTAAAGCAGTCCACAGCCTCCCACTTATAAAAACAATATTCCAATTGAAAACGTGGGGTGTACGATTGAGTTCCAAAAGCAAATTTTGAAATTAACAAAAAAATTAATTAACGACACAGAAAACTATGAGTTTATGAGCATTGAGCTTTTGCTTACTACTTTCAGACAGTTATGTAGAATGGAGAAAGAGAATGCAATGATGAGCAAAACAGAAACAAAGACATGAATAGGAAGCATGACCATTTGAAACAAATCGCATTAACCTTTATTTTTAAAAAAAATCACACTGCAATAATTGGGACATTGGATTATATTCTTAATCTTTTTCCATGGACTTACTCCATGTACTTTTCTAACTTGCATGGAGTAAATTAGAAAATTCAAAGGTGTGTGTTTAGCTTTTATTATAGCAACAACTAGTATGGAGAAAACATTACTTAAAATAGCTTTTAAAATTAATAAAAAACAAGGCTAGATTCACACTTAATGGGATGTAGCAGTATTGCTGACCTGCACTCAGATTAAAACTTGTTTTTAGTCAGCAGAAAGTGAAATTGATGCAGAATATACAGCTCAGTCAGCATTTCCTGGATCAATGAAGTTTTTAGAACATTTAAACAGCACAGACTGCAGCAGTAATAGAAGCATATGTGCCTGAAAGTCAACAGTTCTGGTTAACATTGAGTTTACTTCCTGTATGGAAGTGAAAATACACTGAAAAAGTCACATGCACATCATCAGGTAGATTCTTGAAAACAAACACACACATGTACACTTACACAAGCTAACCTGAGAGTAGAATTTACCAACTCAATAAGAAAAAATAACTCTCTTACATACATATATATATATTCACACAGATGCACACAACTATGGACAGTCACTTTAAACCCTCTGGGGTCCACGGAAAGGAGCTTTCAATTTGCACACCACACACATTTTTAGAATCAAAAAGTGTTTTCTAGGGCATCCTAGATAGCAAGGAGGAAAGGGAAAATAGCATTATGGGTGTGTGGTGTCCATGGGGACGCTCAATGGCAGCGTTGTTTTGTCAGATGCAGATACAAACATGCACTCAGCACACAAAAACACAAAAACACAACGCCCACACACGGACGCCTGAGTGACTGGGGCTCTGTGAGGCCTCCCCATCTAGGAACCCAGAGGTGTCAGACAGTCTGACGAATAATTCTGAAACATGCACACACACACGAAGCTAGCATTAGCATCCATTTAAAATCCAAGCCTAAAACCAGCGTATAAAAGAAACAGGATAAGAACACTGAAGGATTTGGTTTTTCCTGGTTGGTGTAAAAGGAGGTTAGTCAGTGAGAAACTATGCTTTTGGCTTATGAGTTCATATTTCAAATGGATTTATAGAAAACATGGTCATCATAACTGCGAAAGAGAGAAAGGGATAGAGAAAATGATTATACATATATCCCTTTAAAGCCCGATGCTAGAATAAAACAAAACAGAAAATTACTTTTTTTTGGTTTGAATTCCTCACATGGCCTTTTAACAAAATATGTAAAAAGAAAAGACAGAAATACATTTAGGATATTAATAATTTATTACTATGCGATAAGTTAAGATTATTTTTCGTGTAGTCTTCTGCCCCCTGTTATCAGGTGTATCTGATTGTGTACAATAGGATTTTGAGCAAAGTTTTTACCATAAAATTATGCAAAAGGTGTCAGAGGCAAAACATTTCAGAAACCGTATGTATCAAATATGATACATTTGGGTTAAGGGTTAAATATATATATATATATATATAGTTTTTTTCTTAAAGTATTTAAGTACTTCAAAATGCTATAGAAAAATAACAAAAAGCCCCAAAAATCATACATTTTGTTTGCTTTTCTCTTTCTATCTCTTTTGGTCTCTAACATAGGTACCACCCAAGTAATGTCTTTTTCCATATAACCATCCATTACAAGGGGTGGCTGTGGCCCAGGAAAGAGCAGCTGCCCACTGATCGGAGGGTCAGTGGTTCAACTCCAGGTTCCTCCAACCGCATGTCAAAGAGTCCTAGGGTAAGGTTCTGACCTGAACTCCAGGTGCTGCTCAAAAAAGAAATTGATGTAAATATTCCCCAGTGCCAGTTTTATTGCAATGTGTTGCTGACATCAAATTTAAATGAGCAAATATTTGCAAGAAACAATGAAATATATCATTATTAACATTAAATATGACGTCTTTGTTGTGTATACAATTGACTAATATTGTAACAGATTTTAAATAATTATATTCTCTTTTTATTTATGTTTTACACAATGTCCCAGCCTCATTGGAATTTCAGTTTTCATTTGTTGTACTATATAGTCTGACATTCAGACATTGACACATTACGTAAAGAAATTCATCTAACGTTGATGTCAGTTAACTTAATTCAACAGGTCAACAACTTTGGACTTCAATTTGAATCTGAACTACAATCATATGGACATACATTCGAGCATGTACACTCAATTATCTTTTACAGCACGGTAAAGTGTGTATGTAAAGCAGGCATTTTCAATAAAAAACCCTGGACCACCCAGAACCAGCAGAATCACACTGCTTACCTAAGCGGCTGATGGATGAAGCCTATTCATATCAAGCCTTTAACACATTCAGTTCCCTGTCCCCCCCCCCCACACACACACACACACACACACACATACACAATAGTCAATACAAGCTGTGCACAATCCTCTAAGACAAATGGACAGACTTCAAACACATACATACACAATCCTCCAAAAGAAAGAGTGGGAGGAAGAATGAGGGGGGAGGGGAGAGACAGTCAGTCAGACAGAAAAAAAAAACCCCAGCCCCTCTCCTTTTTTTCAAAACAAATCCTCATCTAGTGAGAAATACTCAGCTTCAGGGGGGACGGCTTCATTTACCCCTGTGAGGGGTCTTTTGGGTCCTTTCAAACCGCTTTTTATGGGGGGGGTTGTGTGGGGGGGGGGGGGGGGGGGGGGGGGGGGGGGGGGGGAATGAATGGCGTGGGGCGCTGTCAAACGGCCCCCCGCTTTTAATGGCCCAGCTGCATCATTACCTAGCACACACACTGGGCCCAAATAGACCCGGAGAGGAAGAGGAGGATGACAGACAAGTCTATCAAATTAAGTTCGGGGGTGTGGGGGGGTCTTATTACCAAGTATAGCTGCAAAGTTGATGATAATGAAAGAAAAAGTATAAAAGGGAGGAGGAGGAGGAGGAGTTGCAAATGACAGACATGCTGCTAACTACAGTACAAGGCATGTTAGTGAACTATACACTCATTGTGACCAGAACAATGTTTGTGTGCTAGTGCCCTGCGTGTGTGTGTGTGTGTGTGCGTCTGCGTGTGTGCACGGTGAAAGCCCGACACGAAAGACCACACATCTCCTTTTGCGGTCCTGTTGTGTTGTGTCGCAACGTGTGTGGGAAGTAAATGACGAGCTGTGTGGTTACATGGATTACATAAATTCCAAACCACTGGGTAGGTTTGGAGCCTTTCCTTTTATTTACTTAAAAGTTTATTTACTTTAAAAAGATTGAAAAGCAAATAACCACAGAAATGATGGGGTTGCTTAAGTGTTTACAATTGTGAAAAGTAATATAATTAAAAAAAACACAATGAAATTACAGGACTATAAAATACTACAAAAACAACATTGGGAATCACAAAGTGTATTTTGCCAAACAAAGTAGGCATTGAGGAATGAAAGTAACAAAAGATAAAATTCCTGAAGCTACTTCAAGAGAAACGTGTTGAACTCAGGGCTGAACTTATACCATGTACAGACATTGAATGTCTCTTTTTAAATATTAATTGTTACTTTAGCAATATGCAATTATTATCTATTCCATGTTATAACACTTAAGTTATCAACGTGCAACCCCCCCCAAAATAAACTCCACTCTTGTGTAATTTCAGTGAAAAATTAGTTTAAGATTTTGACCATCATTCCTTGAATTACGAAAATCACACAGGCATGATAAATGAGACTTTTCCACATGTACCTACTCAACTTTTTGGTTTTGTTGGGTTTCCATAAGAAGCTGGCAACTACTAAGAGTTACAATTTTTGCACGACAGTTCCAAGCATTGTTGATTTGACAGGGTGTCACATGACTGTATGAGTCATGGACTCATGTGTGATTGGCACTGATACTTTAGAGTTTAAAGTAATCTCTTTGATTGGGTGAATTTTGGAATTTGACAGAAATGTATCTGTTCTCTGCACTGTAAGAGATGGGCTGCCATGCAAAAAAATTATTAATTATTTATTTTCAGAAATGTTCTATACATTACTGGAGGAGGAATACGCTTTTCAGTTATTCTGGTTCTGTGGAGACTTGCTTTAAGTTTGTAGGTGACTGACAAATGACCATATTTACCATGACCATGGTGAGATTATTTCTAAAAGTTGAGCAGAACCTTATTTCATCTTTAGTGTGTTACGCCATGCCTCCTGTATGATGATAACTGTTGTTTAGGCTAACGGCTGATTATGATGTTTAATGAAAATTTCCATGTCTGTCAGTGTTGAGCATGTTATGAATTCGAAATTTGAGGTTGTTACATTTCTTACCATGTATCTATTCTTTTGAAGTGCTTATTGCATAACCTTTGCAAATAATTTAAAAACTATAAAAAAAACTATGATAAATCAACCCAAGTGAGCCCCAACCCAACAGATGATTTACAAAAACAAACATAAACATACTCTTATTTATGCTTATCTTCACAACAATAACATATGAAATTGAGTCTAGCAATGTTGAAATACCGATATATAAAAAAAACAGATGTTTCAAAATTTGTAATGCAAGAAAACATGTTTTTCAATTTATGATTACCCATAATTATTTCTTCATCAGTCTTTTCAATTTTTGTATGGATATGTTCAAGCTGATTTTCGCATTTCTGTTTTCAGTGTCAAGAGTAACCTGATAACCTTATAAATGAGCTATCGTGGATGCAGTATCTGAACAAAATAGTGTTTAACCTTGTTAATGTACCAACATGGTAGTTTTTGAATGCTTGAAACTTACTTAAACTTACTGTGACATAAGTCAAGTGTACAATTCACTTCTCAAAGAGATGGATTGAAAGAGGCAGTGATTACTTTGTTGTAAAACTAATAACCCATCTTGTGCATTTGATTTTTGATATTACTAACTGTACACTGTACAACTGGCTTCTTTTGAGTGGGATTCAGTTTTGACTTTACATATCTGAACTGATTATATATTACAGCTAACAATGTGCACGTTGAATTAACATTAACTCGTTGGCTGCCAAAGACGTCTATAGACGTCAATTCAAATACAACTGTTGACTTCCAAAGACGTCTATAGACGTCTTTATGTTTTTCAACGCGAGTGGGTGGAGGACGATCTGCTAAAGCTTGTCCGTAAATATCGGCTTCTAGACAGAGTATGTAGTAACAAGTTGACCCTTTAGGTGGCAGTGCCACTTTTGATGGGAGATGAGCATAGACTGTAGGCAAATAAGAAAAACGCAATGGTTCGCTATGCGAGAAATGGCGCCGGTGAGACGCAAGTCGAGGAAGAACGGAATAAGGTAAAAACATTTCTTTTTTCCTGTTGAAAGAAGAGAGTCTACTCTTTCTTTTGGTGTGTTCGGTGTTTACATAGTCATAGCACAAACTATTCTGTGGCTCTTGAAAAATCAGTCAAAATGCTCAAAAAACTCTGGCAGTATGGGACTCTCTGTTCTGAAAATGGCTGGCAGTCAATGAGTTAAGCACCATTCCATTCATAAACATTCACAAAGTCATTTATAATGCAATGGGCCTCATCGTAATATGTGTTTTTATATGTGAGCATCAGAGAAGAGTAATGTTGAACTCCATGTTGATGCATGAATTGGAAATGCTTCACTGTGTGATGAATTATGACTAACAGGACTAACACACCTGTTTTCTGGTAGGATTGTCAATATAGAGGGACATCTACCAGCGCCCAAACCCTTTTCTTCTATATCCTCATTTACGTTCTCACATGCTTTCAGGCAACCCCTTCATCTCTCTACGTGTATGGTTCTTTCTTCATCATCTCCATCCATCAATCTTTTGTCGAGACCTCTCAGCAGGGCCCGGGCTGTTGTATGCGAGGCATACTTGGGCCGTGGCGTCAATTTGAAAGTTAGACTCGTTTGCATTTAAACAGTCTGCTCTTTGGGCACTTGGTAAACTCCATGAGGGGAGGGTTGTGGTGGTGGGGGTAGCAGTACTGGAGGTGGTGGATTGGTGGGGGGTAGAGACAGCAAAGAGAAAAAAACGCATCGCTGAGAGTGAGGAAAGTGCGTAGTGAACACTGACTAATATAAATTCATTATGTAAATCCACGCTCAAACAAATTGATAGGCGGGTATTACACCCGAGAGGAGCTGAATCAAGAGCATGAAAGCATTAGCTCTACTCACCCCTCACCTCCAACCTTGACCTGTTCACCGAAGTGTGCCTGTTATGCATACTAACCACCGAGGAGGAGTCGGCCAAACCCAAATTTTTTACAACAGATTTGGTTTTCTTAGAGTGGTGGCTGGAAACAAAATCATCCATTGTGCATTTGTGCAGGAATATAAACTATGCTGAAAGGAAAACAATGGATTCCAGCGTTTTTTCCTTGATGTAGACCCACATTCCAAACACAAGCAGCAGCAACTGCCACTGGAAACTTTTACTTGATATCTAAAAAAAGCATATTAGAATTTCCAACCATGGATGAAAAATCTCAATCAGCATAACAGCATAAAACGGCGACATTTGGTGCAAATACTATTTTTCAGATTAAAACAGGGTCATGCGGTTCACCACGATGACTAAAAAAAACTTTTATATAACAAAATGAATGCGAAAAAATGTTTCCTCTAATTTAGTGAATAAGGTCAGGTTTGGCGAAGAATACAGTTATTTGGGATTGGGTTTATTTTGAGAAGAATAAAGGGAAAAATATTTGAATGAAAATAAATCAAATTAGCATACACTTTTGTGTGTTTTGTTGCTACAAATTCCATGTCATAACTGTGACATTTCCATATTGATTCCAATAAAAGTTAAACATTGGCATTGTGAAACTCATGGGGAAAAAAACAACGGTTAATAATTTTACCTTCATTTTGACATTCGTTTTGATCTCCAAAATATTTTTCATCAATTTGTGAAATATGAAATATCATGGTCCATTATAAGGTTTTGGCACTTCTCTCTTTAGAGATATAAAGATGTATTATATCTTACACCAATTAAATTCCCTCTTCAATGATTTCAACTAACAGTTACATTTAAGTTAGATAACGTTTTCCTTCCTTTCCTTGCACACATTTTGGAGATATATTTGGGTTCACTGACCTCAAATGACCCTTGACAAAGCGAAAGTATATATATATTCTTGTTCTATGTTAATCCCTCATGAATATCCATAAGGAATTCACAGTCACTTCAGCCACATCTACCTGACAGCCCCTTTTCTGACTCAAGTCTGAGTCTTTTTCTTTGGGATTGACCATATGGAAGGATGACTGTTTGAGTTGTCACTGTAAAACAATGGTGTGATGAGAGTGGTGGTAGTTGGGTAGTAAAGATCTGCAGCTGCTGTCAGCTTTACCTGTCTGGTAGACTTCAAGAAAAAGGCTTTAAAGAATTCCACATTTTGAGGGAATAAAGGATTGGTGACAAAAGACAATAAAAGACAGTCTATGAAAGCAGCAACTGAAGAGTGCTAGAATGAGAAAGGCTGAAAAAGGATGGTTGGGAGGATGGAGGGAGATTTTGATTAGTGTCCATCCAGTGTTTTTCAGAGCAACTCCTTGAACCACAGAGACACTGGACACCTTAATAAATCTAAATCTCGGTAAGCTTATCTCTTTTTCTGACAACCACAAAATCCCTCACTTGTTTGCAAAGCATTTCACATCTATTACATAGCACAGACTCCCCTTCGAAAATTGCCACTTTAAGGTAGAGGAGGTTTTTAAGTATCCCCGGGATCCTGAGGGGTGTGATGTCTGGGGCTGCAGCCACTACTAGCGTCTCCCAAATTAGTCTCAGGGCAGGGATCAGACAAAGAGCAATTCAAGAGCAGCCATAGACAGACAAGAAAACCTCCCCCAGAAGAGCAATACTGGGGCTCACCAGGTCACCTGAGTGCAGCTGTAAGTTGCAGTGACAGAAGGTTGTGACTGTTATTTGTGTGTATGCTCCTATAGGAGCATACCCATGTACACTCACAACAAGTGTTACACACTGGGTTGCACATGCATGTATGGAGGGAGGTCTCAAGGTTACCACTGGGGTGTACGTTAGCCTCGGGTTTTTTGTTTCTTGTTGTCCTTGTCCTAAGGAGCAGAATGCTTACTAAGAACATAGGAAAATTAGCTGCAAAATCTGTTGAGGCAGACACAATCTGCCTTAAAATAATGTCTATGGTCACAGAAAAAAAGTATGTGGCACACACACCTGATCATCTGTTCAGGCTAAAACAGCCTGCTGAATGGTATCTCCTCCCATCAGTGGTAAAGAGCAACTAATAAACACTTCAGCATCCAAACTATCAACTGTATCAAACAGCTCCTTGAATTCTTGTTTTAGCAGTTCAGACTGCTGTTTCACCATTTCATTAGATCCTCGGTGCAATAAAAGGGTCTTTATAGTTGGATGTACAGCCAGAATTTGCACAATGTTGACTCTAACATCTGATACCTGTCCTTTGAAAAGTATCGGAGTTTTGTACATTTCCCATACACATATATTACATCCCTCATGGCAGCATAAAGTATCTGCACTTGAGCAGTTGCAAAATGAATTGGACGCTTATATGAAGAAATGAACTTCTATCCACAAGACCACAGTGGTGTCAGGAGACCAGGTGTATCACAAGGTAGCACGAGCGTAGTTGGGTAGGACCATACAAAGTGGTACAAGCAATGCCAACACTTGTCAATGTAGGCACTATGTCTAGCACTACAACATCTACATAACTGCACCGAAGTTCAAACCAAGAAAAGAGGCAACGTCAAGAGAGAAGAAAGTGGACAAAATAAAAATACTACAAAGACTGATGTTGATGGGTCTTCAGATGCGGACACGTGACAGGAAACGTGACAGTGGACAAGGACTCTGAACGAACCAGGAGCAAATGTCAATGCAGACAAGAAGCCGTCCCAGACTTTAGCCAGCCTACATGAATAAGATGAGTATGACGCAATGACAAATAACCTAGTCTAGAACATGTCAGACCTCTTGCCAGCTCAACTAAATGAACAAATGAACATATGTTTGGTCAGATCATGCTGAGAAGGGAAAGACATGCGACAAAAGGGATTGGTCAGGAACAGTTATTTTTCTTACCTAAGCCGAAACAACACAAATGAGCACACTATCAATGACTACAATGCATCCAGTCCAAAGGACAACTTCCTTCACAACAGGTTTGACAGTGTTAGCCGACAGCCACAAAGAGACGGTAGCTTCAGTAACCCCAACTGTGACACCTATCATGTTGAACAAGTTGGTTCTGTAATAGGGACACGGACCTTTAGCACATAGAGACGTACACCCAAGGGGATGACTAATGCTAGTAGAGAGGTTGATTTCAGTATGAGTATAGATGAGCCCAGTATGACTCACACCCAAGATGAATGTTATGACACAATTAATATAACAAGGTTCCAGGGTTGTTGCTGGTTGTAATTTCTGAGTGACACACATTTGCAAAATGTGCTTAATTTTAGCAATACAAGTGCAGATAGGAAAGGTTTAGCCCCAACCCAGTATCTTTCTTCAGATTGCCCATGTGTGGAATTAGATGCAGACGATGGTGAGGCTCACAAAAATTCCATAATGACTTAAATAGATGGCTTGGATATAAATTTGAAGACCCATGTGCAGTTTAATTTGAGGAGCAGCCCCCTGTGGATATATAATTGATTATAATGCAAGCAATGAATGCTTTGCAAGTGGAGGTTTTAGACAAAGTGGGGGAGTAAAAGTAGGAAATACTACAGTTAATTGTAATATAACGCAGGTATTGTCATGGTTTCCCCATGTTAATATAACACCAGCATTTGCTCCTACTCCTATATGGTATGGAAATCCTGAGCCTTTAGATCAAGAATGTGAAAATATAACAATGACAATTCCACCTTAGTTATTCTCTGGTGAACAAGCAACTTCAATAGCAGACAGTTAATGGATGTGTGGAAATGACATACTGCTTAATGAATTGCCTATTTAATGGATAGGGTTGTCTACCTAAGTATAAATGAGGATACTGATATGTGGGAGATAAGTGAAGTAATCAGATTGGAGAAAAAGGGAAGCAAACTCTTAGAGTTAAGCCTAAATATATGGTAGGTCCACAAGTTTATTTAAATTCAATAGGACAGCCCAGAGGAATTTCCTATGGACTTAAAGCCTGGGATGAGATTAAGGCCAGAGTGGAATCAATCTTGCCATGGATCATGATTAACAGAAATAGGGAGTGGATTAACTATATTTATCATAACCAGCAGAGGATTCTTAATTACACTTGAGGGAATTGAGGCTTTCGAAGAACATTTACATGAGACAAGTAGAATGGCAGAACATAATAGACAAGCTGTGGGGTAGATGGCTGTGGCTCAGGAGGAAAGAGCAGTTGCCCACTCAGTGGAAGGTCAGTGGTTCAACTCCATGTTCCTCCAGACCATATGTTGAAGAGCCCTTGGGCAAAGATCTGAACCCCAAGTTGCCTACTGGTTGCATCTGGTGTGTCCACTGTTGCAACCAGTGTGCGAATGTGTGTGTGTGAATCACATGGAGTCTAAAGTGCTTTGAGTAGTCAGCTTGACTAGAAAAGTGCTATATAAGTGCATTTACATACAAGCTTTAGATTGGATGCTATTGGAAAATGGGGGAGCTCGATGTTTGGCTGTATTATTCTTTTAAAAGTGAATTTATTTTTAGCTAATCAGATTGAGAATCATGTTGACCTTTGGTTCACGCCAGGTTTTAGTTACAGATTCAAAGGTTTTTGTTCCAGTACCACGGCATTTTGAAGTCATCTGACAAGGTGCTTCCCTGGTTTCCAGTTCAAGCTCCCTGAGCCAGTCTCTTGTGGAAACTTGCATTTTTTTGCTCCCTGCCTGTTCAACCGCCACCTTCACCACACACATCCACCCAAAGGTTTTCCCTGATCTCTGATCCACTCTCTGGTTTGGTTCTCCCACTGAGAACCTTGAGATGAATCATTTCTTTCCTGGACATGCCCAAGACTACCCACTCATTCATTCAGCATCTCAGCCCGAGAGTTTGTTCTCCATCACTTTTCGTTGTTTCTGGGTGTTTTCCCTGTGCATCTTCCCTCCTCTCTAGAACTTGGAACCTCCAAATAAAACACAACTTGTCTTCTGCTTTTGGGTCCTATTTCTTGTCTGCTGTGGCATTTGATTTATTTAACAATCTTTTAATGTGTTTCAAATCTAAAATCTATGCCGTAGAATTATTTATAAGGTACCGTAATTTGGGCACTATAAGGCACACTGGATTACAAGGTGCACCTTCAATGAATGGGCGAAAAAAAAAAACATATATAAGGCGCACCGCATTATAAGGCGCATAGATTAGAAGCCACAGTAGTTGCTGGGGTTGCGTTATGCATCCACTAGATGCATCTGCGCTAAAGAGAATGTAAACAAAACAGTCAGATAAGTCAGTCAAACTTTATTAATAGAATACAAACCAGTGTTCTGGCAACTCCATTTACTCCTAAAATGGATAAACAGCTGTTTTATTATTTTTGCCAAGGTAATGTCAGTGACGTAGTATTTTCACAACACATATTTATTATTAATACATATGTAAATAACAGTACAGTGATCCCTCGCTACTTCCCGGTTCAAATTGCACAGGCTCGCTATTTCGTGTTATTTTAAGGAATATTAATGCAAAATATTAACGCTGTATTTTCGCTATTTTACCGTTTTTTGCCATACACATTCGTAGCACGTGTTGAACAGTAATTGACTGATGGACGCGACCAACCAGAGAATGCTAAATTAACATTTAAAGCGTACTTTGAAAAAAACAGGTACAGTGGGAAAGTGTTATGTAGAGTAGAAGTGTGTGGGGAGGGATTTTAAAAACTTAAAATAGTGTATAACTACTAAAATAATGTATAAATGTTAAAGTAAATATAGCAGCGCTACTTTGCGTTTTTTCACTTATCGTTGGCGGTCTTGGAACCTGAAAAAACCACAAAGATCACTGTACTGCGGAATCTCCAGAAGGTGGTACCTCTTCGCAACGCATGCACTACTACTGCTACTTCTTCTATGGGAGAAAATGGAATCGGTGGTTGCTTCCCGTAGTTGCGAGACCTGTTGCGGATCAATCTTGATATACCTGTATAAAGCGCCCCGGATTACAAGGCGCACTGTTTTGAGAAAATTGAAGGCTTTTAGGTGCGCCTTATAGTGCGGAAAATTCGGTATATGCATATACAATCTATTGGTAGGGAGGACCACAGAAATTTTTTAAAAACGGAATGTGTTCATGTGATGTGACTTGGTTAAATATGATTTATGGTGCATTTGAAAACAATTCTACACAATACAAAGAATTATGGTCTATTAAAAGCGACCATTTAAAACACCAAAAGCCAGTGTATCTAAATTCATGTGTTAAGATGAGATCCTCAAAAAAGCAACACCTCCCAAACCTGTTGCTAGTCTTCTCCAATACAAGAGTCCAAACTATGCTAATAATGGTAAACTGGATTGGCAGAATAGGCAGACCTGCCATAAAGAAGGGAACCTCGGTCACCAGTTGGTGCTCATCAATATTAACAAATGGCTGATAGCCACCAGGGAACTTTTTCAAAAGGTTTCAGGAACTTGGTAGTCAAGAGCCCTTAAGGAGACAATAGGGAAATTCAGCACCACAGAACACACGTGTTGAGGTAAATCTATCTACCGGGAGGCCACAGAAGAACAAGTCACAGTAGAGGCCAAACACGGAGGTAGGGTCTAGGCAGGCTTATTAGGGCCCAGCTAAAGGTACGATTATGAACCCCACTACACAATTATATAAGTTATGGAAACATCATCATAGTTCAATGACCCTTCCTCTGCCTTCTGGCACTCTTTTAGTTGGCAGACTGATCAGTAAGAACAGAGGTAATTGAGATTTAAATTAATATTGAACAGTTAAACAAAAGTACAAACATCTCACTTTTATCTCCTCTTTACCCACTGTCTTTTTTCCCTCCATTTAGCTCTTTAAAAACTGTAGTTGCTCCACCAAGCCCCTGTATAATTTAATAACAAGACACCTGAAGGTAGTCGAGGCGCTTCAAAAACGTGAGAGGAGAGAAGATAATGTGCGAAAATCAATGTAACCATGGGTTTTGCTGATGCAACAGCTACCAACTGCGCATTTAACCACCAGATTATCTAATGAACACTGAAGCTACTGGTAATGTTAATATGAGGATATCATGAGGGACTTTGTGTCATATGCTTGTGGAAGGTGGTATACATTTGGTTTTGTGGATCTTTAGTTATGGTGACATAACCGAAGCAAGAGGAGTCTTGGTTCCAGTCCTCGGGGGTCCAGGTTGCTTTCTGTGTAGAGTTCGCATGTTCTCCAAAAGTATGCGTGGGTTCCTTCTAGCTTCTCCAGCTTCCTCCCACAGTCCAAAGACATGCATGCTAGGTTAACTGATAATACTTAACTCATTGACTGCCAGCCATTTTCAGAACAGAGAGTCCCATACTGCCAGAGTTTTTTTTAGCATTTTGACTGATTTTTCAAGAGCCACAGAATAGTTTGTGCTATGACTATGTAAACACCGAACACACCAAAAGAAAGAGTAGACTCTCTTCTTTCATCAGGAAAAAAATGTGTTTCTACCTTATTCCGTTCTTCCTCGACTTGCGTCTCACCGGTGGCATGTTCTCGCATAGGGAACCATTACGTTTTTCTTATTTGCCTACAATCTATGCTCATCTCCCATCAAAAGTGGCACTGCCACCTAGAGGGTCAATTTGTTAGTACATACTCTGTCTAGAAGCCGATATTTACGGACAAGCTTTAGCAGATCGTCCCCCAGCCACTCTTGTTGAAAAACATAAACGGCGTCTATAGACGTCTTTGGCAGTCAACGGTTGTATTTGAATTGACGTTTATAGACGTCTTTGGCAGCCAATTAGTTAATTATCAGTAAGAGAACATTTAAGTGTGTGTGGTTGTTTGTCTCTATGTGGTCCCTGTGATTGACTGGTTACCTGTCTAAAGTGCAACCTGCCACTTGCCCAATGACAGCCCTATGACCCTCCTAGCAAAGAACAGTTTGAACAACGGAAGGACGTTGTCAACAGGTAGTAGTTAGTGATCTGCAACATAAATCATTATAAAAGTAACGACCTTTTTTTTTTCAAAGATATCCTCATTTCAATGAGCCATGTCTTCAAACAAGTACCGAGAGCTTCATTGTGCGTTTTTAATTTTTTTGGGTGAATCGATTAAAACTACTGAAAGTTGCACAAGAGATGAGAGCCCAGGAAGGAGGAGTGGAAAAGAGATGCGGGGAGTGAAATGTGGGGCATCAGGCTGCAGTGTGTCTAGACAGTATTCATGATCCATCTGTCTGCCACTGCCACGACAACAGCCAGCGGCAGCAACAAGATGGCAAACTCCATTACGACGCGGCTATTTCAGTGTCCGTCTTCATTTCCTTCTTTTCTTTCTCTTTCTTCTTCATCCCCCTCTTGTATGTTTAATACCATACTACACTTTAGCCCAGCCTCTCTCTTTTTAAGTTCGTCTGCACTTTTTTCCGGTCCCCTGCCAGTCTTTATTTGGCAATCTCTTCTTTTTTTTTTCCTTTTCTGCATCTACTTTGTCCATATTTCTCATGCATCACCAGAAAATGTGCGCCAGCTCCAAAAAAATTACAATCATCGTAAAGCTTTCCCATAATGCCAGTCACAGACACTTATATTAACATTCACCCTAGACAGCTAAATATTTTAAGTACTCAGCTCAGGCTTCTATCCATTTGAAATAAATCCCGAACAGTTGCGTCCGCCCTGTTGAAAGAAAAAAGACCAGACCGAAAAATAGTTTTCTCTGCCTTGCCTTTCAGAGCAATTGAACAATAGACAGAGGGAGAAAATAAGTGAGATGAATTCACAAAACAAGAAGGTTGGAGAGGTGAAAGGCATTTTTAGGCAGGGAGGTGGGAGGCGGGACAGTGAACAAAGGAGGGTGAGATGAGAGAAAAGATTGAGGAGAAGGTAAGGAGCCCGTAAGAAACACACACACTTAGACACACACATGCACACTCAGAGCCAAGACTGAAAGTGCTGCTGTAAATTTTTTTTCCCTCTCCTCCTCAAAGTTGTTGAAAGGGAACACTGCAGCATATCAAAGGGGCCTGGCAGACAGCCAACGGAGCCTATTGGTGTCCTTCACCCTCTTGTTCTCTCTCTCTTTTTCCCTCCTTTTACTCCTCATTCCTCTCTTTGCATCTTTACCTACATCTCCCCCTCTCTCCTCCTCATTGTTTCTATTGATCATGGCGAGTCGATGGAACACTTATCCCATGTCTTGGATTGTCGGTTATTGGTATACGAGGCTGAAAGTGTGCTATGCATGAAAGCTAAATTACTTTAGAAACCACTTTTATATAGAAAGGTGGGAAAACCGGAATTCATAAATGCATTAAATGTATATGTGGGAAAAGGCTTATCTAATTGTGCATTCATCCCATGTTCAGGTTGCTGCAATAGAAATGTTTCTTCCTTAATGCAATTCATGCAATTGCCACCAATAATAGTGACAAACAGAACTTGGTATAATAATTGAATAATTAGTCTGCATATGCTCATATGAGGGATAATATTGCATTTCAATAAATGTATACCTGTAAATCAAATAACATTTAACACAAATAGTTTGAGGCCAATATACTTTGTTTTCAACTAAAATGAAAGCATTGTCTCTGTTGGACAAGGTTGTGCATGGGTTATTAGAAACACAGCTATGGAACCATTAGCATAAGTGTTATTATCAGTAATGAAAACAATTTTATTTGATGGTATGTCACTTTTAAACAAGGCTAAGCCCAGATGTTTTCTTAATGAGTTAACTGAAACCAAACTACATCTTATATGGAATAATTCTATAGTTTCAGATTTTAAGTTAAGTTTACTGATCTTTGCTTGCTCCTAATGCCAGTCCAATACAGACAAAAGAATACAAAATCTCTAATTAACACCTTAACCCTTTCATTCAGTCAGGATTTTTTTACTAAATGTTCTTTCTTTTCATTGGGCATACTGTTTTTTTAAATGTCAAAACAGTTTATTCAAGTATTTTTTCAGATGCCCACTCAAGTGGCACCACAGGGCACAGGCGACACAGGCAAGGAAGTTTTTCCTTGCCTGTGTCGCCTAGTGCTTGCTCATGGTGGGAATTGTTGGGTTTCTGTAATTAACTTCAGAGTAGGGTCTGACCTGCTCTGTTTGGAAAGCGCTGTGAGACAACTGTTGTTGTGATGTGGTGCTATATAAATAAAATTTAATTTAATTGAAATTGAAGTGGACGGCAAATGTTTTAAGATTTCTAACTAATTAAATACTGTTAAAGAGATTACAAGTTTAAATGCAACGCTCACCCTCTTCTAATATTGCAGTCTACCTCATACCTTCTCTCACTTTCACACATTCAAGCACCTTGATTTACTTGAGCCTATCTCAGCTCATGCTTGACGGCATATTATTGTGGACAATTTAAAATGTTTTGTTGTATGATGCACCACTGTCCACTTAAGTGGCCTAAGTGCATTTAAGAATAAATACAAGTTCACGGCAGCGACTGTAATGCATGAAAGGGTTAACTGACTTCCTTGTTCTTGTTGTTGACGATACTCTTTCTTTCAGTCCTCTAAGTGAGATCTAGGAGCTTACCTTTTACCCGGAGTCCTGTCCTGTGTTGTAGATGCCAGACTATATAGTTCCAACAACTTTTTAGAGCACAAACATTTTTTATTAAATCTTATGATTTCTTGATATCATCACCCTTCACCATTCATTCACGATTGCCTTTTTGATACGATTCAGAAGGATTGTAAAAGAACAGTGGGGACAGAGCACCTATTTACTAAATTCAACATGTGATGTTCACTGGTGGAAGTGGTTTTGGAGTTGCCCCCCAAGGTTGTCTTCTCTGTTGATATTATAGAGTTCTGTATTTACGTATAAAGTATTAGGTTTTAGATTTTTTTTGTTGCCAACACAAGAAATACTGATATACTGAGTTCTATTGATTAACAACTAGTGTACAGCACCCAATTCCCTACTGCCTCGCTTATCCTCTGAGATGTGTGACAGAACTATGATGTTGTGCAGAACTATAAAGTTGTGCAGAAGTTATTGGCTGGCAGTTGAATGGAATTGCTTCATTCTTTCATGTCTGACCTTGGGTTAACCAGTCTTGTTAATTTGTGCAAATGGGTGTTCATTTATGCCGGCAGGCATGTGTGCATCATGTTAGATCTATGAGCACTTCAGCTCATAATACTTAAATTCTGCTCTTACTTGGATATCAGGCAACCCTCCATTTCTTGAGTGCTTAATCGTGGCCTATTGGCCTTTGACCCCCATGGCCATGGAAGAAACTCTACTGTATTTTCCCCCTGTGTTGTTTATCTTGTAGCCAAGAATCTCTCAGATCAATGTAGCTGTGATGCTTCCAGTTGGTTTAGTGTGTAGTGTGTGTGGTGTTTAGTGTTGCATTCACATAATCTTGTAGACTGTTTATTTCTTTTTTTGTTGTAATAGATTATGTTTTAAAAATATAGAGCACCGGGTTATTTCTTTGTTAGTTTAAATATTGGGTTTGTGGTATCCATTTAGTCCAAATTCCATGGATATAACCTCACTGGAATTGCAGGAATAGTGGCATGTATGCATTTATACTTACTGTATATGCATGTCCGTGTGTGTGCATATGCTGTATATACTTGGTTGGCCAAAGTTGGAATAGTTTTAGTAATCATCTTTAAACAGTTTCATCAATAAAGTTTTAACAAGTATACTTGAATGTTAACATTTTTACAATCCTTTCACAAGAGAAGGTAGAAAGAATGTTATTCACACTCCTACTTTATAAGAAATTGTGTGTATACATATATATTTCTGATGCCTTATGTACAGAGACTGATAGAGCACAGGAAAAACTCCTGTTCAGGAAACACAGATATCGTCATACTTTAATTGGTATGAGGATTTTCAACTGTCAAACACTTTAAAGAAAGCATATGTGGAGTTAGTAAGGGTTAGTCACTTATCATGTCCTTAGAACAAAATGATTGGAATATTTTCCGAAAATAATTTTGTAACGATGAATACAACTTTACAAGAACAATGAAAAATCAAAACAACTGCATGAATTAAAAGCTGCAAAACTGCAAAAATATGCCTATGATTTCAAAATTTCTCCTCAACATATTACCTTTCTGATAAGTAAAAAAGCACAGGTGTATTACATCATTTTGGAACTAATGAGAAAGTGCAGAATGTTGCCACTTTTCAAATCTTTCAAAATACCATGGAATCCAAACTGTATCTTTCTACTGCGAGCTGACAAAGGTTCTTGAAACAGAGTTGAAATATAATTAGGGACAGAGAGAGTTGAGCGGGGGATGAGAGAAAAGATAAAAGTAGATTTTGTGGTGGAGTGTTCTGTTGTGAGGCAACAACACAGGAAGGAGCAAAGGTGCAGCTGAGTCATGCAGAACTCACAGTTGAAGATGCCGGGTGGAGGGTGCTGAGTGACCACTGGGCAATTCTCCTCATCGCTGTTGTCTCCACAGTTATTCAGCTGGTTGCAGATCAGCGAACCCAGACGCAAACAATTCCCATTGGTGCAGTGGAACTTGCACTCTGCACACACAGGATAGAAAGAGTGGAAAAATTCATATGAATTTATAAAGTGAAAATGTCAAGAATATTCTGACTAACACTGAAGTGACTGTTGGTTGACTTTCTTTGAAATGTAATATGAAATCTTAAAACCTTTTTTCAGGGGGCATATCTGTAAAAAAAAAATAGCAAGTGGATATTTTCAGGACATGACTGCCATCAAAACATGAAAAGTGTGAATTGCACAGTCAAGACGTTTTGTGAATTTGCCATCATGTCACAGACTTTACTAATGTATTTGTTTAGTAGCAAGATAGATAGATAGATAGATAGATAGATAGATAGATAGATAGATAGATAGATAGATAGATAGATAGATAGATAGATAGATAGATAGATACTTTATTGATCCCCAAGGCGAAATTCAAGAAAATAAAAGGCGAGTTCGAAAACCTCTTATTTCGTTTGAGCGGACATGGAGGAGCCTTTGCAGGAAATGGAAGTTCAGGATAGCATCCTCATATTTCTGCCGCTTGTTAGGATCCTAGCAGCACCATTCTGAATGTACAGATGATTTCTGGATGCTATTGCTGGGGATTCTTATGTAAATCCTGTTCCAGTAGTGCAGTCCAGAGGAAACTAACTGTCATTACAATTGTAGAGTTTACAGAGTTTACAAGGTTACTTGTAACTTACTTGTAAAGTGAGTCACAAAGCAGAGTTAATGTCCTGGGTACACACTGAAACAAGGCCAGACAAAAAAGTGGCCTCCTGTAAAAAGCAACTGAATAAACAGCCCTTTCAAACAAGTCTTTGATGTGTTGTAGCCCCAAACCATAATACATCTATGTCATGATTATAACTAAAATGTTTTCCCTTTGAATATTAATAGGCCTGATTAGCACTATCTGTCCTTAAACCCATGAATGATTTAGGTAAAAATTATATATATTCTGGAGGGAATGAATAATCATCTAAGATTTTGAAAAAATAAAACAAAAATTCCACCAACACGAGTGTTTGATCAACTAGACTGCAAGGCCACGTTAGTGTGGCCTCGAGTGTGATATGTGTTGTACAGTGAAGTCATTCTGTGAGCAATACACTCACTTTGAGTGAGAAACTCTACACAGAGAAGCAAAAATATGAAAAAATGAATAAAAAGGAGGTAGATCAGTTTGTTTGTGAAAACATTAATATTGAGTATCCTGTCTGTATCAAACGGCTGGCATTCAAAAATAGATTTTTTTATGGTGTAAATGTTCTAAACTGCGAAATGGTACAGATCTTTATTCATTGTTTGAATAATAATGATCATCAAAATATCAAAGCTTTTAGAAGACTGTGGCAATGAGAAAGACAGATACTGCTGAGTAAAAAGCTACAGCAGTTGTTTTATTATACAACTTTGTGTCATGGCTGATAACTTGGTAGATGTGGTATAGGTAGATGACGAAGAGTATAGGGCCGAGAACTCACCCCTGAGGGACGCCACAAGACACTCTATACGAACATGATCTGTTTGATTTGTGAGATATGACTTGAACCAACTGAAGGCAGTGCCTGTGAGTTTGATGGTGTGGTGAAGCCAGTGATGGAGGATGTTGTGTTCAACTGTATTAAATGCGTCAGAAAGGACAAGGAGAGTGAGAACAGAGTGAGAGCCACCATTCTGTCATCAGGGGCCATTTGTGACTCTTAGCACGGCTGTTACAGTGCAGTTGGTAGAGTGGAAACTGGATGGGATGCTGATGTCCCCTTAAGATAAAACCTGCGCAAAGAATATATGGACATGGAATTAATTATGGGTTTGATTGTGATGGTCGATAACAGAAAAAAAGAACTTGGGTAAAAAGGACTTTTAATTAAATGCAAGAATATTTCTTGTGTAGGAAGTGCAGACAAACTCAAACTGCTACAATGTATGACAGTTAGGCCACCAACACAGAGGTGTTTTATTCATAATGCACTTTACACTATAAAAGTTTCAAAGTGCAACAATCAGTAAAGTAATTAATAAAAACAAAAAAAGACAAGAACCATAAAATACAGATAAAAGATTAAAACAAAACATAGCAGTCAAAAGAAAATCATAGTAAAACGAAAGGTTTTAGGGCCTGTTTTGTGAGTCCTTCAATGCAAAGCAGGCTTGTATTTGAGGGATGAAGTGTGTATTTGTAACTTTGCAGCGTAGGGAGAACTTTTAAGGGGGATGGCTCATTACTGTGCAGACAGTTAAAAGCTAGCAGAGAAATGTTCTAACTGATCCTTGCAGAAACAGGTATGGGTGAACAGAGTGCAGGAGTAATGTGTTTGAATTTACACACTCTCATCAGGATCCTGGTAGCGCTATTATGAACAAGATGTCATTTTTGTATGTTCATCATACAAAAATTACATATTTTTCATGAGGGAGAAAGCATAACATTTTTGCAAATATGCTTAATATGGGTTTCAAAAAGTAAGTTGTGCCTAAAAAAAATAACAAAACATATTGGTGACTGTATGAGAAAGAGGAATGTTCTCATCAAAGAAAAATACTCAGAATTTTCTATTGATGAATTTTATGTAGTGTGCCAATTCGAATTACTTCTGTTATTGATCTGTTAAGGTGGAGGAAGTTAAAGAAATAAGGAATTTGCATTCATGCCATATATCCTACAGACAGATTGTAAGCGTGGAAAGGGTTGGGTCTCAGATATATGGCTGCCCAAATTAAGATTTTGCTGAGTGTCATCAGCATAGCCATCCAAAGCTGCTGATAATGCGCCCAAAGGCCACCATGTATAAATAAAAAACAAGGGATTCCAGAACTGATCCTTGGGGAACACCACAGAAAACAAAAGAATCCACTGGAGACATCCAATGGAGACAAATTGAGATCTGTGTTATCGGCCAGAACCCTAGAGCAGCTTATCCACCGTGTCAAAAGCTGCTAAAAAGTCCATAAGAATCAAAAGACACAGGAACTACAAACAGCATTGTACTGTGAGCAGTACGGAAACCATACTGTAATAATTTCAGAATATTATTTGAATTGCAGGCGTTCTTGGTTATCGACTGAAACTAATTTCTCCCAATAGCTGCAGTCTTTATTTAGTCTGTGTCCTTGGTAACTTTAAACACTGCTCCTGACAAGGAGACCAAAATTGTTTATCAATAGGTCACCTGCCCCACCGGCCATAACAAGATTCTATACATGTATTATGGTTGTGTCAAAGGAGTATTTAAGTCCACCCCCCTTTCTTCACTATCATGACCAAGCAGAATTTCAACTGAATCAATGATCCCAAACTGACAGTGGCATGTTTGAGGAATCATGCAGAGATATCGATGTTTGATATTGATAATATTCCAAACAAGTTAGTGAAACATCTCTTAAATACAAACCCTGGGCATCATAGTCTTTAAAAAAACTGAAAGAAGTTCAATAAAAAAGGCTAAATTAAATTCCAAGGACAAGCTCGAAAGAAAACCTGTGAAAAACAGATTAAGTCCTGTTTGCTCCGGTTTAAAAAAGAATAGTTGTTTCAAAGATTAAGTACACCGAAAAGGTAACTCTTCCTGGTTTCAATTCTGTCAACCAGTTGGCACATGGCACAATAGTTTTATCTATCAGCTTTGGCTCCCGTCTGCCAGACTAATTTCTTAGCGTTATTGCACAAGTCCAACTAGTTGCTGCTCTCAAGTTTCAGCAACATTTTTCACATTTTTCCGGTTTAGTGTCTTCTATTTCTTGGGAATGATTGTCCTGGATTAAGTAGTAAATGTGTGATAACGACATGAAAGAGAATAGAAATCAAGAATAGAAGAAATACATCAACTGTAGTGACTTATCAGTGTTGGGGGTGGAACGGAGCTACCTGCACATGCAACATGGTATCAAACAAAACCCTTCCAAACCTCCTCCTGGATCAGGTCTTTCCGTTTCACCTGGCTACCATTGAGTGACCTAATGATACTGGAGATTTTCTCCTCTTCCTCCTGTAACAAGAACAGATTGTTCTGCTCTTGTCTAGACGGCCGTGAGGGGAAGAGGGGCAGGAACAGAGATCTGATTCAATGAATAGATCAGCATGACTGTTCTTTGGTAAAAAAGCCTTCTTCCCTACTTTGGAGTGGCAATTAGTGCAGCTTCTGTGACTTACCCAGCCTCTTCTCTCCTCACTCTGTCTTTTCATTTAGTCTCAGCTATTACTCAGATCATCTGTGTAACCTCCTTTTTCAGTCCAATCTCCTCCTCTCCGATCCTTAGCTCTACTACTCTCTTATTCTCCCATGAAGTCTTTTTCTATCACGTCTTATACTTTGTGCATCCTCTTGCTTTGGATTTACTTTCCCATCTTCTGGCTATCCCTGTCTCTTTCATTGTTCACATTTCTCTTCCTGCAAAGAAACGTTCTTGTTAAGCCGTCCGAAGAATTTAACGCAGAAATCACAGATGCCTGAAGAATGTGACACAAGCGCAGAGATACGTACACAGTGAATCAGTGTGATATGAAACTGCAAGACAAAAAGTGTAAAGTTCTGCAAAGGCCTGTAGAGCACATGCAACTTCACAGGCAGTACTGAGGGTATCTTTTACAATGTGTGTTATGTGTCTTTCATGATATCTAATGGTTAATAATGGATTCATATCCTCAGAGCTGTTTTAAAAAATGGATAAAGATCAAATAGCTGCACAAAGGATAGAAACAAACATGTTTTCAAAGTGTTTTTTTAGGAATATAAAAAGAACCATGTTTAGCGAAATGTCAAGGTAACTTAAGAAATATCTTCTCAAAGTAAAAATCTAAAATTGTAAGTGATAAATCAACATATTATAAAACTAAGCTCTTTCAATTTATTCTGGGTATAAGAATAAAAAGAAAGTTGAATTAGTCATTTTCTATTCAAAGATATGAGTATAATACAGTATATGGCACCAGAGAGGAACTAGATATGCTTTTTATACCCTGTAAGCTTCTAAGAAGACCAATAAATTAGTTTTAACATTGCTGCATTGTTCAATCCATTGCTTTTGGTCAATGAAAAAATTGATTTATTGTTTTTCTATTTGTTACATTATCTTTCTTCCCCAGACTTTTCATCTGGGATATATTAAAGCTAACGCTAAGGTCAAAATTGAGATCTGATCAGTACTTTTACCCCAAAAAAACAAACCTAAAAACTGATGTAATAGCAACTCCTAATATGTGAATATGCTAAACTATGATATAGAATATTGCAATTCCCTTTAAACATCAGTATATTTACAATTCCATAATGGACACATTACCGTATAAGTACTGATATTTGGCTCAAATGCTGCATTCATGCAAAAGGCAGAATGGAAAAAATTAACGTTAACCATTCCAACATAGTTAATCGCATATTTCCATCTGAAAAACATATGCACACGAGCATTTGCATTTTCTTGCCTGCTTCTGTTTGGTGATGTAAGGCAGCTGATCTGTCAGCCTGTCTGCTGGACAGGCTGGCAGGAAAACAGTCTGCTCTGTGCTGGGAGCCAGAAAGAGAAGGAAGAGAAGCGGAGGAGTGATGGCAGAAAAAAGGAAAACAGGCTGAATAGCTGCAAAGAGAAGGAGGGAGAACATAAAGAGGATATGTTGATGATGCTCTAAGGATTGTGAAAGGGAAAGATGGGAAAAGGTAGGTTATCAAGGATCACAGAGCTAGCGGAAGAGAAACATAAGGTCTGAAAAACTGTTATGACCTCTTTATTACACAAGTTGACAGACCATGTGATCCAGACTTTCAACTCGCTTAATGTGTCCCATTAAAGATCTCAAAGGGTAATCTTTTTTGTTTGAAGAAATTATCGCTGAGAGATACGCAGAGGGTCGCTTCTGTTCCACTGACATTTCCTGTTACTTTCAGTTCCTGCACTGTTCTCTAACAAGAAGAAATCAAATCCCACAGTGGGGAAGAAAGCCGCTCATACAGACTCAAGCTGAAAATGTGTGCCGGGAACGGCTCTTTGACAAGTTTTTTGTGAGATTGTGCCAGTAGTGGATATATCCAAGTGTTGTAGTTGTCGCTTGCCAGTGACAGACTGGAGGTTGAGTATTCGTGATTCTTTTTTTCTTTCTTTGCCGTGTTTCTATGGGGCGATCAAAATGTCCATGGGTGCCTGTTTGAGTCTGAGGGTTTAAAAAGCATAAGAATAATTTAAGGTCTTTGACCTGCTGTTTCTCACTCCAAATTGTCCCCAGGAGTGCATGTGTGTCGGTGTGTGGTTGTTTGTCTCTGTGTGCACCTGCAATGAAGTGGCGATCTGTCCACGGTGTCGCTGCTTTTCTTAGTCACTTTTCTAAGACCTGCTGGATTTCAAAGCTTTAAAAGAAAAAAGTCTGTTTATACCTTAGTATGGTTTCAATGTTAATACTGAATAGCCTATATGAAAGCAGAAATAGAAGCCAGGAAAGGAAATATGGGCCATTTTATGCCAAACAGTCTGAATACTAAATTATTTCAGTCACATTATCGATTCCCATTGGGAGAAAACTGATTGTATGGAGTAATGTCATCATTTAAAAAAATGCTAATATTAATGTTGGTATGGATAGACTATAATGTGTGAAAAAGAACACTTTAAATTCTCTTTTCACATTGACCCATTCAATTTCTATCATGCAAGATAATACTGGAGACAGTCAAACGATGATTCTTAGCTATGTTCTTAGTTATATGAGTCTATCAGTTGGGAAACTGACAAAGAGATCTTGATAAATGTTTAATAGAGTAAAACAAAATTAGTCTAGATGTTCATAGTTCCCATGAGAAGCATTACAATTATGCTGTTAGTCTCTGTATATATATACAGTGTATATATACATGGTAACATTAAGACTAATGAAAGTTGTTCATATGATCTCTATGACTTGCAGCCACATGTCTAGATGATAATTTTTAAACCATTCAGGTGCAGTTTTCGAATTGTGGTCTGCTCTTGGTTGTGTGGTGCTGTTGTTGCTTCTTTAGCATTGCACTGCCATGGACATAAATCAAATATTGAAAATGGTTGCAAGCAGCTCTGATCATTCTTGTTATCCTGCACATCTTTATTTACTATGGTTTTTGGTGTTTCACCCAAAAGAATGCCTGCAGACAGATACATCTGTAAATGTATGAACTGTCATGCAGATGTTGTTGAAGGCCTGGTAGCATATGAGCCTATGAGCTGCAGACATAATCTGCAGGCTATTAATGTTCCCACTTGCCAACAGAGCAACTATATAGATGATATTAGTGAGTAAACAGGCAAGAAGAAAATGCCAGGTATCTGTGTCCCAAGGATATATTCTAGTGTCTGGTCATCATCTTTAAGAATATGCAGCATAACCTGTAGATCCAAAAACCTTTAAAAAAATCTTTGTGATTATTGCTTCATCAGTAAAATGACAGATTTTTATTTCTAAGGAAGGTTTCAACAGTCTACCCCACAACCCACAACACTCCGCGTTGTGTTTTATTCCTTCTTGGGGGTGAGTATGGGCTTAGATGTTTTTTTTTCACTCAGTACAAAGCTATATCAAATCTAAGGACATGATTATACTGTATATAGCTGCCTTCTGCCTGGTCAAGAAACTTAAAAGGACAAAGATAAAAAAAAGATAAAAGCTTACAAAAAGAAAAGCAGGACCCAAACATTATAAGTGGTACTCACTAAAGTGACTGTGTTACCTTAACAGGTACAAGAGAGATATTGTATGACAGTTCATAATGTCTTTACAACAGCCTCACGCATAATATATAAGCATATATAATATTGGTGTCATGCAATTTTTCCCCATCAAAAGTGAATAACGACATAATATTTTATGTACCAGCATTTTAAAAAATCGAAAAAGTGACCAAACAAAATAATCTATTTCATTATTGTATTCTCTGGAGTGTCCCATTAACCAATGCTATAATCCACATATTATAAATCCAACATGGCTTCATTATTGAAATGTAATGTAAAATGTCCCTTTTGGTTTTATCACTTCATATATGAATCATTTTTGTCCTGCTCTCTGGCCTGTATTCTGTAAGGTAAGTTGTCATCTTTGTCTTTTTCTACCATTTGCGCCCATCTTTCAGTACTTTTCTCTCCCTTTATCCAAAGTATGTCCTGTTTTAAACTCGTTGTCTCTTTCTCTTCTCACATCCTCTCCTCTCTTTCATGCCCCTTTATAATTCGTCTACCCCTGTCTAATTCTTCACCTCCCTCTCATCTTTCCTTCTCCTGGTCCAACCAGGATAATTAAGTGCGTCAGAGATCCCCTGACTCGGCAAAAGTGAAAGCCAAAGTGAAGGAGAAAAAGAGACAGAGGGAGTGCAACGCTGACTGAAAAGGAAGAGAAGAGGATAAAGACCTTCAGGCTGTGTCTCCTCTCTGCAGTCCAGACTGCGCAGCTCTGTGTGTGTGTGTGTGTGTGTGTGTGTTCTGAGGAGAAAGCAAATGTATTTGCATATGCCCCAGGGCTATCAAGTCATGTTTTATGACCGCAAAGTTGCAATGCGCTTTAATTCATTCAATTTACGGCTTTGTGATATGTAGAGCTTGATTACAGATGATAAGGGTCTCAGCCATTTCTTTTAGAAACAGGTTTATACGCATGCTCGTGTCTATGAGTTGCATTTTACCATAAAACTACACTATATCCAGGGGAAAAGCTACAAAAACTTATGGGGATAGTGCTCACTTTACCCTGCAGACTGGTTTAGACTGCAGTATTTGATGAGCACAACTTTGTGGCATAAATTCGCCAGTTTGTTTGTTGCACATGTGTTAAAAACAAGCTTCTCACTGTCTTGAATCTTAAAATGACACATCTCAATTCTATTTACCTGAGCATTGTTGCTTTCAGTTACAGTTGGCCACTGTTTTTCTGAAGATTACATCACTGGTGACAATTAGAAAAAAAAGGCTACCACAAAGTATTTTTATCGCTTTGTAATGAAGTCAGATTTGAATGCAAGGAACACATGGAGACATTCCACTTTCAGCAGTGTAAACTACTAGATTGGATTAAAAGAGATTAAGTTGTACGGTATTTTAAACCTTTTCGTGCATGAATTCTGATCATTTCAGTCAGGATTTTTTTTTTCAATTGGTTTTATCTTATTTTAAAGTCATACATTTTTTTTCTTTTCAAAAATGTGTTTATTTAAGGATTTTTCCAGATGTCCACTGAAGTAGACTGCATACATTTTAAAATTTCTTACTAATGAAGTCAAATATGAACAGATTTTGACCATTGAGACCATAATATAGAGACATAAAACTTTGGATGCAACTCTCATCCTATTCTAAAATTTACTATTATCTCATCCCTTTTCTCACTTCTGCTTGTTCATTTTATTTGAGTCTATTTTAGCTCCTCTTTAATGGCATTTTATTCTGGAATTTTTCAATTTTATTGCATGATGCACCAGTGTCCACTTCTGTGGCCTATGCGCATTTAAAACATAAAAACCCAATCTGGACAAGAAAAAGGATTTTAAATAGCTGTCCACTGTAGAGAGCACTATGCATGAAATAAAGCTAATTATGCATCAAAAGCATTAGTAATTATGTATAATCAAGACCCCTCCGTTTCTGTAAAGCACTTTTAAGCTCACAGTACAACGATCAATATTGAGATTCTTAATTTGCCTATTCAGTTCAGTAAGTGAAGATGAGTCAGATTTGTAGCTGAAATCAATTAAATCCACACAAGATTTACTTGCACTCCGATATGATTAAATAAAAGTAACAATGGGGATATAACCAACAAAAATAAAAGGATCCATCAGCAACCCTTCACTTGCTGTATGCTTGGACATTACTGACACACACATTATGAGGAGTGCTTTTTATGAACACACACCAGTGATGCCTGGTCACATTTTGTTAGAAAAACAGACGAATATAGTAGAGAACAGGAGTTGAGGAGAATAGGAGAATCATTTTCCCGTTATCATTCAACTCCCTGTACCTGCATTTCTCAGTCACCTGCTTTTATTTCGCAAATCACCCAGAAGCTTCTCTCTAAAAGCTTCTCAGTTTTTTATCCCTCTTTGGCAGATCTTCGACCGAATTTCGTCTTGATTTCCCTGGTCCTGTTAACCTTTCTTTGTCCCAGTGAGTTCCTTGGTTTTGTTAGTTCTACGTTTTGTTTCATTGCTATTTTTGTTTTTGTTGTTCTTCTAAATAAATTTGTTTTTTGTGAAGTTCCTTGGTTCCCCCCTGTGTTTTCCCTTCCCAGGCCTTGCAATTGGATCCTTCCCCCTAAAGTCACCACACCACCTTCTACAAAACTTGGCAGAATGATGTCTAAACAAGCCAACCTGTGAAGTCATCTCTGCATTCTCCATACTGAGTACAACTGTCATCTGGAAGACAGAATGAACAAATTGAAACTTTGAAAAAAGAAACGTCAAAGAAACTATGACGAAATTACGAACAGAGAGTTTATTAGCCAATTTTGTCATCAATGTCTTTATGGACCTTGTTTCATGTCTGATGTCACGCTAGAAGAGGAAGAAGCCATCTCCAAACTTTTTCCACCAAGTTGGAAGCATAGAATTGTCTAAAATCTTTTGGTATCCTGAAGCATTTACCTTTCCTTTCCTTCCACCTCCACTGCTCTAGAGTCCAGTGGGGCGTGTTTTACACCACTGCATCTGGTGCTTTGCATTTCTCTTGGTGAGGAATGGCTTGGACGCAGATGCTCAGCCATGAAAACCCAATTCAATGAAGCTATCTACACACAGGTATTGAGCTAATCTGCAGACCACATAATGTTTGGACGCCTGTAACGAGTGAATTTGCAGAAGGTCGGTGACCTCTGCACGCTATGTGCCTCGGCATCCACTTCCCTCTCTCCATTACTTTACATGGCATACCATTTTGTGGCTAAGCTGGTGTCCTTCTCAATCACTTCCAACTTGTTATAATACCAGTGACTGAATATCTAGGAGTGACTGGATTTTGTGCAAATCAAATTGAAGAACCAGTGTGGATTTCATTGTGCTTCTGAGGGTTTTAGAAATGCGCTACATGCCTATGAGCTTGATTTTATTCACCTGTGGCCATGGAGGTGATAGGAACACCTGATTCTGATTACTAAAATGAGCGGACTACTTTTAGCAATATAGTGTGTAAATTTAATGTAAAGTTCCTCTACTGAGGAATAAAATCAAATTTGCACAAGGCCGAACACTGTTATATGCATATTTGAAACCTTTACCTACTTCTTCGTCCAAATGTTTGACTGATATTGTATATTTGAAAATTACAACACAAAAAGAACATAAATCCTCAAAGTAAAAGAGATAGTCTTTAGTCCATTTCTAATGCTGGAAGTAAACAGTGAAGAAGATCAAGCTCATTTCGGCTGTATGAATTTAAAATCTTGAAGGCCAAACCTTAAATTTAAAAATGTAATCTTATGTAACAATTAAACGGCACAGTTGATGAAAACCCCAGCAGCTCAAAGCAATTATCCAAATTTTTATTGTCAATCAATTAACAGGACTTTCAAAGTTAATTCTAATGCACATGAACAGTTAATCTGATGGGAATAAGTTACCAAATACATGATGCAACATACTATGAGGGCTTGTTTACAAGATGGATACACGTATCCATCGAGACATATACAATTGGAAGATATCTTTACAGGGTTAAAATCAGAGGACACCAATGCTAGTGTAGTGTAACCTAGCCCTCCTTGCATATTCTCTGTGTAGTTATCTTTGATACCAGACTTATTACTGTTTTACTAAGCCAAGAGAGAACATTTGAAAATGTGAGCTCTATGTGTTTTGGATCTTAAGGTACAAAAGAGCACAGGAGGTTAATATTCACTGGTTAGTGTCAG
Organism: Menidia menidia; assembly: GCA_907169785.1. Taxonomy (NCBI): domain Eukaryota; kingdom Metazoa; phylum Chordata; class Actinopteri; order Atheriniformes; family Atherinopsidae; genus Menidia; species Menidia menidia. The sequence goes on from CAJRST010038888.1 coordinate 19,079,204, forward strand.
TTGAGAGAAGCCTCATGAATATGTCCTCAGGTTGCCTTCTCACTATCAGCGTTAACGCTCTGCCCACGCAGACGCCCACTTACACGAATAAGGTACAAGCGCACACGCACAAACGCCGTACGCAGACAAACACGCTTGGCACAAACACGCGGTCACATTCAAAGACATAGCCGTGAACACACAGCGCTGCACAAACGCCGACGCACAACCTAGCCAGGATTTCAGAAAACAGTCAGTGTTGTCAGGCTGAGTCAAAATGACGACTTAGACTCAGTCACCTCAGCCATCATATAAACAACTTCATTAGAACAGATTCTGACTGACCGGCTGGCTGTTCAGCTGGACCACTGACAGGTGGTTAAACGAACTCACAACACAAAAGCTGCACCTGTGCTTCTCTGAGGATTCAGCAGGACATTTATTAAAGATTAAATCAATATCTGTTTGTTTAATCACTCAAGCGAACTACGTAAGATTAAAAATGGTGCAAAATAGTTCAGCAGTAATAAATGTATATAAACTGTTCTGAATACTATGTGTTCATTAGGGTTGTCAAAAGTATTGATACTCGAAAAAGAATCAATACTAAAATGTTTTATCCAGATACGATACTCATCTTCAAAAGCTGACCTGCCGTCGCTGCTTTATTTATGTATTTATTTACGTTGTTTATGATCATTAACAAGACGTTAGGCTTGCTAGCTGCGGCTAATGGCTAATAATAACATGCTACCATTAATCAAGTACATATCCAACTCCGCCCACATCCAAGTCGGCCATTTTGATGAGGTCACCAATAGGAAGATCCCAGGCAAGAGAATCCTAATTGCTTCATGGCATAGTTAAATGAATCTTTCAAACACTTAATTAAACTCTATACATATTATGTTAAAATAGTGTATATTAAATCGGTTTGTACAATAAGTCCAAACAAGTTTAACCCAAAAATATTTGTTTCTCATAATTATGAAGGCTGGAGGTTAGGATTAGGGTAATTAATGTGGGCCACCAGTCACGATAACATCAGTAACAGGTCAGTTTGAAATGAAAGACACAATTCAGTTAAATTTTGGGGTCTTTGTTTTTATCCTTGTGGTATCGAAAATGGTATCGAGTATTGAGTATTTTCCTGAGTATCGGTATCGAGTTGAAAATTTTAGTATCGTGACTACCCTAGTGTTCATATTATTTATGTAGCAGATTATAATTACTTTTTAGTTGAGTTTAGCATGGCTTATAATAAACTCTGACATATATGCCTTTAAAAGAATCCGCTGTAGAGCTTAAACTAAACTATGCTCTTGGTTTTCTGAAAGTGTGTCACAACTCATTGCAGGGATCCACAATATGATTCCTAACATTCGCAAAAGTTGAATAAAATTGGGAAAAAGCAAGAAAGCAAGTCATGTCATGTTAGGTGTTCCATATCAAATATTTGTTTTAAGAATAATAAAACTTTTGATAACATTTACCTTAGACTAAACTGAACCTTGTTTTGGTATAGTAAGTTAACTGATGTACAGTTTGTATCTAGTTCTTGATTCCATAAAGTAACAAAATTAAATAAAACAAGACAAAAATCCAATGAGAAAAACATGCAAAGCTAGTAAAGCTCCCCAAAATGGATCTATTTGGTCAAATCTATGTGACAATTGCAGAAAATGCTACACAGGAACCATTGAGGCAAGTTACTGTTAACGGTTGAATAGTTTTTAAGTGTTAAGAGCTTGTTGCACGATTTTTGCTGGTAATGCATGGCAATAGACAGAAAACATGTAAATCTGCCTTCTGCAGAGCTCATTATTTTGCCTCTGTGCTGTGCCTTTTTTGTCAAAACAGACAGCTGGAAAAATTAGCTCAACACTTTTTTACGAAGACACACCCATGGGTATTTCCTCCGGCACATCCAAGATAATGGTATGCATCTCCGCTGCAGTCTCACAGCCAGAGATAACTGTGCTGAACTGCACTTGAATGATCACATGATAGCAGATATAAATGGGACCTTTCTTGTTGTTGATGTGTCTCACTGAATGCTCTCACCGGTTAATAGTTAACTTTCTGCACGATTTCTTGTGAGAAAGGAATTTTTAACGTGTTCATCTGAGTTTTATCAATATAAAATACGGGCCGAGGAACTGAAAAAGTTTGGGGAACAATTCAGAATAAGTCTGAAGGTGAAAGGAATGTAATGTTGATGGTACAATGGCACATTGGTATAATGGTATTTTTGCACTGCACTTGCTCTGCTTCCTGCAAGGCATAATTAGTAAAAAGTCTGTGCCGTGCTGAAGACTATGAGGATCTAAAGATCAGCAATGCAGATATTTAATGTAATTATGTGAAGTTTTTTTCTGTTATTCAAAAATATTGCTAAGAAAGATTGTTTTTAAACAATGACAAATATATTTAGTGTTTGACAGATATGTCACATCTACACATGGTAAGATGGATTGAAATGGACAAAGATGAAAAAAAGATCTTATTGTTTGAAAAAAGAAAGATAGTCTTTAAACAATAGTTTCAGAGCAGATGACAGTACAGAATGATGTCTAAACAAACCAAACTCTGATATCATCTATGCACTCTCTATACTGAATACAAGTGTCAGCTGGAACTGAAAGTGAACTCGAAATGAACTATGAAAAAATAAAACTTGAAAGAAACTACGTTAAGATTACCAACAGGGAGCTGATTAGACAATTATTGGTTAAAGTGGAGCGGATATACAGGGTCAGGACACCAAATAAAGTTTAAAGAGTTAAGCTGGGGGGGAGGACTCACTACTCACTACTCACTACTCCTAAACATCGTCAACCAGATAGGGAGTTTGAGACAACACAAAGTCTACATAGATGGTCAACCAAAAGACAACAATAAGAAAACTTCCAGACAGCATGAAAAAGCTAGCATGCCACCACCACTAAAACAGGATAAAGCACAAACTTAAGCTAATACCGAAGAAATCAACGTAATGAGGGTAAAATTGACTGGGCCAGCTATATGAAGCTATGTGTGGCTGAGAACCAAATGAGCAACAGGGGAGATGCGTTCTGCGGGCATATGCAGAAAACAGTCCAGGCACTGGGGACATGTGGAGATGTTTAATGCTAACCTGGATGACTTGGAAAACACATAGGAGAAATCATGGAACAGAATCATTCAGAGAATTCAAAGGTAACATTCCAACAACAACACAAAGCTTAGTTTTTTCAGGTTTTAAAGACTATAACGAGAACAGCGTTGGAGAAAGCTAACCAAGATAAACTGAAGGACTGGAATTAATCTCCTAAACTTGCACAAAGTTTGAGTTTGAGTGTTGATGACTCGAGTAACAACTCGACCGGCAGCCTGCCAACAAATGATGGCAACTTCCGATTCTCCTGATAAACCAGGTATCTGCCAACTTCAAACAGCAGGAACCCGGTTATCACACATCTGAATATGCACTGGTCTTCAGTATCTTCCACAGAAAGAACAGAAAGGCTTAGAATCATCCAATTCTTCCAGAAATCCTTTGTATAACCAGGAGGGTGAATCCCATCTGGTTAGGGTTAGGGTTACACCGCCTTGACAGTTTGTCTATGTATAGAAAAGTTCTTGTCAATGACGGCTGAGTGGCGGATGATCTTGCCCAGTAAGGTAGTGTATATGACAAAGAGAAGAGGTCCAACTACTGTACCTTGGGGGACACCTGTGGCAATGGGGTGTCCTGCAGAAGTGTGACAAAGCCAGGATAATTTGAATGATCGACCAGTGAGACACGATTCAAAGTAGGAGTGTGCTCTCCTTGTGATGCCCATGCTCAAGAGGGTAGACAAAAAGATGTCATGATTGACTGTGTCCAATGCAACAAGTCGAGTAAGATGAGGAATGTAGACTTGACTGTTGCTCTGGCTTCTTTTAAGGGTTCTGTCACTGCTAGGAAATGTGCCTGATGTCAGTGAAGTAATCACATGTGACTGCTGCAGTAACCGTATGAGATATGGACTGGAATAAATTAGTAGGACTACAAGTGAACAGTTTAGACACACTGATCTCAGTGAGAGGGGTGATTAACAAAAGTAGGATTTTTGTGTGCATTTGTGCTTTGAGAAGGTTCAGGTGTGGGCAGTTCAGTTCAGTGTCATTGCCGTGAAATGTTTGAGTTCTGACACAAAGAACGCTGCTGAGGTTGTCCAACTTAAAGGGGACATATTATGCAAAACCAAGTTTTTAATCATTTGATTATGTACATTTGGGACTTTGGAGGGCCTATCAGCAGGCAAAATGTGAAAAAACTCAGTCATGTTTTTGTGGGTTGCCTCAGTCTGAATCCAGGAGATAAATCAGGAGGTTTCAGGAGTCGGTAGTTTCTGACGTCATTAGCTCTAGGTCATTATAATATTCCAGCCTTTCACCTGCATGTTGCCCCCCACCTCAGTTCACTCCGCCTATCTGTGCTCCGCCATTCAGAAAACGTCTTGTTGCAGTCTACATTGAACAACTTCTTCGCTAGCTCCTTCTTGTTCAGGGTCTGAGTCTGGTTCAAACATATAAGGTTGGACCGAAAAGTTTCCTCCAGCTGCCATTTTCCTCCCAGAGTTCACTTTTAGCTGTTGGTAGCGTTGGTAGCTCATGGTAGCTTTAGCGTCCCGGAAGAAGTGGGTGGATTGCCTGTGTCTTATTTGCATTTAAAGAGACAGGCACTCCAAACCGAGCCTTCTGAACAGGGCTCTTTTGGCAGGATGATTGAACTGCTATTGTGTTTCATCCTTATGGGATTCTGACCAAAGCTTGTCACAGACATTACATTAGGACACCAGGGAACTAGTTTAACTTGTTGAACTAGGGTATAATATGACTCCTTTAAGTAGGGCTTGTATTTGCAATCACTCAGCAATTAAATAAAATAAAAATAATCTTAATCAACTAAACATAATTCATGCATATACTGATTGAGCCATACTCCAAGTTCTGATATGCAGCACAAATAAACCTCAGATTCCATAATTATTTAAATAACACTGGTGTCAATGCATAGGGGCTCTAGCCTAAAAATAAGAAGATTTCAGGCAACTGGATGATATTGGCCCCCAAACCTTGGAACACCCTACTCTAAAGTTACAAGAAATAGTTACTATGTCTTATATGTCAGTGATATGGTCGTTATTCTGATATTCAATAACATTTGCTTTGGTCAAAATTAGCTCTTCTACTGCTGTGCAGACAAATAGAAAGCCAGATTCTTAATCATCTACCTTTGAGCCCTCAGTCCCAACTATTGGCAGGCAGAGGGGCAAGAAGTTCACCTAAAATAAGCATGAAGTGTCCGTTATTGTATCTATTGGAGATTCATACATGAGCGAAGTCTCCACATCCAGTAAATATTGATTGAAGATGATATTGAGAGGAGACCACAATGGAAGACATGGGGCAGAAGAGGTAAGAAGAGAGGACAACGGTTAGAGTGAGATAAATGGAAATGGACCGAGGGAGTGACCACAGAGGGAACAAAAATGTAGGAATATGACAGAAAAGGAGAAGACAAAGGAGCAAATAAAGAGAAGAGAGCAGGTCAGGATTGAGCGGCTTGTCAGTACTGCCTCCCTGTACATTAAATAGTCTGCTGAAGGTGGGCTGTTAGATAATGTAGTTGAAGGAAGATGATACTGGCTTTACAAAAAAAAAAAAATCCACATTTGAAAAGCACTTCTGTTTTACTGTTTGGATCTTGTGAGAGGTTATTGCTATTGACTTACTCTTTTCCGTAGGTTAGCAGGATCATTTTTACACATAACAGTAAATCTATAACAAAATCCTTTCTACGGTAGAAGCAGACAGACACTACAAATGATATGTTTTCCTGTTAGCTAGAACATTTTTATTTGAAACCTGAGGAGTTATCAGAAAATAAGTGTAAATGCGGAAGATAACTGGTGAACAAACACAAGCACAGAATTACATTTGGTTAATTGTACCCCGAATTCCAAAAGAGTTGGCACACCTTGTAAAAACAGTTTCACATCTCAATAATGTTGGCAAATGGGTAAGTTTGCTCCTGTGTAGTATTTCTTAATATTTTAAGAGGTAGTTTTTAAATGTCTAAAACTAAGAATGGTTTTCTGGATCCAATTTAGTTTTTCAGGATATGCCTAGTTTTCAGACTATGAGCGGCTCAGCTCAAAATCTGATCTCTTGCTCATGTAATTGATGTAGCACTAAATGGAGATATGTCTCCAGATCCACAGTTTAAAAGAAAAGCTATTTATATACTTTTCACAATTTTAAGTTGACAGACATTATTTTGAAACTGCTTCACAGTTCCTCTTAAAGCACATTTAAATGTGGAAAACTAAAAGCTATACTATCCATGCTTTGGACAACACATTTTAACCAGGATATATCCAAATGTCAGTAATATTAGACAAAAGACAGCACAGTTACTATTTGGTTCACAAACCAAGTTTAAGAGCAATACGTTAAATGTACTCTTATTTAAATTCAGTTATTAAAGAGACAATAAACAAGACAATTATCAAAAAGACAATAAACAAAACTCTCAATTATTACTTTTGTCACATCCTGCTTTGGTTTTTAAAATAAGCTGTCTTTATTTAAGTTCAAAATCAAAACTACTTTGATTAGATGAAACAATAAATCATGGGTTGAGCAAAAATGCATCCTGCCTGTCATTAATTGTATGCAATCCATCAAACATTATTTAAAGTCATTCAGGATTCTTCCATTATATGTGGTAAAGTAACAAACAATGGAAATACTGTCTATCACCTTTGCACAGAGCAGCTCTCCTCTGCTGGAACAGTAAAACTGCTGACTATTCTACCACCCAAACGAGGAATAAATATAATAAATATGTATTTGTGTCCAATGTTATATGCAGCTGACAAAACCGGCTTTAGGATCTAATCTATCCGAGGTCTGCAAAATTGAACCGTGCATAAGGATTTAAAAAATTGCAATATGACATCCATCTTGTTTGCTTTGGAAGGGGTTTTCCAGCAATAAAAATGGAAATAAACGATAGGGAAGACATTGCCAGCAACATGAATAATACAATAATATAATTTATCTAATTATTACAGGTTTCAATAATACATTGATTATGTAATCAAAAATTAAAAATATAAAGAAAAGTAGTGTTTGGATGAAAATGTGTTAGTGATGATGGAAATACTGCAACTAAAATAGTTTAAACTCTTTTTTCTGGGTGAAAATAAAAAAAACTCATATTTGTTTGGAGGGGGACAGTATTTGCAAAGCATAGATTTTTTTAACTTAACCTTATGAGAAGATTATTTCAAGTTAGTTGAATGGTATTATATTCTGATTAATGAAGCAAGATAAAGAAGGCAAGAAAGAATAAATGTTTATCTGAACTGGAAAGATTTTTTTCTTAGAAGGAGGCTTTGTTTTTCATTGTGAGAAGATGAGGCCAAGTGAGAAGTTACTTTCAAGCACTGGTCACATGACCTTTGTCTGAAGCGCCCGATGCCTTAAATTGATTTAACATACATCAGAACATAAATCAGAACATAACACAGGTTGTCATCAACATCAGTGTGGATTATCAAGAACCAAACACAGTTGCTGTGTGAATAGGTGTGCAAGTGAAAGAAAGAGATTCACCTGATGTGAACCCTGCGTAGTAAACAAAACCTCATAGCTATCGACCAACAGTGTCTACTTACATCTGAATGTTTGTGCATTTGTTTACAATCACTCAGTGAATTCACCCCTTCAGGGGCCCCTCAGAGGGCCCTCAGAGGGCCTGAGTGGAAATTAACCAGAGCATATAGTAACATTCACACTCTCTTTTTCTGTCTGTCTATCTCTCTCTCTCATACACACACACAGCAGATAAATTACATAATACAAGTGTTTTGAGAGTTGAATCAGAGCTAGGGAGGGATTTCTTTACTGATTAAGAAGTTGAAGACACTAATAATGATTGCAGCATGGAATCACATATTTAGTTTGTGTCTGTATATGTGCACACATTTAAAGCTGGCATATTAAACAAAGCCCTAACCACACTGCGGACACATTGCATACCCCCACTTGGTTCTCTGTTTAGTATAATGAACCAATATATGTCACGAGAGAGCAGCCTGCTGGGTTCTGATTAGATCCATTCGTGCCCGGTTCAAAATAACAAGAAATAAGAAGAAGAAACTTCTGCTGTGAACAAATGGACCAGACACAGTGAATATTTCCCCAACTTCACAATAAAGGTATGATTCCTAAATAGACTAGTTAGCACTGCTGACCAACATGGATGGTAAGTCAAATTGGTTTAACTATCAAGAGAGGACCACATCAAAATATCATCTCAAACGTGGGAGGGGCTACAAGGGATGCGAGAAATAAACGTATTCACTACAAAATTGTACATAGGTATTATTTTACCCCAAGTAAGTTATGTCGAATGGGTTTAACAAAGGATAACAAATGTTGGAAGTGTAATAAAGAGGTGGGCACATTTCTCCACGCATTATGATAATGCCCTTTTGGTCTTGAAACAATTTGAGGACTGGCTTAGTCAACTTCTACCACAGTCTGCACAATTTTGCCTTTTAGGAGACAAGTCATCATCCCAAAAGCTGAAGGTAGGCTAATGATGACCGGTTTTCTAGTAGCAGCCAGAATTATTCTTCGTAAATGGAATAGCCCACATAGACCAGAAATCAGGGAATGGCTTCAGCCTAAATCAGAGACAGCTGCTTATGAGGTCACGATTTCTAGGGTGCAGAAAGAGCCAAGTAAGGCTTGCCAAGCATGGGTATATTTTGACTAAAATGTTGGTAGAAATTCTTAAGGGATTTTGGGTGTGATGTATGCTGTGAGTATGAATATGTGCCTTGCTATATCTATGAATATGTCACGTCTGGGGGAATGTCTGGTGTCTCGTCATGTCTTGATTACCTATTGTGTACACCTGGGGTTCCCCTCCCTCATGTGTTTAAATAGTCCTCGTTTCCCCTTGTCTTGTGCCAGTGTGTTTTCGTCTGTTTTCGTCGTCTGTCTTTCGTCACCCGCCAGGTTTGCTTTTTTTGCCATAGTCTTTTACTTTGTTCCATAGTCATAGTTTTGCCACAGCCTTGTTGTTCTTTATTTTGTTACTTTGCCATTGTCATTGTTTTACCACAGCCTTGTCACAGTCTTGTTAATCTTTATTTTGTTACTTTGCCACAGTCTTGTTTACTTATTGCTTTGATACTTTGCTCACAGTTTTCCACAGCCTTGTGTTGTACCATGTCTGGACTTCCACCTTTTTTGTTATAATAAACCTTGTTCTCCGTCATCTCCGCACCTGAGTCCTCCCTCAAGAACCCACCTACATGACAGAATAGGTAACTGATAAGTGCTGTCATGTTCTGTGTTGCTGCCGGTGTTTGTGATTTTTGTTGTTGAATGTCATCTGTTTGTAATTGTGTTATAAAAGAAAAATAAATTAAAAAATCTTTAATGAAAAAGAAAAGAGAGGACCACATCCATCCTATCTGTGGTCTGTCTAACATAAGGATTAAGCGCATGTGAGACAAACTGACAAAAGCGATTCTCGACATTTCAGTCCGACAGTTCAGACTGAGAGTCAACAATTCCCCTTCAGAGGTCCATTATTTAAATAGGATTTCACTCCTGTTATACAGAAGCTTACTTCATCTAGCGAACCTTCTCAAGAACAGCCCCGGGTTGATTATGCTAAGTTAAACAGCTGCACCTATCAAATCTTTCATCTTTTAAATCGTGACATTGCGTGCTCCTTCTTAATTTGGCACTATGCCAATAGTTACTAATTGCCTGAATGATATTGCTGCATGAAGAGGGGGGGCAGCTGTGGCTCAGGAGTAAGAGCAGTTGCCAGCTCATGAGTGGGTCGGTGGTTGAATCCAAAGTTACATTTAAAGGTGTTTTGGGGTAGCCTCAAAATGGGGTTTAGTGCCAGTCCCATACTCTGCTAAATATCTGTTAAATATGAGAATACGAGAAAAACCTGCCAAAACCTAACATGCAAGTTAAGCATAGTGATGCATGGAAATCCCATGGTTACACTAACAATGGATATGTGTAAAAATAAAATATCAAATATAATTCTATCTATATTTTCATCCAAAACATATGGTTTGACATATCCCTCTGCAATGCTTTACTGCTACAGTGTTAAAATAAAACCAGAAGGTACAAACAAAACATAAAGTGGCTGGGAAAAAAGTGAATTCTCCTTCCCATATATCACAGTAACTTCAATTAATTACATACATTCTTTCAATTACTGCCACTAATATGTTTAATAATGATCTGAACTTTTTACAGTTACTGTAAAACTCAGTCACGAAAACCAAGTCTACTCTATTTACTTCAGTTATGTCTATTTAGGTCAGCTTAAAGACATTATAAATAAATTAAGAACAACCATGTCGTCAGTCTTAAAGCACTAAACATTTCCACATATGTAAATGTTGTCAAGTGATATCAAATACACTTTTAATAGGATGTTAACGGAGATAGGGAATATTTTTTACATAATGGTGTCATCAGAAGAAAGACACAAAGACAAAAGCCGGAAGCCAAAAAGCATCTCGGTCTTCAGTATTTTTTTATTAGTTTCCTCATATACGGACATATATCTCAATATTATGCTGTGTCCTATCATTTGGGAGTAGTTATGTGTGTGGAAAGGAACCGTAAGTATCTGTTCTTAATGACATATTCCTCCATTTCTGTGGGAGATGTTGAAGAGTAAGAATTGGGTAAATCAATAATAAATCTAAAAATTATAAAGAAATACAGCAGGATACATATTTCTCTTTGACAACAGTGAAAACTACTGAGATGTTTCCCTCCAAAAAGAGAATGGTTAATACACCGAATCACCATAAATTATTCAGTGTATTTTCTGTAGAAACAAACAATCCTTTTTGTTGAAATTAATAATTAATCACGACACTGCAGTAATTTGAGATAATGAGCATAACTGTAATAATCATAAGCTTTCGTTAAAACATATGGGAAAAGAAAATGTAACTATAGAGACTGACAAACTGTTTAAATCAACCCATTGCAAAGCTGTCATCACTATTGAACATGGCTTATTGAACATGTGCTGTTTTGTTTTAAAAAACCTAAAAGACATTAAATATACTTTTTAAACGTATTCATGTTCCTGTATTTCCTTCCAATGAAAATCCATTATTTTTTGTAGGGGTAAAGATTACAAGTATTGGCTAGAGTACACATATTAGTAGCAGAGCCACTAAGAGGAAGAAACAATTATTTTTGTCATAGTAATTCTGAGTATGATACATGACTGGTTACAAAAATATAATAAGATGGCCGCCCACCCTGAGCCATGGTTCTGCTCGAGGTTTCTGCCTGTTAAAAGGAAGTTTTTCCTTGCCTGTGTCGCCTAGTGCTTGCTCATGGTGGGAATTGTTGGGTTTCTGTAATTAACTTCAGAGTAGGGTCTGACCTGCTCTGTTTGGAAAGCGCTGTGAGACAACTGTTGTTGTGATGTGGCGCTATATAAATAAAATTTAATTGAATTGAATAATATTTCATAATCACGAAAAAAATCCTTTGGCTACAACATCTTTCTATGTGGAGGAGCAGCGACTACTCCTAGATGCCTCCTTTACGGGTGGGGCTGACCAATCTCAGAAGGAAATACTCTTAGGATGGACCATTCTTTCTCTTCTCTGTTTCTCTCTGCTGTTTATAAACGGAAACTGCTAATGACAGTTGCTAGCTACCTGTCTTTCATTGAGGGTGGACGGGACGTGTTGTAAAATCCAACGCAGGGCCAAGAAACTAGGGAACCAAGGATCTTCAAGAAAATGTATCTATTTATTTATTATAAATGTACAACATAGTGCTGGTAAGTCAGATGAAACACTCAAATTAAACTGGAACACAACAACAAAATCGTAGAAGCTAAAATGGAACACTAGTAACAAGAAATCAATCAGTTTTTGACTATACTATGTCCATATACAAGTGGTCCCCTTTATTTCATTATGAATTAAATTCCTCTGTCATTTTGTCCATGAGCCATCTTATTGTTTCCCTCCACCCGTCCAAATCTGTCTGCTAGTAAAACTAGATTTTTAGTCCAACAAAGTACTCTTATCTCTGTCTTAATCATATGCAATGTGCTCTGTATAAATAATCATTATGCTAATGTATTAACTTACTTCTAAATCAAGCCATCAGGGTAAATTAAGATAATATTTTTTTAAGAATAATGCAACACAGTCATCATTGTATTTTGAATATTGTAATGGCAGCACTGTGTTTACTTCACAACATGGCAAACATCTTTATGGCGAGAATAGCTTTAACAGATAGGGTTCCTTTTTATAGTTTCAGCACTTAATCCTTAGAGGCAAACTTTTTGATATCCGTCCATCCATTTTCTTCACTACTTATTCCCAGCAGGGTGGCAACAGCCTTTCAAAGCTGAAAACAGGCGAGATGCGGGGTATAACCTGCACATGTCACCAGAACATTGCAGGGCCACACAGATAAAATCAACCAGAAACGGTTTAGGAGTACTTTGGAATGTCCCATTTACCTAACATGCAAAGTTTTTTGGATGGTGGAGGAAGCTGGGGTACTCAGAGAGAATCCACACAGGCACTACAGAAAGGTCCCGGTTCCCCCGGGAACCCTCTTCCTGTGAGGTACCGGTGCTAACCACCACACCACCCTCCGCCCCAGAAATATCACATCAATAATTCATTCTGCGATTGAATCACCTACAAGCTAATCAGGTCTTTGGCCTTGTATTCTAGCATTCTACTTTACAACAAGAAACTACATGCTTTATTGGTGGAATAGTTGTGGGATGTGATGAAACAGAAACAATTCATTTAAGACTTTGCAATTAATTTATGTAGATTAATCACATTTTATTTTATACAGTAAGTCATCTGATACCACAGATAATGTTTTTTTCATTATTGTTAAACCAAATTTCTTTAAACACTAATGTCACTCAATAGATTCTGTATCTTCTTTGCGTTTGGCAAACAAACTTTTGATGCTTTTGATGCTTTACAGCCACACACTGGGAGCATGAAAATCTAAATATGGCCTTTTTTTTTTTCAAATTGTTTTTTTTTTATGTAAAAGATTTAGAAAAAATAACACTTTCAAATCCACAACTTTGGAGTGTATGGCGCACAAGGCAAGAATAAAGAAAATAAACAACGATAATGTTGCCCTGAATGTTTTTGTGCAAAATTATGGAGCTTTTGGCAACTTTTGGAAACTTACGTAATATTTCTGACCAGACACCATATCTGCATTTTTATGACAAAGACACGTTTATTCACAGAAGTTCACAGAAGACACACACAGGTCTGTGATGAGCGTTTACCTTTGAAGGCATTTGTGGCTGGTAGGTCAGTTTCCTGCATACTGCTCCGTCCCACACTCGGCCAGCTGCTGCAGATGCTGAGATGGACGCCGACAGGCCGGCCTTAACTGGTTTGAGATGCGGTTGCTGGGGGGAGGGAGGGGGGCCGAGAGGAAGGGGTGGCACCTGCTAATCCTAAAGCCATTGTTCTTCATCAATGACTCAAATGATTACGATATATATATATATAAAAGACTTCTGTCTGTCAAACCCTACAGTATGTGAGCGTCTCTACTAAGATTTGATCACCCAAACCTCAAAAGTTGGAGAATATTGTGATGAAGAGGAAAAGAACTACAAATAAAAAAGATGTATGGGTCATTTAAATTGTGGTGAGAGGAGAATGGATGGTTTGCTATTGATGTAATTGATCTGAACTTTCTTCAGGCTTTTATACTGAGCCCAAACCAACATTCCTTATACTCTCTTGCTGGCTTATTAACCTTTTGTCTAATCTTTCTCTACTGTATTTGGTGCTGTTGCTTTAATCCAAAGTTCAGTGCAGGCTTTCCGTGCTGGATCCATAGCTGGAGAAAAAAAACACAGAGGGAAAAACTCATTAAATACAATCACAAGCAACTGAAAACAAGATACAAACGAGCAAAACACGGGTAAAGCTAACTAACGTGCTTGCAATTCTACAAGCTGAGAACAGTCCAATAAAACAAAAAAAAAAGTCCACATACACCCACATCCACACCCACACTCTCCATTTATGTGCGCAGATAAATGTGCAGTGGGCAAGCTGCAGTGTGTGTGAGTGTGGACGGCCTGTGGGTGGCGGCCTGGCGTGGCCTCCTTTAGTTCCTTTAGTACCCACTAGGTTCACACATGAAAGGGAAAAGTTTTCCTGAGAGCCAGGCGCTGCCTGTGACCCTATTCCGAAAAGCAGGGGACAGATCCACCACACGTCAGCGTGCTACTTTGAAGTTCATCTGAGAAACAGGTCTGGAGGAGGCTACAGCCGAGGGAACAACACAACTTTATTTACATTTCAAAAGTACCGAGTCCTGTTTTTTTTTTTGCGCATCTGGGAAAGGAATAACATTATTTTTTACAAAGACTAGTAAGAAACAGGGGGAGGAGGTAAGCGTTGGACGAAGAGAAAATGCCGAAAACATCAAATAGATCTAAATTTTTCTTCAGTCGAGATTAAAAAAGGGGGAAATAAAGAAAGTATGTTGAAATATAAAGCAAGAAGACAACCCACATGAAAGTAAGCAACAAGAAAGAATAAAAATAACAAGTGGGAAAGAACAGGGTGGAACATATCAAGACAAGGAAGGGAAAGAGACATAAAAGAAACAGAAATAACACATTAGTCAAGCATATGTAGGTTCAACATAGTTCACGATAAGAAATTATGCAGAAAAAGTTGAGGAAAAGTTGTAGTAAAAAAAGCAGACAGGTGGTAAACAAAAACATTTTGAAGGGATTCAATAGATCTCAGCCTTATCGCGGCTTTGTCTGTTCATATCCAGCCTTATTGTAGCAAGGAAACACACAACAGTTTGGATCCTGACAAAAAGGCAGATCAGAGAACAAGGCCATGGTAAAAAACAAAAAAAAGACATTTGTTTTGCATGTGATAAATGGTATTTAAGATCTGACTCATGATTAAGCAATGGTTGTATCCCATGTTTTTCACATAGAAACAAATTCAATGTATGAAGATGAAACACTCCATCTGCCTTTTTGTGAAAGAAATCTACGGTAATTGATTGGGCCGGAAAATAAAAAGACAAAAATTGAAAAGGGTAAATGAAAAAAGGAAGGAGATAACAGGACACTTAAGAAAGTTGAGAACATGAGTCAAGTAAAGACAATGATAAAAAAGAATAGAAACAAAACCAGGAGTGAGGAAAAACAGACAATAGGTGAGTAGGATGGAAAGACAATGTTAAGAAAATTCTAACAGCCAATTGAGAAAAAGAAACATTAAAAGATATAATGATGACATAACTTGAGAATAATTGAGGTAAGTAGGTTTCTATCTCTCTGTACAGATTGAAAATGACATCAGAGCACAATATTAAATATCATTCTGAGGTTTAAATCCATATCTGTGCATATCTGAAGAGGAGTGTGTTTGATATCAAACCAGAGTGTGTGTGTTTAGTAATCCACAGTTTATCATTTATCAGGCACACTAATTTATAGTGTTTGTTAGTATCTTAGAAGAGTAGAAACTAGGGCTGCAACGATTCGTCGACGTTGTCGACAAAAATCGATAATAGAAAAAGTCAACAATGAATTCCATTGTGGACTATTGTCGCCAGACGTGTTTTTCCAACAGAGTGAGACATCTTACTTAATTACAATCTGCCCAGAGTCACCTGCACAACAGCGTCGCGGTTAAAGAAATGGCGGCGTCCAACACGCGTACAAAAACTTCCAAAGTTTGGGAGCATTTTATCCTTGATGCAACGAGTAAAAGAATTACGTGCAAGGTTTATAAAACAGACCTTGCGGATCACGGCAGCACCTCGGTGATGCATGAGCATTTAAAAAGAAAGCATGTTGGGCACTTAAATGAAACGGAGTCTGACTCGCCTCGGTAAGATTTAAGCAACAATAATGCTAATATGTTTTGTCTTTTATGTACGTTATACATTTTCTAAGCGTTTTTTCACTTTAAAAGAGAGCTTTAACGTTATGCCTGACTGTGCCTGACAAACGCATTCTTATTTACGTTTTGTATCAGCTGCAAAGTTGAATAAAAGATGCATTTTTCATTGAAGTACCCATTTTTCTTGTGTTTATCATTTTCCACTTAACTAAAGCAACTTTATGCTATTTTTAAGAAAAAGTGAATAACTATTCGATTAGTCGACTAATCGTTTCAATAGTCGGTGACTAGTCGACTATTAAAATAGTCGTTAGTTGCAGCCCTAGTAGAAACCCCAACTTGGTCTATTTAACACAAGATTTAACTATTTGGCTGAGATTACTATCTGTTATTTTCTTCCTTGTCCAAGTATTTGTCTCGTTTTTTTAACATACAAGAATAATAATACTGATAGGACGCAACATTGTACAGAAAGTAAAAAGGCTGTCCTATTTTAGACTACTAAAAGTTCTGCACTACATTCATGTAATCAGATTTATTTGGTTGTGAAGGTGAGCTGGTGACATCACTCGTCATGTATATAAAATCAAATAAACAATGCTGTGCGTCAAGGCTCTGACCCTATAATGCCATGTATCATATTTGATACATTCGGTTTCTGATATGTTTTGCCTCTGAGACCTTTTGCATAATTTCATGCAACACTAATTTTCGAAAATCATTTCTGTTTTTTTGTTCATATTTTTGTTAAAAGGGCCAAAATAAAGACTCTAAACCAACGAAAAAAACTCTTTTTTTTCTTGGAAGTATCAAGCACGGTGGAACACACTAAAAGAAAACAGGTTCAGATTGGAGGGATCAGAATATCTGGGAATTGGAGAAAAATCTCTTAAACGAGAACGATATCCTAAGAAAATTCAAGACGAAAAAGGTTAGCGCCAAAACACAGGAGAACTTTCAAAAGATACAGACTCAGAAACAAAGGACTGGAATTATCCAGTACTGGATACATGGAATAGGCTAATTTATATAAAATGAATGAGGTTACATCTAACATCTAACTTGACGTCTTAAAGTGCAAGCTATAAAACGGAAAATAAAAACTTCATAAGATAAAAACCTGACATTTTGCAGATATTTAAACCAAAAGATTTTCTGATGAATAAGATACAATAATGAAAGACATGCAAGCTAAACATCTTATAACTGATTGGTGTTTTCTTTTCCAGTAAAGGAATACCTAAAAAAATATATTTTGTTTTGTTTTTTAAACGTGAAACCTACTAAAGGACTGCAAGACATAGAGATATAAATTTTTTGTTTTTCAGGGTGTGCATCTTTTATTAAAAGACTAAGGTCACCATTTGAGACTGCATTTGCATAAAATCCTGCTACAAAATGAGAAAACAGACAACATCCAACCCTTGCAGAAAATTTTGAAACAGAAATAAAACAGAATATCGTCTATTCAGGATTGCAGAGGCAAGGACTCTATATCAGAATCACTTATATCACCAATGCAATATTATAATGCAAAATATAAGGTGTTAGTAAGGTGAATACACTATAAATCCATCAACAGTTTATCAGGTGGAAAGAGGAAACTGTCCTTGTTGAAAGTGTATCCATCCTAAAATGTTTTTTCAGCTGACTATTTAAAAGCCCATCTGGACCTCTCATAATATCCCTGTCTATATGGAGAGGAAAAACTACTACCACAAGCTCAACTATTGGCTCTCTGTCTGTTCATGTGCTATGGACAGCCCGTTGTTATAACAGGCTGTGAAAAAAACAGGCCTTCAGGCTTGTATTTGTTATCAGGTCAGTTAAGGACAACCTCCGATCTCCTTTTTTAAATTTTGGCTCCCTCCAGCTGTATATACTTCCATGCATGAGCCATGCAGACACATAAAAGAATGAAATGGGTAAAAAAAGAGGATTGACAGAGATAAGATAGCTTCTATCCCAGTTTGTGTGGAACAGAAGATAAGACACAAATAACACATTTTAAGTCTCAAACACAGCTTATGAGCCTCTGGTTTCACTTTAAACACAACATGCATTTGCACATATGTGCAATATTACTGACAATTATTAATGCATATCCTACAAACAAATATATATGGACTGCAGAGCTGCATTCAAGTCCAATTTTTTTTTTCAGGTAATGATGATGGTGATAGAAGATAACTAAGGCCACAATGGTTTTTAGGGGATACCATTAGTTTTGCCCCAATAAGTCAAGTTCAAATCACTTTCAAATCAAATTTGATTGCCATTCGTCAGTGAGTGGATTGAACACTAAAAGATAAGATTTCAAAGTCCTGCAAACTCATCTTGGCTTTGAAATTAGTGTAATTTCCATGTAAAACTCTAAAGAGAAGTGTTGGTGAGTGAAGAGCATTGACAGCACAAGAAAAACTGTCATGGAAAACAACTAAAGCTGTAAGAATCAAATAAAACACATTCATTACGGAGTGCTTTTTAGAAAAAACAAGGGGAACAAACTGATTTTGGTAAATCGTTGGCGAGCACACCTCCATCTCTTTGACGGTTCCAGCATGCAGTATCATGCCCGACACTCTCGAGGGAAGCCTTGGGAATAAATTGCCAGTTCTACTCAACAAAAAAGTGACTCTTTTCTTTTCCAATCAAGGGTAAAGTGCAATCCTGTCACAATCATATTCTTTAACAACGTGGGCATCTTCTAGTTGTCGATCGAGCCACGATTCATATGCACAATTTTGCTTAAATAAAATGGTATGATCTTATTTGTTTCTGGTGTAGCTAGACAGTGAAAGGGCCATGAAACAGACTAAATACACACAGTCAAATACGTTTGTTTCCTGTGCCTAATATTCCAATAAGTTGGCATGTAATCGGTCAAAAATAAACTGTGCGTAATCAAAAGTAAAGTCTGTTCAAAGTCTTTACTCTAAGTAAAATATTATTCATGTAAAGGTAACATGATGATTTGAATACCAGGGAATATATTAAAGGCAAACAATCCTGTGTGTGCCAATAAATGCCAATCATAACTGGAACTGTTGAGTACCCTTGTCTACAAATAAGTCCACGCACTTAGTTTATGTGGGTTTTAACTCCAATTAAATGCTTTATAAAATGGTTTTCTTTGCGTGGAGTGATTGATGTGTATCCATGGTCTGTCCAGATATAAAGATTTTTGTTTCATTTGGTCAGTCTCAAAGGGATCTGGTGGACCTTTATGGATTTATTGGGTTGATTAGATTTGCATCACATAGGTTTTAGGGCAAACCAGATGTGAAAATTAAAACCTGCCTTTAACATAGGAAGGTACAAATAAATCTTTAAAAAACAGGCTGAGAGGACATATTCAGTAACAAACCAGTGGATTTCAATGTAAAGGATATTGATTTTATAAGGTTCTAAATCAATGACATTAACTTGTTTCATCAACACTACATTCATATATTTCAAAGATATGTAAATTGAAGTTTGTCTTTAGTAAATTGGATTTTAATTTAAGTCTGTAAGACTGTTTATCAATATTGTGTGGACACTATCTTGATAGTGTTAATGACAAGTAACGTGGTAGTTCATAGTCACACTAAAATATCACTAAAAATATTTTTTATCGAGACCACCCGACTTTTAGATAATTCTCAACCACAAAACATTGGTACAAATTTGCGATTTTGCAATGATTCAATTAGTCAGCACATTTGTCGGGAAAGCTTTTAAGGAGTTTAGCCAGAAACCAAAGCTTTTTATTTATTTGCATCTGGATTTTTTTTCCAGAACTGCTCTTCACATGTGATTCCCAAATGGAATTGCGATGTGGGGGGGGTGGGGGGTAGGAGGAGTCTTCAGGCCACACACAGCAGGAAGTGATATGGCAATTACACTTTGGAAATCACTGTTTTCTACACAACACTGAGGATAGAAGATAATGCTGATGTTGGGCTGGTGTCAAGACTACAGGTATTTTGCCATTGTCATGATAGTGATAACTGAATGAAAAGAAAGTCATTCTGACCAGAACAAACACAAGTTCACACACTATTTTTAAATGAATCCTCTGTGAAGATTTACTGATACATTTACACATTATGTCACCTCATGATATAGATATTCCACAAGTGGATTAGGTTAAAAAGTTTCGAAAAAAATGCTGTGTTTGCAAATGTTTGGTCTCCAGGATATATCTTGGATATTTAGATCTACAGAGCAAATCTTTTTCATCCTTTTAACGGTCATAAAGTTTATTTTCTGAGGCAGCCTTGTAAAACATCCTAAGATTCTTCACCTTTGTACTGGGAACATTTCCTTTAAACTTTCAAATACAACTGACTAAACTTAAGTCTCTGACTCTCCATTTTCAGTAAAATAAGAGGAATTCAAAACTCAAGAAAGGCCTTGAAGACAGTCAAATTCGTTTCCTTGAGATGGTATAACCAGAATAAAAGAGACCATTATCTTTGTCAGACACCCGATGCTCTTAAAGCTTCTTTTAAAATAAGAAAGATCTTATACAATGGAAACATAAACACAAAAAAAAAAAACTCATCAATGTCTGCATAAATTTAGCAGCAACAAAATAAGGGCCATAACAGACATCAATCTAATTTCTTCTGACTGTGGAAGAGTAAAAACACATCAAGTGGTTTCCCTTCTATTAAGATTTCTATGACAGAAAAAAGAAAATGATCTTCGATAAACACAAAAAGAAAGATCTTAAAACATGCACTGAACATCCAACAAAAATTCTCGTGGAAAATACTGCTTTTGCTAGTTATCTGAAATGGAATCTTCTGTAGATTTTAAAGTTCTGAGCTTTATGTACAGTATATATCATGACCCCAGGGGTACCAATGATACTTCTAATGCCACGCATTTAAAAAAGAGTTGTAAATGACAGCAGGTTATATAGGTCAGGCCTAAGGGCCTATTTCCTACAGCTGTAAACAGATATTAGAAATGACACTCGATATAAAACAACCTCTTACGACTTCAGTCATTTAGCAGCTATAAGTCTGCAGCCATAAGAGAAGCTGACTCAGGAAAAAGAGGGTGGTAATAATGCAGTTAAAGGCAACACTTCGGGCTCCTTATGGAGCTTTGAAGTCACTATGGGCCGGTGTTGATCTGCATTAAGGTTAAATTTCATAACAGTGGAATTTCTTTCTCTTCATGGGTTTTTCTGAAGGATGTTCTTTGTCACATTACGGACAAGGCTAATAAAGAATAGAAGCATGCAAACACCTTTGAATATACATTAACATGAGCACCCAACAAATTCATTGATGGAAACATTTTGTACATTCAAACACATTGTTATAAAAATTTTAGCATTGCGCACAAATACACCTCAAGAAAAAAAAAATCTACCTTCTGCTTTCGTCTCTGCCCGATTTCAACAATCTGTATTTAGTTATATGAAAGTTTAATTTGTGGATGCAAATAATTTAATTGCTTATGGCATGGGTGAAGGGTGAACATTGGTGTTCTCATTAAAGTTTACTGCTGTTATCCTGCAACACAATAACCCGTGTGTTTGTATATATACTGAAAGTCCACAATTGCATGAACCCAGATTACTTGTAATGCTTTACAGCTGTGACAACAGTCAAATGCAAATTTATGAGTGTTTGCAGTCCAACAAATCATGGAGGCTACTTTTCTACCTCCATTTTTAAGCCACCATGCTGCTTTTTAATGGACATGGACATATTTCAGGGACATTTTATTTCAAAGTTTAAAAAGAAATCCCAACCCTTGCCTCCTCCCACCATACAAAGAAATTTAGTCAGGTCAACTGAAGACTCTAAGTAGCCCCTTGGAGTGAATATTGGTGTGTATAGTTTAGGGCTGCAACTAACAACTATTTTAATAGTCGACTAGTCACCGACGATTGAAACGATTAGTCGACTAATGGAATAGTTATTCACTTTTTCTTAAAAACAGCATAAAGTTGCTTTAGTTAAGTGGAAAATGATAAACACAAGAAAAATGGGTACTTCAATGAAAAATGCATCTTTTATTCAACTTTGCAGCTGATACAAAACAGTCAGGCATAACGTTAAAGCTCTCTTTTAAAGTGAAAAAACGCTTAGAAAATGTATAACGCACATAAAAGACAAAACATATTAGCATTATTGTTGCTTAAATCTTACCGAGGCGAGTCAGACTCCGTTTCATTTAAGTGCCCAACATGCTTTCTTTTTAAATGCTCATGCATCACCGAGGTGCTGCCGTGATACGCAAGGTCTGTTTTGCAAACCTTGCACGTAATTTTTTTACTCGTCGTATCAAGGATAAAATGCTCCCAAACTTTGGAAGTTTTTGTACGCGTGTTGGACGCCGCCATTTCTGTAACCGCGACGCTGTTGTGCAGGTGACTCTGGGCAGATTGTAATTAAGTGAGATGTCTCACTCTGTTGGAAAAACACGTCTGGCGACAATAGTCGACAATGGAATTCATTGTCGACTTTTTCTATTATCGATTTTTGTCGACAACGTCGACGAATCGTTGCAGTCCTAGTATAGTTGTGTGTCTCTGTGTAGCCTTGTGATGGACTGGCAGCCTGTCTAGGTTGTAGGCCGTCTCTCGCCCCCTGTTCACTGGGAAAGGCTCCAGTCCTCCCAAAAGCCTATTAGGAATGAGCAGTATAAATAATGGTTGGATGGATTTTGTTCTATAGGATGTGAGAGCTGCTGTGATAAATGGAACCAAGGATTCTACTGTCTACAAAAAAATCCTGAACAAGAATGTCTGACTATCTGTTCTTGACCTGAAACTTGGGTTCTAAAGAAGGACAATGATTCAAAACACACCAGCAAGTCCACCTCTGAATGGAATGAACTAAATAAAAACTTTATCAAAATTCTGACCTGAGTCTTATTGAGATGCTGTGGCATGACTGTAAAAAAGAAACAAAAACCCTCTAATGTGGCTGAATTACAACAACCCTGACAAGATGATACTTGTGGTACTTGTATTTATATGTACCTCCGCCTCTGTTTTTGGATACTTAAGCCTGGATTACTACTTTTTGTTTTAACCCTTAACTGTATTAAAAGATCACTGATTTAAAGTGTGGTCTTCAATCGGCTCACAAAGTCCCATTTCACCCCACTATTCATTGAGCTTCACTGGGTACCCCTAGGCACCCGATTAAATATTCAAGTCTGTGATGTTAGGAAAAAAAAAAAAAAAAAAAGGGAAAAAAAGGAAAAAAAAGAAAAAAAGAAAGAAAAAGCCAACAAAGTTCTTAAGGTAACATCCCCCATCTATTTGAATACTCTTAAAAAGGCTTATGACACTCACAACTTGGTCACTCCGTTTGTAATGAAACCTGTTTAACTTAATGTTATTCAATGTTAAGTTCATCTACTGCGGCCACCTAGTGGCAAATGTTAGAATTGTGTGTATTGCTATTTCACTAAACGCCATCTTGTGGTCACTTTTATTATTACAACTCGCTCACCAGAAACGAAGAAAGCCTGTTGATCCATTGTCTCTGAAAGAAGCACCTTTTTGTTGTGTTTTCTTTAATCTAAGCGCAAAACGGCATCGTCTGTAAGTACTGTTCTAATTTTCCTGTGATATCAATCATAATTCATAACCCGTTGACATGTTTTATGTGAAGATAGACATTTTTACTTCTGTTAGCCCAATGTGTTAGCCTAGCTGGCATTCATTTTCTGTACCTTTGTGTGTTACAGTTTTACACGATTCTCATTAAACCCTGCTAAAGAACCAAATGCAGTGCTTCTTTGTGGACGGATGGTAAAGTGTTTAGCTACCTGTATAGCTGAGTTACTGCTGAGGTTCACAGTGCTTAGCGAGGCCAGGACACCGTTCATCAATGGATTGTCGTCTAGCAGTTTCATGTGTCCTTCCACAATGGTGGAATGCCCTAACGAGTGCTACAAGAACAAGAGCGTCCCACAGTCTGTTTTCAAGAAACTCTTGAAGACCCAGCATCTCCTACGTTAACTCTCACCCTGTACTCACACTACTGTAAATGCTTCTCTAACCTGGGTTAGGTTGAACGATTGACATGAATTGTTTCCTGATTGGTATTTCTAAGAGTTTGTATCTCAGCATGACCAAAAGGTTTATTCTAAAGAGATGTATAAAATGAAGTATATTTGTGGCTGAAAGTCTAAAATTGGAAAGAGACTGGAAAAATACTACATAATAAAACAAAAGTGAGAGAGTGTAACCAGTCAGTAATCTGGTCAACTTTGTTGAATGACGAAGAATATTTTTTGTAATGGCAACTGTTATGAAATGCAAGGTTGATCTTTCTCCTCATTTTATATATATATATATTTTTTATTTATTTATTTATTTATTTACAGTATTGTGGAAGAAAAACATAATAGTAATTTACAAGTAGTATAGAATCTGTTCCATGTTTTTTTTTATATATATTTTTTTTACATACAGTACCCAATATCTTTCATTCTCATTTTATCTTTTTCGTTTTTAAGAACTGCATAAAAAAAAGATTTACAGTCACAGTCAGTCTTAACTAAGTCTTGATTAAAGTCAGCCTGGTTAGAATTACCAGTTAGAAAAATCTCTTTAATGGCATGTGATGTAACCTATCATAACACTGACATTTTACAACTCTAAATAATCTTTTATCTGAACAATATAATATAATGTAATCTGCCTAGTGGAGAAGTAGAGGGAAGAAAGAGGGAATAAAGGTAGGATGGAATACAGGAATATCATGTAGGCTGAGGCTCTAGTGGGAATGGTTACTCTGGTATCACTTATGATGGTTTATTCTGCTTCCCATTACTTTTCTTGGGATCCTTGTAATGATAAAGCATGTGTTCTCACAACACATACTTTACAAAGATTTAAACGGTGTGTGAAAATTATATGCACACATAGCTATACACAAATAAGCAAATGGTTATTCCCAGAAGTCTACGATAAATGTGACATATTA
Organism: Menidia menidia; assembly: GCA_907169785.1. NCBI lineage: Eukaryota > Metazoa > Chordata > Actinopteri > Atheriniformes > Atherinopsidae > Menidia > Menidia menidia. The sequence goes on from CAJRST010038888.1 coordinate 19,104,144, forward strand.
CAAACCAAAACAAAAAGGAATTCTTGACTTCATACAAATATAATCTTTCAACACATAATTTGTGTGTGATGTGTTATTACAGATAATGTGCACCTTTACAGAAAATTTCCCACAGTAATGCCATAGCTCTGATCTAAAACATCAATAAGTTCAGGTATAGTTGGTCATAGTTTTACTTTGTGAGATATCATACAATAAAGTGTGAGCATGAAGGAAGAACATGGGAATTAAAATCAGTTGTGTATTAAAAGATGTGTACACATAAGAACATGCAGTAGTGCTCCATTTATAGGTGCAATGACACAGATGTAAAATCTATCCACTGCAGGTCGGTGCGTTATTTTATTATTTTATTTGATGTTTTTCTTGTTTTTGTTTTTCTATGATTATTGTAGGTTGCACACAAATGTGGATGTTACAGGAGGTGACTGGTTCAAATCCCAGCTGGGGCCTTTCTGTGAGGAGTTTGAAGACTATCCCACTATTGAGTTGATTAGTTGCTCCTAATCTCTTGAAATTGTATTAACCGTGAATAGAAAATGGAAATGGAATTCGTATTATTCTTACTTGACCCTTTTTTGTTGAGAAATCTTACTGAGCTGGACTTACTAAAGACTTACTAAAATTGGAAAAATCTGAGAAATTGAAAACATGACACAACGCTCATAATAGCTCATATATATAATGTACAGTCATAAAGTCTTAGCAAAATGCGGAGACACACTATCAGTTAGAACATTTAACAGATTAAAATGAAAAATTATCTGATCCACAGCTATTCCTAAACGTATGCAATTTCAACCCCAGAAGAACAACACATGGCGTTTATTAACTAACAACTAAGAAAAGATGATGGAGCAATATGTTAAAAACCTCTTAATCCAAATGTTTGGCAACTTTTGCATTTCTTAATTGCATTTTATTATTGAAGTAACAATTTCCTCTATGATGTCTTCAGTCTCTCACTTCATTGTGGAAGAATTGAGTCTCTTTCCTCTTTTTGAACGTTTTGTTCATTCATGATTGTATAGATTTACTAATACACAGCTCTCCCTCTTTATTTGATCATGGCAGCATTGAAAATGATAAACAATTAACCCAAAATGGGCACATTTTTATTCCTTATCACTAGCAATGCTGTTGTTTATCTTTCGGCTTTTCCCCTCAGGTTTTGCCACAGCGCATAGACCTTGACTCACGTGGTGGATTTGGCGGGAGCTTTTATGCCAGATGCGCTTCCTGATGCAATCCTCGCATTTATTCAGGCTTGGGACTCGGCACAAACAGGACACATAACAACCAGCGCTATTTAAGGCTGCATGCAGGCACCTGGCGATCCACGATCCTGGACTTTATCGTGTAAACAGGAATCGAACCACCAACTTTAATATCTATCAATTTTGTTTCTCAAAAATGAGGTATATGAGGCTATGAATTTAATATTCACAGAGTTATGAGCTCCTATTCCATTGTTTGTCTCCTTTAGGAAACGAGAAGCTTTTCCTCAAATAAACAGAACGATGAGCTATAGCTAATTTGGACGTAGTTCTGTTCGAATGATTCGAAGTTGCATCCAAGTATCCGGAAATTAAGCAACGACTACTAAATGACTACTTGCCATATTTAACCCCTACTTATGTTTTGCTTATTTTCAGTGTTTGCTTTACTTTACATGACCTGTCACCATGGCCATAGCATGTGTCTTTCCTCCTCCCTGATAGCTTAACCTAAACAGCCAAGCCAAACTATAAGTCATGCTAGGTTGAATCTTCCTTATAATGAGCCAAAGGGATGATACCATCGAACAGTCCATGAGTCGATAATTAAAACAAATGTCTCCCGGGAGAGGAGAATAGAAATAGTACAAAGGAAAGTGACTAAGCGGATGCTGCTACAAGACAGAAACATATACGCGCACATGCACTGAAATAAAGGACTGACACTCCTCGTGTACACATAATGTGGATAGGTTTTCCAACATAAATGGATGTATCTACACTCCATTAACAATACGACACAGACACATAGTAAGCTGTTCATACAAAAAAGCCAGTGCAGCTCTGAGTGGTGGCGGTGCTATGAAAGATGGGACTGTGAAAACAGGATGGGATAAGCGCTAACAGCAGAATAGAGAGCGGCTGCTGGAAATCTCATTAACTGTAAATTGAAAAACAGACTAAAAATGCCTTCTGAAGAAATAGCAGCGGTGCCCACCACGTTCATGAGTCGATACGCCCCCACTTTCCCTCTCGTCTATCTTCTTCCACACAAACACATGTATTCTTTGTGCCCTCGTATATATGCATGCTACAGTTTTTGTACTTCTATACAACTGAAATACATTTATTACACAGGCAGGCCATTTCTGTAGGAGAGTGGTATGGAATTGTATGTTGTGGTTTGTCTCTAGAAAGAAATTCATCCCTCTTTCGCACTGAGGAGTTTACTAGAAAGGAGAGAGATAAAGAAAATGTTCTTACAGTGAAATAAAACAAGCATTAATGTTATCTAAAATTGCAAAAATACAGAGGCACACTTTTTTTATCCACAAGTTCAGTTCTTTTTTTTAGAGCAGTATCAACAAGTATTCCATTTTAAGTTTTTTTGTTTTTTTGATTGACATAAATTGATAAATGGAACAAACACTTCTTCCACTGGCAAAAAGCATTCTGCAAATGCCTATCAATATAAAATAATTGCAGATCATTTGGGTAAATCATGATTTACATATCAAAAAATCTTTCAACATTAGTGACAAGGAGGGAAAAAAGTATAAATCACAGATTCAGCTAGAAGACTAGGCAGAAAAAATGTGAGTATATTTTCACTTTGCAGTGAAATGTTTCAAATTTGCAGTCAAAAGTAGGTCCAAGGCATCAAACTCACTAATCCATTTGGGTTCAAATACTGATGTTATACACAGAAAGAATACAGTATCTCATTGATGTCCATTCTGAACTATAAAAATAACATATATCCTTGTGAATTTTAAGACCTACACATATGGTGATATGCACAGAAGAAAACATTCTATGTAATGCATTGCTCTTCTATATTTTGTTCCACATCTTTTTTATTCTTCTGGATCCAACCTTACTAGTGTACCTTTTCATGTAGGTGTAAGTCATTATTTGGCAATCTCTAGTGCCTGAGGTAAGGTGAGTTGTCGTATTTAGCTCTTCAAAGCACATCTAAAAAGCTCTTATAGCTAAACTTTCTCTGTGTTGCCACCAGCATTCATCTCCATTACTGCCAAGTCACAACGAAGTGGACTGTGATGGACCAGACCTGTCCAGGGTGGACCCTAAATGTTACCCATTTACACCTGGGATTGGTTTCAACCCCTGCAACCCTGGGGTGGAATAAGTGGGTCTAAAAAAATCTTGTCGTGAAATACATTAACTCATTGACTGGCAGCCATTTTCAGAACAGAGAGTCGTTCACTGCCAGAGTTTTTTGAGCATTTTGACTGATTTTTCAAGAGCCACAGAATAGTTTGTGCTATGACTATGTAAACACCGAACACACCAAAAGAAAGAGTAAACTCTCTTTTTTCATCAGGGAAAAAAATGTTGTTTCTACCTTATTCCGTTCTTCCTCGACTTGCGTCTCACCGGCGACATTTCTCGAATAGCGAACCATTGCGTTTGTTTTTATTTGCCTACAATCTATGCTAATATCCCATCAAAAGTGGCACAGCTACCTAGAGGGTAAATTTGTTACTACATACTCTGTCTAGAAGCCGATATTTACGGAAAAACTTCAGCCGATCGTCCCCCAAGCCACTCGCATTGAAAAACATAAAAGACATCTATAGACGTCTTTGGCAGTCAACGGTTGGATTTGAATTGACGTCCATAGACGTTTTTGGCAGCCAATGAGTTAATAAAGTTATAACTAATTTAGTCCAGTTTGATCCATTACAGTTTAAGAAAGTAACTGGGAGCAGTTGAGACATTTGCGAAGTTGAAATAGATGTTTTATTTAATGTACTAATACAATCTATCCAATGTAGATGGAGATTTCTATCCGTCCATCCATTTTCTATACCCATGTATTCCAAGTAGAGTCACAGGAGGGCTATTCCAGTTAGTGAGAACTGGAATAAGATCGAGCCCCATGAAAAATGGGGTCAGGTCATTGGTTCAATCCCGGGCAACACATCGATGTACGCAATGCAGCCTCAAATGGGCCGCGGTGTTCTGTGTCCTGTGTGCTGGTTCCAAAAACGGATAAATACGATGGTTGCATCTGGAAGGGTGTAAAAAGCTATTTCGTGAGAAAGGTTTGAGCTCATTTTCAGTCTATTGTGACATCCAGCCCGTTTAAAGACACACAAAAACACGTATACGCTATAATCTCGGGGAGGAATTTCACCTTCCACATTCTCCATCCTGCCTCATTCCTTTGTTTTGTTTGTGGTAGATGAGTGACTGCGGTTTTCCACTTTTGCGGAAAATGTATTTACCCACTAGCAGGCATAAATTGGAATAATAAAATTGGGGATTTAAAAAAAGATAAAGGCGAGGGTGAACATTGTAAAGCTGAGAAACTCCAAGAAAAAATGCAGCAAACTTACATGAATCGCTTCTTTTTTAAAGCAGAATCATGTGTTTTGTGAAAAAAAAACTATATGCATGACAAATTACTTAAAAAATATATTTTGAGTAATTGACCTGTGAACATATCATTCCGACAATTGTTTTTTTCCATATTTTTCATTCAAGTTTTTCAAAGGATGTGTTATTAACATAAGTATTTCGACTAATGTACAGAACATTAAATGTTTGGTGTAACTAACAAAGACGACATAGAGAGCAGTGGCTAAATGAAGGCATCAAAGTAATTCCTTGAAAGGTACAATAAAAACAGGAAGAAGAAGTAGAGATGGAATAACAATTTAAAGGAGACAGGAAAAAACAATCGAAAAAGATATGAGAAGACAGCAGAAAAATAAAGATATAAGAGAAAAAGTTAGATATACAGGACTGTCTCAGAAAATTAGAATATTGTGATAAAGTTCTTTATTTTCTGTAATGCAATTAAAAAACATGAAATGTCATACATTCTGGATTCATTACAAATCAACTGAAATATCGCAAGCCTTTTATTGTTTTAATATCGCTGATTATGGCTTACAGCTTAAGAAACCCAAATATCCTATCTCAAAATATTAGAATATCGGATTTTTGAGTTTTCTTCAAAATAAAAATAAAAAATTTGATCACCATATTCTAATTTTCTGAGACAGTCCTGTATAATTGGAGTGACAAGAAGAAGAAAAAAGAACAATAAATATAGGCAAACGAATAAAAGAAGACATACTTAAAGAAAACAAAAGACAAAATGACAGAGAAATATGACACAGTAAAATACATTAAGACAGAATTAAGAAAATAACGACAAAACGGAATACTAAGCAGGGGGTAGGAGAGCAAACTAAACTAAGAATGAGACCAGCCCACAAAACCCAAGTCAAAAGAAACAAGTAGGAGAGAGGAAAGGAGGGCTTGATGGATGGAGGCAGGATGGGTGGGATGAAGGGAGAGTGTTTGATGGAGGGAAGAAGGGAGAGTGTTATGGAGGGATGCAGAGAATGAGAGGAGAGGATGCTGAGAGAAGCAGCCAGGAGGAAATTTATTGCAATCATTACACTTGATGGACTCACTGAAGCTGCACTTCATACACACTGTCTGGCTCCTGTGTGTGTGTGTGTGTGTGTGAGTGTGTGAGTGTGTGTATAGCCGCTGCTATGCATAGATACACATACATGAACAAACACACTCACACACGAATGCACACTGAGTGTTTGTCTTTTTTTTTTTCTTCTTTTTTTAGTGAGTTAACATTTACGCAGCGAGTTAGGAGACGGGTGAGTTAGACGGCGGGGAAGGAGGGGGGAGGGAAAAGGGGGAGGCTGTCTGAGTTTTTCTGTCATTTTCTATCTGGCTGACAGCTAGAAAAGAGTGTCCCTTTGAAATGGTTACATTTAACTGCATGTTGGCATTTGACTTTCCTCTTTCCTAATTTTCTTCAAGGATGAAAAGAAAGGTCTGAGCAACCATGAAGAAATGGAACAATTAAGCCCAAAATGTTTCTATAACTGTGATATTAAATAATCAAAACATTAGTTTTGATAATCTAATCTAATCTAATTAGTAAATAAGTTGTTGTTTTTTTTGTTTTTTGCAAGAAAGACAAAGACAAGTGATCAAATTTATCACAGTCATAATATTTTTGCCGGTATTTGTTAGATGTTTATTGCACCATTGTGCACCAACTTTGCAAATTCTTATCTATAAAAAACAGCCCTGTTGATTCAGATCTATGTGGCATATTCAACAATAATGCAAACATTTGTAAATACTTTTTTCCTTTGGTGTTATTTTTCCTCTCCTTGAAACAGCTGCATGCTAAAATAATTTTTACCCTTTTACACTTTCATGACCTAAATATTCAAAGCTTCTATTTCCTTCCTCCTTTGCAGATGTGCAATATGACTTTTAAGAACAGTATTCTTCTGAGATCAGTGCTAAACTTTACTTTTTCGAAGCCAACACTGAATGATTTTAAGCCCAATCTGTTGTTTAAGTTGGACTTACACTCTTTTGTTGTACAGAATTCCAGACGTCATATATATATATATCGAACTTTATATTAATAAATAGTCAATATATGTATAAAACTAGCCTCACGGGAACCTTGTAGAACTTTTTTCGAGCGAAAACTCATGAACGTAGCAATTTAAGACTGATATATATCTTTTCCTTCCATTCAGAAGAAAGTGCCCCATTTCCTATTAGTTAATTCATAGTAAAATTCTACACTTATGGCTGCTGGCAGAAAGGACCTCCTGAAGCTTTCAGTCCTGTTGTGCAGTTTAATCAGGATGCTGTGAAGGACATGTTTATTATTCCCAATCCATTTTTTATACTGCAAATCCTCAACAAGGTGGCAGGTGTCTGGAGCCTATCTCAGCAGACAATTGACAAGAGTTGGCGCACACCATTGACAGGATACCAATCTATCCCAGTGACCACACAGATACAAACAACCACACACACAGTGATTCCTAGGAAAAATTTGGAGTGTCAAATTAACCTAACATTTTGGATGGTGGGACGAGGCCGGAGTACCCAGAGAAAACCCACGCAGACACGAAGAGAACATGCAAACTCTGGTTCCCCTGGGGACCTGAACCCTCGTGATATGAGATGACGGTGCTAACCACCTGCTTAGTGTTCTACAAAACAGAAAACAACTTCCCCCTCATGATGCTCCACCACATATCTGAGAGGCTCCAGCCATTTTCCCTTTACAGAACAGCTCTTTTAAACCAATTTTTTGCCCAGGCACTATAGTTTTCGCATGCCATCTGTAGCATGCCAAGATGGTTCAGGGGCCCCAAAAGGAAAATGAAGGGGAGTCATTCACATTGCTTTTGAGGGAATGGTGAGGGATTAAACTCCCCAGAACAGGAAGATTGCTGTCTCCTTTGAACATTTTAAAGTACTTTAACACTACTCTTGACCAGCAAGGAGGATAAAGCGTTCCTTTCATGTAGACATGTGAAGGACACCAGAGAAGAAGGCAAAAACATCTCCTTAAGAAGGCCAAAAACATCTCTTATTAATTTGCAAATTAAAAGTAACACTGGGAAACCTTCCCCCACATGACTGTGATGGAAAACAAAAAAAACAAGCACCAGTTGAAACCCACGTTAAATAACACTGCCTGCAGAGGTAAATTTCAGCCTGATTGTCAAGTCTGTGTCAAACTTGGGCTTCATCCTTGAAGTAGTTGCTTACGGTTTTCAGGGACACCTCACGATTCAGCTTGATACCTTTCTCTATGATGTCCTCTGCCAAATAAAGGCACAAAAATTTATCAGATAAAATACCAAATGTTTCATGGAAGCAAAGTGCCATCTACGGGGCTGCGTTACCCCGCATTTAAATCTCATGGTATGGTAAATGTATTTGGAATATCTGCTTGACTTAATGGTAAACTTTTTTTCTCTTTTCATCATGTTTGTCATGTTGTTTACAAAAAGAACACAGTCAATACTTTTATATTATAACCATTCACAATTTCTATTGGCACTGGGAAATCACGTTCTATTCATCAAGGGTCGTATTTTCTGTTCCATGTATTGTTTTGAGTTTACAACTTTTAATTATTATCCAGTAATAAGTGCCAATATCTATCTTTTTTCATGCTTTTACCATTTATGTTACTTATTACAGTTTAACAAATAGTAAATATAAGATTAGATAACGCATAAGAAAAGATATTTCTTTATTCTTCACACTAAGGGAAAATTTGACTGTTACAACAGGTTAGAAAAAGCAACCAAAAACAATTTCTCCTATGATACAGTACTGGCATTAATTAAACAATGAAAATGTAACACTGTACAGTATTGACAGAGCCATGCCAAGCAGAAAGTACTATGTACACTATATATATTTATGAATATACACTTTGATGTTAACTTAAACCATTTAAAATTATTGGACCAAAAAATCGATTGTACATAAGAGATATTTCACAGATATTAATATTGTACTAAATCGATATTGCCCAGCAATGAGCCTAACTTTTCTGTGCCCTGACAGAGTTTTATTTTCTCCATGGTGCCTTTTGTCTACTTTTAACCATTCGGACCTTGACAGGAGCAATGGCAAAAACATTTAAAGCACCTGATGTGTAAGAGTTCAACAGATCATCAATATTAGAACACAGAGTGTTTTCAACTTTGTCCGTGTGCTGTCTATAATGAGTCTTCTCTGAAAAACTGTAGACCCAACTGATGGTTTGGATGCATCAGTCAGGTCAAAGAAAAAACAAAAATGATCAGAAAAAGCAACATGAACATCATCCACATTTGAAATAACAACACCCTTTGAGATGCACATCTCGAGTGTGTCTGTTGTGTGTTGGCTCGTTCACATGCTGAGTAAGACCAAACATCTCAAAGAAAAGTAAAAGAGTGAAATCATCAATAAAACAAGGAGTTTCTAGATGTTTATATAAAGAATGGAAGATTGTTTTATATCGAAATTATAATTAGTTATAATTATTGTCTCTGAATATAGAACAAACACCTCTGGGTTTGTCACGTTTCAGACAAAAAATTTAAATGAGGTCGACAAGACTCTATCAGTACTGTGTCAGTAGTATTTTTGTTGAGCCATGACTCAGTTAAAAACATAAAATCAGGGTTTTGAAATTAAATAAAATCATTCATTAAAAAAGATTTCCCACCCCTGTGGGCTTGCTGTGGCTGGCGTGCAGGGAACAGTGCAGTGGTTTGATAAATTTACGGAATGTTTGTGGCTCTGAAGCTGGCTAATTTCTGTCTTCTGTGTACGGAAAGCTGGCCCTGCGATGGACCGGTGGGCTGTCCAGGGTGTACCCTGTCTCTGGCCCATTGACCACTGGGATAGGCTCCAGTTCTCCCCATGAACCCATTAGGGAATAGGCGGTAAAGATAATGGATGGATGGATGGATGGATGTACGGAAAGCCCTGCATCACCTGAAATAGCTGCTGAAAGAAGCTGGTCCCCCTCCATGGCAAATACAAAAACAGCTAGATAAAGTTGAAACAGAGCCAGGTCCAAGCGGTAGTACTGTGTGTACTCTAAGGTTGTCACGATACTAAAATTTTCAACTCGATACCGATACTCAGGAAAATACTCGATACTCGATACCATTTTCGATACCACAAGGATAAAAACAAATACCCCAAAATTTAACTGAATTTTGACAGGTTACTTGGTTTAAAACTGACCTGTTACTGATACTGTTATCGTGAGCGGTGGTCCCCATTAATGACCCTAATCCTAACCCTGACCCTAACCCTCCACCCTTCATAAATGTGAGAAATAAATATTTTTTGGTTAAACTTGTTTGGACTTATTGTACAAACCTATGTAACATCCACTATTTTAACATAATGATATTTATAGAGTTTAATTGTCTGAAAGATTAATTTCACTATTTTTAAAATAATGTCTATATTGCCATGAAGCAATTACGATTTTCTTGGTATCGATACTTTTGAAAATGAGTATCGTATCCGGATACAACATTTTGGTATCGATACTTTTTTGAGTATCGATACTTTTGACAACCCTAGTGTACTCATGATTCTTTCCAGGGTAAGAAGTACTTTCCTTCATCCTTTATTCCTGTTTAAAAGTGGAGATCCAAGACCAAGTTAGCATTTGCAGTTTGTGGTAAGGGAAGCGGGGGATAATGACAAGGTAGGATTTGTTACCACCAATGGGACTGGTGGCAACACACCAGCTCTAAACCAGACCAGTGAAGTCCAGCAAAGGGAGCAATGGGGGGGTTGATTTATGATTTAGGTGGGTGGGTTTATATTCCTGTCTTTCTGGAGGCTTATAACACATAAACCTGACCACTGAGGTTGCTGGCTGGATTTGAACCCCTGACCTGCTGTCGCAAAGATGATAGTTTTTACCTCTATGCTAATCCAGCTGCTTAAGCTTACCACTGGTTTGCATGCTATTTTGGTTTTTTGTTTCTTTCTGTCCTTGTCCAACGAAGCAAAATAGAAACTCGGAACTAAGAAAAGATTAGTGAAAGAATTAATTTTTAGATTCTGTTAAAGTTCATGTTTATCCTGTGTTTTTAGCTGCACGCCATCAACCAACATTCACAACACTTTTTTACTACACTATACGATCACGTAAACAGGAAGCTGGCATGTTTACGTTAGAGTTAAATGGCCAATTACAATTCGGTGCTGCGAAGACCAGTTTTGCATTGTACGGGGCGGAGCTTAGCCCAAGAAGATAAATGTACCTGAGTGACGTGTATTCGGCGCTCTTTGGTGGGATCGCGTCATTGAGACAACATTCCCCAGAGAGTCCAGCGCTGTGATATCCCACTTGTGGCTGGAATAAATTCCATTCATTGTTAAACATATCTTCTGCTAATTTTCCAAGTCTCCATAAGGACCGGGAGGAATTAAGGTGGAATCAGCCCACACTTAACAAATGGTGCCGTGAGCCAGGGAAAATTGTCTGTATTAGAATGTTCTCTGATCGCCATAATATATAGCAACGTTAGTTTTACCTTTAAATAACTTTGGTTAACTTTATTTTTTTAATTTTGAACGGCCATCAGTAAAATATCTTTTAATGTGTATAGTAGATTTTAGCGGAATCCTGAAGACGTTCGGTTGATAGTAGATTTTAGCGGAATCCTGGATTATTAGCCTCTAACAACTTTTTTCCAGATCTGCTGAGGCAGAAACCATCTGCCTTAAAATAATGTCTGCAGTCCCCCGAAAAATTGTAAATTGTCAATAAAACAAAATCTTCCATGCTCTTGCGTCAGTGGTAAAGGGCCACTCATACACACTTCAGCATTGAAACTATTAACTTTATAAAAGGGCTTCTTGAAGTCATCTTTCAGCATCTCAGACTGCTGTTTCTCTTTATAGTTGTATGTGCAGGCAGAATTTGCACGATGTTGTATCTCACATCTGATAACATGTCCTTTGGAAAGTACAGTATTTTGGAACATCTCCCACACACATCTTACATCCTTCACAGCAGCATCACCAACAATCTGAGTCTCGAGTTCAGGTATTAGCTTCCAAATTATCCTTCTCCTTTCGTTGATGATTTTCAATTTGACCATGCTGTGTGGTAAGACTTTATCCAGGTCATCAGCTGGAGATACAGAGTTCTGAAGAGGGGGAACTCAGTTCTAAAGTGGCTTGTTTATTTGAGGAGGAAGTTTTTATTTTGGGTTTCCATTGACAGCTGCTCAAATCTGTGTCCTCCCAACAACGTGAAGAGTATGATCTCGTTGATAGTGCAACCGACCGGACACATCACAGATATCACCATACTGGGATGGTTCTATCTTCACTCTGTAAGATGTTTTACTCTCTGATTTTGCACCAAACGCATTCCAGACAGTGTTGTATCATATCCACATGTTCCTCTTACTTCCACGTTTACCTGTAGTTGTTGGATTTTGGTTTCGAGCATGTTTTCTTCGGGAGATTATAGCAATCATCTTCAGAAAAAGGAAACACCCTGCTTATGGTGTAAGCTCCTGCTAAGTAGGTCCAATGAGTAGGGTTGTCAAAAGTATCGATACTCGAAAAAGGATCGATACTAAAATGTTGTATCCGGATACGCCCCTTCTCTCTGATTTATTTATGTATTTATTTAAGTTGTTTATGATCATTAACAAGACGTTAGCCTTGCGGCTAATGGCTAATAATAACATGCTACCATTAATCAAGTACATATCCAACTCCCTCCACATCCAAGTCGGCCATTTTGATTAGGTCACCAATAGGAAGATCCCAGGCAAGAAAATCGTAATTACTTCATGGCAATATAGACATTAATTTCAAAATAATTAAATTAATCTGGCAAACATTGAATTAAACTCTATACATATTATGTTAAAATAGTGGATGTTAAATAGGTTTGTTCAATAAGTCCAAACAAGTTTAAGCAAAAAATATTTATTTCTCACTATTATGAAAGCTGGAGGGTTAGGGTTAGGGTTAGGGTCATTAATGTGGGCCACCAGTCACGATAACATCAGTAACAGGTCAGTTTGAAATGAAAGACACAATTCAGTTAAATTTTGGGGTCTTTGTTTTTATCCTTGTGGTATCGAAAATGGTATCGAGTATTTTCCTGAGTATCGGTATCGAGTTGAAAATTTTTGTATCGTGACAACCCTACCAATGAGTATTTAAAAATATTCAAATAAAAAATGTAAAAAGTTGTGGGCCACGTTAAGGAAACAGATAGAAATCATATCCAAGAAAAAAGAAACAGTAAAGCAGCAGGAGGAAGCCGAGAGACGTCTGCACTCCTCAGGAACAGGAAGTAGTAGTGCAGCGGGGTAAAAGCAAACTAGACGATAAAACCACTTTGAAATACAGTGCATTTAGCAGTTACCTGGCAGAGCGGAGGGTGGAAGAGCTTAGGAGAGGTGTAGCTGACCGAGTGGGGAGCTCTCTCACTCTCCACTGTGTTCCTGACCCGCCGCTGACCCTGTCAACCCCGTCATCACAGTGTACATACTGTATGTTACTGTGTCTCTGAGTGTCACCGCCCCCAACAGGGGTCCAACGCAATGCTACCTTACAAACTGCTGTCTGTCATACCAACCACTGGCAACACAAACACACACACACAAGTACTCACACAGCATGGATATATAGATGAAAGATGGTTTGACCTGTGGCTCGAGCAAAGAAAAATTACCTTCTCAATCAAATATATGACTGACTCCACTTTATTAAGGAGATTGGAGGAACTAGACTCTGCAAACTGTGTCAGAGTGGAGGTAGAGTTGCCTTGTTTATATTTTTTATGTATCTTCTCAATTGCTATTGATCAGTAAATATATTAGCCTGAATTCTGGAATTCAACCTTTCTTCCCACTGTTAATATCATGAGTGGAATATAGCAAAGTCATTTGTATTTTTATGGAGAAATCACCACTTCAACCTCGCAACACCAAATAAATGAA
>CAJRST010038888.1:19117696-19129749 GCA_907169785.1 Menidia menidia
CAAAAAGGCTGTTTCCTTTTATTTTAATATTTTTGTGTGTGTAAGTGTGTGTGAAATTGAAAAGCACTAATTAAAACGTTAAATTAAAAAGTTTAAAAGTAGACACAATAAATATAAAAACAGTAAATGCTGATTACTTTAACAGTAAGTAACTTATCCACTTCGGTGGTAGGCTGCAGTAAACAGTTGTGTTTTTTAGCCTTGACAGTGTCAGCTGACCTCAAATATTCATCCATTTTCTATAGCACTTATTCCAAATGGGGTCGTCGGAGGGCTGAGCCGTGGTTCTGCTCGAGGTTTCTGCCTGTTAAAAGGAAGTTTTTCCTTGCCTGTGTCGCCTAGTGCTTGCTCATGGTGGGAATTGTTGGGTTTCTGTAGTTAACTTCAGAGTAGGGTCTGACCTGCTCTGTTTGGAAAGCGCTGTGAGACAACTGTTGTTGTGATGTGGCGCTATATAAATAAAATTGAATTGAATCCTGGCTGACAACAGGTAGGGTACAACCTGGACAGGTCACCAATCACCACCACATACACTCACTCCTAAAGGCAATTTGGAGTGTCCAACTAACCTAACATACAGATTTTTTAACAGTGGGAGGAAGCCGGAGTTCCAATATTTGACCAATATTTGACTGGGAAAAAGAGAGACTCTCTTCCTTTAAGAGGCCTAAAATGTTTCTTTTTAATAAAGTCTATAGTTAAGGATGGCTTAAGTGACCCTGTAACATCCAATAGTAATACTCCTGTAGGCCTTCACTGTCAGTGCACCTTAAATGATGCACCTTGCCTCCATCTGTTTGAACTTTTTGCCCTTTTCGTTCATGTACATTGTTGTTGCAATTGACATTTTTTCTTGTCTTCAGGTATCCTAACACCACTGTTGTGGTGTTGTGGTCTTCCTTTACTTTTCTCCCAAACCCTGGCTCTTTTCTTCCTTGTTAAACTGAGTTTTTTCTTTTCACAGTCTCCCCATGCACACTCTCAATGGGAGACTGGATGGAAAATAAGATTTGGTGCAATCTGCTGGTTTCCTTAGATAGGAGCATTTTCTTTGAATTGATTTGTATGAATTTGGAGGTTTTTGGAATTTAACTAAATTGAAATAATTTGATTTTGATTGTAGTGGTGGTGTGGTGGTTAGCACCATTGCCTAACAGCAGGAGGGTTCTGGGTTCGAGTCCTGGGGGACCCAGGACCTTTCTTTCTTTCTGTGTGGATTTTGCAAGGCATTTCACTTAGATTATTTACATCTATATTAACAGAGCTAAATCAGATAAAACAGTATGAAGATCTTACAAAAGATCAGACCTGGGTTCTACCTGACAACTCTCTGGAACATGTTGGTGTTACAAGGTCAAGGCTGCCTGACCAATTTAAATGGCGAAACATTCCATTCTTTATTGAGGACAGCAGCAGTTTAAGTGAAGTAGATTAGCAAGAAAGGGCATATCAAAGTAAATGTTGGTGGACCTTTTTTTAATCATGTTATAAATAACTATGTCCCAAATTGAATGGTTCCTCTACCCTACCCAACACTACAGACTACCCGCTAAAAAAACGTCACTACAAAACAGTCACCATTGGAAAGTTCTGTGCGGACTTAGATAAATTAAAGAAATTACTCTGTGGGGAAACAGTTCAACATGATATGAACAAATGCATACAACAACTGAATACAGAACTACAACATTGAATTGGATGAAAGCAAAAACAAAAGAAGTGCCATGGCCGTACAATTTCAAATTCATTGAAGCTGCATTCTCTATTTAAGGAGGCGAAAAACCTGCTGGCTAGCTGTCAGCTCCTATTTCAAAAGCCTGGTAACTCTCACACTGGGAAAGGCACCTGAACATTTCAATAAGTTTTAGAGCAATTTATGCTAATAACCAGAATAAAGCATTTTTATATGGATCCTTGCATATTTCAGGGTGTCTTGCAAGGTGGTGTACTGTATCCTTTTTCAACAGAGTTTATTTGAACGACAGGAATGCTAATCTGCAGTCCACACTTTTCACCATTCTAAAAGACTTGGTTCATTGTGAAATTGACAAGAACAGTGCAATATTCTTTCCTTAAATGTGCATAAACTGGTCTTGCAGTTCATTTCCGTTTACAAACAGTTCCCCTAAGTGACGACCAGGACACTGTTAATCAATTTTTTTAGCTAAAGATGAGTCGATGCTAATCTGGACCAAGAGGTTAACTTTCCTTATGACGTGACAGCTAAAGGACTACATGAATGAACAAGATCTCACCAGTAAGAGAATAGTGTAGTTTCTTTTAGAAACTTTTAGAAACACTAGATGATACAGAGAAAGACCTATGGAATTATGAAGTCACAAAAAACAAAGATTTGGTCCATCTAAATTCCAAATAATCTTTTATGAAGACAATAGCACGAGGTACGACTATTCTACAGTGTTGTTTCCAGTGTTGTGACTTCTTCAAAAATCTTCCTCAATGCCTCCTGGACCCTAAAATAGGTTTTCAAATTAACTTTTGCCAGTTAACCATGAATAGTAATTTATCTGGATGTAAAATCATTCTTCTCTGTAAATCCCTGTATACTCTGTGTTATTTTGCAGGCTAGATTGGGGGATTACATATTTATGCGCAGACAGGCTATAAGCCACATGGCTTGAGGAGAGGTCGCTTAGCTTAGAATGACATAAAGTACATGTTGTATGTCATGCAGAAGGTTGTAACCTCCTCTAACTGATGGAGATGACTACCAGTATTCTAAATCCATGTAGTAAATCGCAGATTTGTGTTTCCAGCTCTAGGTAAAGATAAGATCCCGGTAAAGATAAGTGATAAAACAACACTGACTCAGCTTCTGACACTGTACTGTATTGAAAACAGGTGTAATAGTTGTAGCCCACGGTGTTTTTCTTGACGGAAAAAGACAAAGAAGCATAACTAGAATAAAGCCACACATGAAAATCAACAGTTTCGATCCCACCTAATCGCAACAACAAAAAGTAGTAGGAAGGTTGGGTTGCATCTGGGTGGGGGGCTTCTGTCAAAAAACAGTAAAATACCACTTGACTGCCACGTTAGATTTTGGACTATATGTCTTCAGGCTGCACTTATGGGAAAAACTGCATTGTTTTGTGGCAAAACTGGAGTTTTTGTATTTCACAAGACCATACATGACCTGCTTTGGTACAGTAGTGTGTCTGCGAGTCACAATTTTTTCCTCTCTGACTCCCCTAGGATGCCGGTGTCCTCACTGGAGGCTTTTTAGGTTCTGGAATCCATTTAACTTAAGCAACAGAGTGGCAGGTCATGATGTGCTCCCTTATATCTCAGAAGTGAGATAAAAGGTATGGTAAGAGATGCCTGTCTAAATTGATCAGGAGGTAGGTTTTGATGTTTCTTGTTGAATTATCATCAGCACACTAGTAATAAGAATGTAACAGAGACTCAACAACATAGCTTTCAGACTCTCCTATTAAGTAAACCTTGACAATAGGGGGCACCGACTTCTCTACAGAAGGAAATTTCTTATTCATCTTATGCGAATCACACATACTACTTTAAAGTTGGAATTTTCATTTGTGCTAAATATAATATAAAGTAACATTCATTCAGTCTCAAGGAGAAAACAGAGATCTGGGTGTCTGGACATAATTGCAAAACATAAAATCACCTTGGGCATTTTTCACTCAAACAACCAACTCCGGTGAGGTGAACATTACAAAAAGTTTTAAACGAAAGACAAGAACACCAACATGACAACAAACAAATACAAAGAAAAATGTCTGCTTGTTACTCCATACTGCTTCTTCACTTTTACCATGAGCTTTCTTTCTAAACCCTTCCATCTTCCGAGAAATTAAAAAAACTAAAGAGCTAAATTTCAAAAGAAGAGAGAGCGAAACTTAAAACTGTAACCATCTAACTTTACCTCAAGGATTTGATAACAGATGTAAATGTTTCCATATGCATATAATATATGGATCATTGGAGCTTGAAGAAGATATGGGACACAGGCTAATATCCAACAATCCATATGTTTGGTCAGAATTAAGAAGCTATTTTACACTTGTGGATATTGAGAGCTAAACACACAGTTTTTAACATGAGGAGGCAATGGATGACCCATTCCACAAAACTTTCATTATGAGTTTAAGTGGAATCATAACAGTGTGAAATAAATAAATAAAAACTACTGGCCATCAGTTATTCAAGCGACCGTTCACAACAAATTCTTGAACAAAAACAACTTGATAGGGAGAAGCCTCCAGAGTCTTTTGAATTTGGAAGGGCATTGATTACACAATGACTCCAAGACAAAAGAAAATGTTACCTTTGTCATGGTTGGGAGCATCAGCATTGGCAGAGCAAGCACACAATGAATTCTGAAGGTTAGTGAAAAGTGGTGGAAAGTGGAAACAGTTTTATGGACATTGAATATATCCAGGATTATAAACAATATATGTTTTTAACCACTGTGTACAGTGGTATGGTTGGATGGTACAACTCCATATGATGCTTGATAGCAGAACTGAAATAAGTATGCAAAACAAGACAAAATAAGTTGATGCGGTCTTCCAAAAAAACTTAAGGGAAACAGGCATTTTTATAAAAATCCTTTCAAGAAGTAATACAGCTTAGATTTTTAAATTACATTGCTGATCTTGCGGTCCATTATGAACCAGCCAGAATCCTAAGGTTGTCATGGTTATGCCGATTTTCTGTACTCAAAGTTAAAACCAAACACAGTAATCTACCACAATCACTTTGTTTACCATATTGTAGCATGCTTTCATGGATTAACCTCAAGTTTGAATCCTCAAAAGGTCGACTAGCATTATATGATTCAGATGGTTCAACACTTTTATACCTTCTTAATACTTGAGGGGACCCAAACATTCTGTGTACCATTGATGACCCCCAAAGACAAGAACTGTCGTTTTTAGACACATTTTCGGCCTCACCAAACTGTATCAAATGTAGTTTGCATGTCTTTAAAAGTAATCTAATGTTTTCATGGACATCTCAATTGTCATTTTGAAATAATTGTCTAAGCTAGATTGAACTGTGCGATTGAGTTTTGCCATTTGTCAGAACTAACCTAATATCCTGTGGAGCCACAGTGCCACCTAGAGGTGGGTAGCGGTGCGTCTTAATTCACGAAGATCAGGATTCATGTCTCCGTTCCATATCACTTTGAAAATGTAATTTTTTTATTCATGTTATCTGCATAAGGGGATGTTTAAGAACACTGAACAACTGCTAATAATGGTTTAATCATGGATTCGGCTTCTAAGGCATTTGATCGGCTGAAAGTTGAGACTCAGGCCACACAATGCCCTTGCTCCATGAATCAAACTGGAAAATCTGCAAAGCACAAAGGTGACATAGTGAAAGAAAGAGGAAGGCAGGTTGAAGCAGGAATAGTTACAAGATGATGATTAGAGTTTTTTTTATAGCTGAAGACAAAGAGGATGAAAAGAAAGGAAAGGAAGGAGCTTCTTGAAGTTAAATAAGTTCTTCCTGGAGGAGAAACGGATTGCGAAAGCAAGCTCTTTAGAGAGCTCAGAAGAATAAAATAAGCAGAATTAAATAACAGAAAGATATAAACTTTTTTCAGTTTTTTATTTTTTTTGACCTGTCTTTTATTTTTGTTGTAACCTCTGCTTAAGCATAACTCAACACAACAGTTATTTATTTCCCTGCAAACGAAAGACTTTTCATGAAGAATTTTTCATGAAGCTCACCTGGTATCAAGAGAATTTACAGCTCATTTCTCCATTTTCCACCATTTTATATCAGTGCGATGTTTTCACATTCACATAATCACCTATGTTCCCTGTTTACGTGTTAAAGAAATAACCATATATAGTTTATATGTTGTTTTTTTATGTTTCTTCAGACAATTCAGTAGAATTGAGAATTCCAACTGTTTAGAAGAATGTGACACTTACATAAGATCAATAACAATTTTCGTTACATAGAAAAGGTAAGCCCCCTATTGTTGAACTATATCTAATATGCAAGCATGAACACTACACTATGTCTGTGTTTTTCATTTCTGCTTTTAAACTCTTTTAATTTTTTATAATGTAGTTTTTCTTTTCTCTTGACCATCAGCAAAAAGGGCTCAAGCCCCCTGCTGGGCTATCACATACAGGAACTACCTTCACACCTTCCATGCCACTGCTTTCCTCACAACCACCTCTGCAGAGCACTCTGAACCACAACCCTCCAACTCCAAAACTTATTCAGGATGATCCACACACCCCCGACATGAATGTGAGATTTGGCCAGGTGAGGAGACAGCTGTAAAGACTCCAACATACCAAAGCCTAGGGACCTGATGGCACCAGCCCGAGGGTCCTTAAGTCCTGTGCAGCACAGCTGTCTGATATCCTGCGAAAACCAACCCATCTGACCTCGATGACTTCAGACCCGATTGCGATCATGTCTCACGTAGGGTTTTTTTCAACTCGATACTGATACTCAGAAAAATACTCGATACTCAATACCATTTTCGATACCACAAGGATAGAAACAAAGACCCCAAAATTTAACTGAATTGTGTCTTTCGTTTCAAACTGACCTGTTACTGATGTTATCGTGACTGGTGGCCCACATTAATGACTATAACCCTAACCCTAACCCTCCAGCCTTCATAATTGTGAGAAATAAATATTTTTTGCGTTAAACTTGTTTGGACTTATTGTACAAACCGATTTAACATGCACTATTTTAACATAATATGTATGTTTAAGTTTAATTAAGTGTTTGAAAGATTCATTTAAATGAATGTCTATATTGCCATAAAGCAATTAGGATTTTCTGGCCTGGGATCTTCCTATTGGCGACCTAATCAAAATGACCGACTTGGAACTGGGCGGAGTTGGATATGTACTTGATTAATGGTAGCATGTTATTATTAGCCATTAGCCGCAGCTTGCAAGGCTAACGTCTTGTTAATGATCATAAACAACGTAAATAAATACATAAATAAAGCAGCGACGGCAGGTCAGCTTTTGAAAATTTGTATCGTATCTGGATACAACATTTTAGTAGCGATACTTTTTCGAGTGTCACGTGGTGAAAGTCCTGGAGAGACTACTTCTGTCCCATCTGTCACCACTGGTGAAACGTGCACCGGAGGCTCTTCAGTTTGCCTACCAGCCTTGTGTGGGTGTGGAGGATGCTGTCTTCTACCAGCATGCTCACACTCACCTAGACAGTGATGGAGAATCACATTTTTTTATTTCTCCAGTGCTTTCAACACCATTCAGCCAAATCCTTTGTGTGAGAAGCTTTTGGGGATGAGGGTCAGGTGATTATCTGATCAGATAGGCCGCAGTTTGTCAGTCTTGGGAGCTGTCTGTCCGATGTGGTATTCAGTAACAGGGGAGCGCCACAGGGGACTGTTCCGTCTCCATTCCTGTTCACCCTGTACACCTCTGATTTCCAGTACCACGCAGAATTTCGCCGCCTACAAAGTTCTCCGATGACTCTGCAGTGGTAGGGTGCATTAGGGATGGCCAGGCGTCCGAGTTCAGCTAGTTGGTGGACAACTTTGTGGCCTGGGGCATTTGGAATCACCTTCCCCTGAATGTGAACGAGACAACGGAGATGCTGGTGGACATCAGGAGGACGAGAGTCAAGCGCAAGCCTGTTGACATCATGGTTACGGAAGCCGGGGTTGTTGAGGAATACACATATTTAGGTGTGCACAATTGTATTTCCTGCGGAAACTCAGATTCGTCAATGCGGAGCAAGATGCTGTAGATCTTCTACCAGTCTGTGATCGGAAGTGCCATCTACTTTGCTGTAGTCTGCTGTGGGAGCTAGGGATGGAACGGTTTCTGAAAACTGTCCGAACTGTCTCGGTTCGATTCGCGTGCGTTGCGTTCGGTTCATGCGCTGCTCCTTTTTCCCATAGGCGAAGCGTGTACACTCCAGAGCAGAAGGTGGCGCTACTGCGCCCAAAGCCAACCACCAGTAGTAAACGAGAAGAAAAACCGAGGCACTGTCTCCTCTCATGCAATGCCAGAATCTCACCTACTCTTAACCCTGTAATGCCAAATGTATCATATTTGATACATACGGTTTCTGAAATGTTTTGCGTCTGACACCTTTTGCATAATTTAATGGTAAAAACTTTGCTCAAAATCCTATTGTACACAATCAGATATACCTAATAAGAGGGGGCAGAAAACTACACAAAAAATCATCTTGACTAACCGCATAGTTATAAATTATTAATATCAAAAATGTATTTTTGTTTTTTCTTTTTACATATTTTGGTAAAAGGCCAAATAAGGAATTCAAACAAAAAAATAATCATTTTCTGTTTTGTTTTATTCTTGGATCAGGCTTTAAAGGGTTAACCTAAGACTGTCACAATGATGTATCTAATGTCAGACTGCTTTTTTATTTCAGTTTTAACCTGACTATACGAGACATAGTGGATTTTCCTAACAATCAACATATACCGAACCGAACCGAAAACCGTGACCACGAAACCGTGAACCGAACCGAACCGTGGATTTTATGAACCGTTCCACCCCTAGTGGGAGCTGCATCAGGGCCAGGCATGCCAGCAGGGTCATCAACCAATGACCAGCGAGAATAAGAGAAGCTGCCCCAGTTATTGGACTGAAACTGGAGACGATTTAGTCAGTGATGAGCCACATATCACTGAAAAATCTGCTCTATGTAGTGGACAATGCTTTCCAGCCTCTCCATAAAACACAGTATGGACAGCAAAGCCCATTCTCCAACAGACTGATTCAGCTCCACTGCCAAAAAGAACAGTTGAAGAATTCCTTCTTACCGTTCACCATTAGTTCTCTTTTTGTAAACAGGTTAAACCTTTTTATGAATGCTTATTGTTATGATTTTGATGATTATTATTATTGGTTATTTTTGTTTTTTATAAGGTTTATCTATTGTTTTATTCTTGCTCTATCAAAGGAATTTCCCCTTGTGGGATTAATAAAGTACTTTGAATAGAAATTAAATGAAAACTACAGCAAAACCAGAAATATAATTAACAAAACCCCCGCTGGTTGACTTCCAAAGTTATAATTTATTTGGCATATCAGTACAGAAATCACATATGTACTCACACATGCACCGATAGGTCAAGTGATGAGATCATTCCAATCTGGCTTTTTAATTCAAATGAAATCTCATGTTAAAATGAGCCGCCCCTCCTTGTGGAATCACAACTCTGCTGTGTCTACATGTGTGTGTGCTTGAGATTCTAATGTTCCATTCCATTTGATTCACGCTGACTCCGACAGAGGCTGCAATGAGTGCAGCCAAACAAGGTCGATTCACAGCAGAAACGTAATAAACAGGCCTCATGTAGATTCAGCAAAAAGGAATCAGCGTTGCTTTCTTTGCTCTGGCAAATTCCTTCTTTCTAGCTCATGGGGCAATCTGACAACAGTAAAAAGAGACGCTTTAAAGTTTCTCTGACAGGCTTGATGACTTTTTTAAAAACAGAATCAATACATTTAAGTGAAAAAAAGCATTGCTAGAACAGAGGACCACAGCATGTGTGAGACCAAAGCTGTTCTCACACATAAATTTCAAAGTCTGGATTGAATCATTAGCCTTTTTACACAACATCGATGGACTCATCTATTTATTAAAAACACGATAGACAATGCTACTATTTTTTCTATCTAAGACTATGATAACATTTTGAACCATTTTATTTCTTACAATTTCTTACATTTATGTAATAAATTGTAATAAATGTAATACAGTTATTACATGTATGTAATAAATGTAAGTCGTCACATTGATAACCTATATGCAATTTTTATAAACAAGATTTGTCCTTTTCTGTAAACTTGTTATTTTAAAACCACGTCTTTCACTGCTGAAAATAAGAACTTTCACGAATGGTAAAGTCATAGTACGAACCAGCTCTGATAATTTTTTTAATTTTCCGTTCATTTTATGTAATCCAGTCCAATCTAATCCAGTTTTGTTTACAAAGCACTATACAAAATGACCAAAGTACTGTACAGAAAACACAAAAACATTACAATGCTAAATACTAAATTGACAAAAGCCCTTTTAAAGACACATAAGCATAGAATACAAGTCCTAAATACTTAAGAAAACATATTACTAGCTATGCAGTAAACTCAAATAAAATAAAACAAAATACAATGAGCACTGAATGAGTAAAATCAACATCTCATGTGGTGTGATATTCATTTGGGTTTGGGCACCCTGAGGAGCAGACTGCACAGTGGTGAAGCAGCTCTAAATCCTAAAATATGGCCAGTAGAGGTTTCTGCCTGTTAACAGGAAGTTTTTCCTTGCCTGTGTCGCCTAGTGCTTGCTCATGGTGGGAATTGTTGGGTTTCTGTAATTAACTTCAGAGTAGGTCTGACCTGCTCTGTTTGGAAAGCGCTGTGAGACAACTTTTGTTGTGATGTGGCGCTATATAAATAAAATTGAATTGAATTGAATTGAATAGAGTCAAGTTAAAATGGAGGACATTTGCTAACAGATAAAAGACGAGCCATAACATTTTGTACACAGGCAACAAAGAAACCCCTGACATAGAGTGCATTGCAGTAATCCAGTCGAGTAGTAAAGAAGACACGGGCTACTTCTTAAAGTGCTTCATAGGGAGAATGTGTCTTATTTTTGCCAACTGCCTTCAATGACAACAACTTGATTTTACAAATGCTCAAAACTGTCTGTCAAATTTCAGACCAGCATCCACTTTAAACCCAAGGTTTGTAACGGCCAAATTCATACACTAGGCCAAGTAACCCATGTCAACGGGGTGAGTCACAGCTCTGCTGATATAAACAACGACCTTACCGTTCTTTTTATTGAACTTTAAAAAGCTGAGAGCGAAAGAGAATATAATTGGCAGCCACGTGATCGGGAGCAGAAAATTATACATCGCCACCAAGGCTAACAAAAAAGGTTCCGTTTTTCAGTTTTCAAAGTATGATCTGAACCAACCCTTTGGCGTATTCCTGACGCACACGCATTGCGCCACACCAGAGAGTAAAATGTTGCGGACCAATGCATCAAATGTAGCGGTTAAATCTAAAAGGATAAGAACAACACAGTCTGAAGAATCTAAAGGTAAAAATATACCATTAGAAACTTTTAAAAGCCCTCAGCTGAATAGAGTCATTTAGGAATTGGCCTATAATTAGCAAGAACTGTGGAATCTAGAGCTTTGTAAAACAAAAGCATGTTTTCAATTTACAGGAATAACTCCTGAGGGAAAACTGCTGTTAATGATAGCAGTGGACTGTAAAAAATGTCTGTGAAATAAACAAAAATATGCCCTAAAATCATGACATTAAAAATCTGTAACAAGAAAAACAATTGTTAATTTTACAATCAGTGTATGTGAAAAGGATCATGTTTCTTTGTAGAATTGATATTTTACCGTATTATAAACATAAAAAATTGTAATAGTTGAGGCCTAACTATGATAACCTGAAGAAGTTGAGAATCAAACTTGTTTAGAACTGAGACCTATAGACTAGTAGAAATGTAGTCATGGTCAAAAATATATATATTTTACACTAGATTGACAGCTATTTATGTGTTATTCTGTTCCCTATTTTTTGTATCATGTCATGATTATATTAAGGTCATAATATTATTCTATCATGTATTTAGTGTTTTAAGTTTTACTTGATACAGTATGTGGTTAAATACACAGCCCAGTGGAGACATGGGGGTTAAAATGAAGAGTAAAGAATAAAATTAAGTTCGCCTCCCAAATAGAAATAAAAAAAAACTTTTTTGTCCTAAATTTAGGTCTCCCACAGACATTAACGCTTTGTTAGAATTTCAAACTGCAGGTACCATCGCCTCACAGCAAGAGGGTTCTGGGTTCGAGTCCCCGGGAGAACCGGGACCTTTCTGTGTGGAGTTTGATTGGACAATCTAAATCGCCCTTCGGAGTGAGCAGTTGTGTGGTCATTCATCCTTGTGTGTCTCTGTTTTGCCCTGCGATGGACGGATGGATGGATTGATGGATGGATGGATGGATGGATGGATGGATGGATGGATGGATGGATGGA
>CAJRST010038888.1:19129759-19158183 GCA_907169785.1 Menidia menidia
GGATGGATGGATGGATGGATGGATGGATGGATGGATGGATGGATGGACAACCTTTCACTAAAATAAGCAGAACAATTCTGTAAAAATCCAGGCTGTTAATAAGGCTTTTACCATTTAATAATGCTCATTATTTACTGATTTAGCATCTAATTGAATGGGATTAGATGTAAGATAATCAACCACCGTATGTACATTTTACAGGAAAAAAAGGGTTTTAATAAAGACATAGTCATGCTAATTTGGCTGAAAAGGGATGTTGAATTTACTAGTTTAGCATGTACATTTTATAATGTTATTTTGTAAAGCATTTTTTACAGTGTAAAATGTACAGGTAGTTCTGTAATGTGTTTTACACTCTGCTGTATTTTTTAAAATATTATTCTGGCAACCACAAATGGCAGTTTTTTCCGTAAAAAACAGGTATTTTTTCTAAGTGTGCCGTAGAGTAGTGAAGGCCTCTTTAAGAAACTGAGAAGGTACAGCATCATATGGGGAACCTGCAAGCTGTAAGTGGGCCACAGACGATGAGTAAAAATAAGAACACAGTCAATGGTCCTAAACTAAAGACAGGGATTGTAACAACTGTCCAACTGTCCCTTCACATCTGAAGTGACACAGCAGTTGACAGCACTCATGTCTGACTGTCAGCTCACTCAGCCAAGGCTGAGATTTAGTTTTGACTGCTTACAACAGAGTTAAACAGTCTGACAGGTGGAATAAAACAACAAACGAAGCGTCCGAGGCTCACTGCATGCAGCGATCCTGATCTGAAGGGGTTAAAAATGCTACAACTGTGACCGGTGGAGCAATTTGTTTTAAAGTGGGGCAGGCTTGAGCAGATTTTAAAAAACATTAGCGTATGATCACAAAAACAGAGCGTCACAAATTCTAAGTTAGGGACAAGCAGACCTTAAGATAAAATCAAATCAAGGGTATGTCTGACCGACACAGACTGTAGAGGATATAGACAATATGGGTTCAAAGAAATAAAAAAACAGCATGTAAAAAGTCTTTATGTAAGATTAAAAAGCAAATGTTAAACAATTTACGGGTATGATTCTGAGCAATGTGATCTACCAATCAATTTGGGCTGAATTATTAAGTATTCCTCTGGGGAAACAAATCACACAAAGATTAATCCAAGGCGATATTTCCAGTACAATGTCTCTAAAACCCCAAACATGTCCATACAATGCCCACTATGATCCGTGATCAGACCCTCGAAAAATGTACTTGATATATATATTTATCAAAGTCTGTTTAAATGTAGCTATTAATTACAAAACTTATAGAAAGAGTTGTTTTTATTAGATAATATAAAGTTAATATCTTTGGTGAGTAAATATCAAGAAATATTTCAAACTGCATAAAATCAAGCAGAATCAAGCTAAACTTGTAAATGTCTTTTGTATAAAAAAGAAATTCTCTCTTATTCCGAGTGAACAATGCAGCACCAAAATAAAAATTTGCAAGGTTAGTCTACACTGTATTCATAGAATTACAAGATACTTCATTAAATTAATTCCCAGAGTGATATCATATTGTCGTTGTATACATTTCTAAACAGAAATAAAGTTATAATTGAAGAATAAATGCACCAGTTGTTTACCAATAAGAGCTAAAGTATTGTGTCTGTTATTTTGGGGTCCAAAAACAGTTTGGTTTAAACATGAATAGAGATGTGGATGTGAACAATTATTCATTACTTGTTTTATTATCAGACTGTGATGATTATTGTATAATTATTTTTACAGCACCAGAGAACAAATTTTCCTAAATTTGCCAGGAAAAAGTTCTTATAAACCAACTCCTTAATTATGTTATCTCAAATATTTCATTACACCATTTCAACTAGGGAAGAAAACCTTCATCCAAAAAGAAGCACGACAACACAGTCATACAAAGTCCTTTTAAAACGAGATGAAGAAAATATTTTCATTTGGTTAGACTGGTCAAACAGTTTCTGAAGTCGGTTTTGATGAGTTTTTCCTTAAATGGTGAATGGTTACGGTGTTTTTCTAATCTTATTGACCTTGTATTTTGCACCCACATTCACATTAGAACACACATTGCGGCGGCGTTGGACCGCAGTGTTGGCTCGTGCATTAGGCATTTGCAGTGCCAACAATCACAGAAATGATGATGAAGATGATGAAGATGACGATGATGATGTTCCTGGGCTCACTTTTACTGATGAGAGCTCAGAAATTCACAGAAATTTACAAAAGATGCATCAGTAGGTTTCAAATCTGAAATGCTTTTTTTAATCACATTTTTTTTTCAGGTTTAAGGACGTTTTCTGAAGACCCTAAATAATGTCAGACACAAGTTTACAGCAGGTTATATAATACAACACCATTCTTCCCATTCCATGAGTTTTACATTTGCATGGGGGTAAACAATTTCATATTAAGCCCATTGATTTATGTTGATTTTTTAAACGTTTTTTTTTCTAACTAAAAATACTTATCATAAGCAAAAGTGTCTCTGAACAATTTTGACTAATATTTACTTCACTAGTAAATAATAACAAACTAATTATTAGACTCGATATAAGTGGTTAACTCTTTTGAACATCAGTTTCCACCCAAGTTAATCTTTACAGCACTACAAAAAAAAGACCTAATCAGATGTTAATTTGTCTCCTGAATGTATGTGTGGGAGGAGAGATTTATCAGAATAGTTCAACCTTAACCAAAATGGTAATTAACAAAAGTGACGCAGTAACACAGCCCTCCTGACAAATGCTACTCATTTAGGCAGACCAACTTTTGTCATTCAGTAGACTGCCATATGACAGCTTTATTTTCTTGCTATCTCTGGTCAAATCTTAACAAAAGCTACTGTCTCGTTAGTAACTGCCACACAGCTCATAAACTCCCACATACAGTGAACCATGTTCAGGAGATGGGAGTCCATTGATTTAACACGACACAGTAAAAAAAAAAAGGAAGACGTGGAAAGAAAAAGAGGAGAAAAGTACAAGTGCTCCTGGACAAAAGACAGCCTATAACTTCTCGTGCAATTTAACCCTGTCTAACTTCAAAGACTTTGCATTTCTCTCTCACACACACACACACATATATATATGCATATGTATACGGTGTATAGAGTGTGTGGTGTGTTATGGGATGTGTGATAAGGGTGAAAGACATGGTAAGGACAAAGGAGACAGAAAAAAACAGCGAGAGAGGGAGCAGACAGGATGACACAGTGCTGCATTGCAGCAGTCCAGGCAACAAATGTTCAAAGTTTGCAATGTTTCATTGTGCCGGTCCAATAAGAGGGGGCATCTCAGGGTCCGCTTACACTGAATATGATCATCTATGACCCAGTGGAGGACAGAGGACACTTCAACAGACGTCTCCTGACCCTTTTATCAGCCTTAAAGTCTGCAGGTGTATCTCAAGTTCATTTCTCTTTGGCTTCTTTCTGGGGGATAATCATGCAGAAGCATTTAGGTTTGAGCTCCAGGTGCCATGTTTGCCTTCACTGGTGTGTTTTTATCTTACTGGGACAATTTGAGGGCTGGAGTTGATACTGATAAGTTTGCATTAGTCTCTGACAAAAAAGACTAGTTTGAAATGTACAAGATGAGATGTAAAAAAGATGAGAAAGAATTAACAGAGGCTCAAGGTTACATAAACACAAAAAAAAAGAGAGGAAACAAATATTATGATTTTCTTGTAGAACATATCATTCTAAGGCAAACAAGATAATTCAGAGATATCTCCGGTCAGACTATGACTATGTCTATCTATCATCATTTATCTTTTGTTGTGCAATACTGAGGATTTCTGGAGCAAAGCGTGGTTTCTTACCGTGTGCTGTGAACAACAGACGCACTAAGAGACATTTTCTAAAAATAAAACCCAAATCGTAAGTGTTCCCTCTAATCTAGAATAAACTTGCTGCTGCATTGCTGAGAGACCCGGGGAAGGGAGGGGAGGGGAGGGGGGGGGGGGGGGGCGGACGGAGGGGGGGGGGCTGGGAGAAGGGCACGGCTGTTAGAACACTGCTGCATCCAGCCGCCCAGTCCTCCGGTCAGGCGGCACAAACGGGCAGTTGTGGGGCGACAGTTGTGGGTCTGTGGTGCTGCTGCAGTGCTGCAGAGCCACACTCTCTCTGCCTATCGCTGCCGTTCTCACTCTCTTTCCTCTCCTCTATTTCCTAACCTCCTCTATGCCAGTCTTAACTTTTCTCATGCCCTTGTAGCCTATTTCATATGGGCTTTCATATGTTGAATTCTTTTTTTAATATTCACTTTGAGAGATTATTAATATTTTAGTATTTGAAATGACACGTTCATTATGAACAGTGTTGGGTAAGTTACTTTAAAAATGTAATCCGTTACAGTTACAAGTTACCTTGTTTAAAATGTAATTGTAGTGTAACTTTTTCGATTACTTTTAAAAAGTAATGTAACTAATTACTTTTGATTACTTTTTGATTACTTTAAGGTTTTAATGAGTATTGACCCATGATTAATTTTAGCATGTTATTATTAGCTATTGGCCGCAGCTAGCAGTTCAAGGCTAACGTCTTGTTAATGATCATAAACAGCGTAAATAAATACATAAATAAATTGGAGACAAGTCAGTCGTATCCGGATACAACATTTTAGTATCTATACTTTTTTAAGTATCGATACTTTTGACAACCCTAGTCTGAAATGTAGGACATGTCCGGGAAAAAGAGGAGTTGGGTAGGCTAGGTAGGCTAGGCTAGGCTAGGTCATAGACATCGATAAACGTTTGTCATGCATCAACACTAAACAGTCAAATATTAGTAAATCAATACGCTTCGTCTATCAGTGAGTTGCATATTTTACAAAGGTTTTTATTTATATCTTTTAAAAAAGGTAACTAAATTTGTAATTCTTAATATTTTCGGAAGTAACTGTAACTGAAGTACATATTTTCTCATTGTTACTGTAACGAATTACAGTTACTCTTTTTTTGTAATTAAATTACGTAACGTCGTTACATGTAATCCGTTACTCCCCAACACTGATTATGAACAAGTAGCCATTTGTATTAAATTCATGTGGTTACAGCTCATTTACTGGGTAAAAAAGACATTCAAATGTAAAGGGAACCCTATCTTTTGTTGCACATACCATGTTGGAATGAGACTGGTGTCAGCAGGAGGGATCTTGGAGGAGGACTCAGTCGCGGAGATTCGTGAAAAAGGTTTATTTTAACAAAAAACGCACTCAAAAGAGTGGATGACAGGACAAGGTTAAAAAACAAGGCTGTGGCAAAACTATGAACAAAGTATCAAATCAAGATTTAACGTGACTATGAACACAAAGTATCAAATAAAGTAAACAAGGCTATGGCAAAGTAACAAATCAAGATTAACAAAACTGTGACAAAACATGGCTATGACAAAAACATGGCTGTGGCAAAAACATGGCTATGGCAATAAGGAAAACAAGGCTATGGCATGGCTGTGACAAAATCAAACCTGACGTGGCGTGGGGTGATGAAAACAGAAAGACGAAAACGCACTGGCACAGGACATGGGAAACGAGGACTATTTAAACACATGAGGGAGGGGAACCCCAGGTGTACACAATATGTAATCAAGACATGACGAGACACCAGACATTCCCCCAGACGTGACAACTGGTACAGTTAGAGAGCTATACAGTTGTATAGTCGTAATGAAATGGTTGTATCGAGTTGTACCTGACATGTCTGCGAGAGACTGATCATTAGACATTTCCCCCAGAAGACAAAAGGTGTCCTTTTTTGTGTTAGAAGAACCTGTAACAAAATCGTCCTAATCCTCTGGAGTTGAGGCGGCCAATGAGGCATAATTCTATTGTTTTTTTGTGCATTGTATTTGTGCAAATCTTCTATGTTTTCTGTGAGACATTTTAGGTTTCTTAGTTCTGACGGCATTTTGGCGCACCGTAAAGGTACGTTAGAGAAGTTGTCCACAATAAATGTCTGTTTAATCGAAATAACGCCCTCCAGCTTTGCTTGAACTGGATAGCACAGCTTATTTGTAGGACATTATGCAGTGCTAAAACTCCCCATCGTCTTTCTTACATACACTCCAATCTTGACTTTTTTTCCATATTCATTTACTTTTCTTTTTGTCTTCTTCAACAGCCCTGTAGCTTCTCTGTCCCTCTCTCTTCTGTAGATCATTTTATCCCTAATTTTCTCATCGTAATTTCATTCTTGTCAATTTTCCAATTCAGGTCAAACCCCCTACATCTGTAGTCTTCTGTAATCTTTTGGCAAACCCCAAATACCTTCGGTAGAACAAAAGATGACAGACAGTAATTACTGTATAGTCACCTGTTGCACAACATCTATGTGTCTTTATCTTCCAGCATTGCTTAACATAGAACTAACACCTATCTGACCAAACTCCTAATATCTGGGCAACAATAGAGGAGGGAATGGAAATCTTTTTGTTTTTTAGTTTCAGAAAATGTGGTGTAATTCTGCCCTTCCTTCCTATGTAGAGCATCATTTAGGTACTAAAAATCCTCCTGACATGAAAAAGGTAATAGCATATTGCGAAAAAAGGGCCCAATTTTTTTTAATTTTGTTGAAAACCATCATTGTTTAGCCTCAAGTAACACTTAGAAGAGCTCACATTAGACCACAGTGAAATAACATCTTATTTTCCTTTTTCCTTTAAAGCCATGGGCAGAATTGGTGTTTTGAGCCTGTAAAGTTAGAAAAAACTGCATACACACAGTTAGAAATAAAAGATTATGTGACATTTCAAGTTATATATTTTGTTGCTCATTGCTAATCTGGATTGTCTTGCCTTAAAATGGTAACCTGAGCCCCGTTGTACAAAATCAAATATCTCATCCATTAAAAATTCCAATAACCTGACAACCAGAGGGACCTAAAGCTTGAGAGTATTTTTTTATTCTGCTTTATGAACAACCAAAAGAGATCAACAAAATTAGTGAAAAATATTCCTTTAATAAGGATTTAAACTAAAGATAAGGCAAGACATATGCTCAGAGATTCAGAGGTATTAATCTGTCATTTATTCTCTCCTCCCTCCTTATTTTTCTGTCTCCTCTGCCTTATTTTCTCTTCCATCAAGGCCAGAAACAAATCTCTAAAACCTTTTCTTTCACCAGCCTGTCATTTTCTAGTCTTTCCTCTTCAAAACACTCCTCTCTTGTTTAGACACTGTGCTCCTCTCACTCCCTCTTCGTCTACTCCTACTTGAATTCTTCTCACATTTTTAGTGCTGCAAAAGCCTCTTACTTTCCAACTCATACCCTGTTATTCTGTCTATTGCTAGCCTTGACTTTCCATTCATTTATTTCTCATCACATGTGGCCTCCCCCCCTCCTCCTCTTCAGCGGTGTGCTCTCGTCTTATTTGCTAAAACACTTTGGTTTCTCTTCACCCAGGGCAGGGATCAACCACAGCCCATTTCACACATGACGGAGTGTGTTGTATGCCAGTGGTGTGTGTATGCTGCTAGAGGTGGCATTGCTGATAGGTAGCTTTGGAGAGAAGACTATGACCACTGTATGTGTGTGTGTGTGTGTGTGTGTGCATGTGTGTGAGGGGAGTACAAAGCTAGCAACAGAGCTGACAGATACAGATCTGAACGTCAGTGAATAAATACTGTAATAAATACTGTAGCTGAATAAATACCAAAAAAAAGAATGAATCTTAAAAACCAAACAGAGTGGGCAGCCGGCAGTATGCCCATTTACCCCATGTCATTCAGAACAGAAAATAATGAGGGGTCATGAAGGTCTATGACAGGGAAAAGGAAAATGTCAGTATTTCCTTGCTTAGAAAAGCAAGATGTGATGACAGAGTGGGAGAGACAGGTTACACCACTTTATCATCTACAAATCAACTGGATCTGCTCTGCTTCCAGGCAAAAAATAATAATCGTTCCACGTGAACAAGATCCGTGGATCTAAAAAATGCGTGCGTGACTGTGGGCATATGTGTGGTGATTGGAAAGTGGGTGTCTGTTTAGGAGTGAGTGCAGTCAATGTTGAACTTGAAGATTGATTTTGTTCTTTTGTGGAGTGCAGAGACACAAACTCTGTTACAGCCGAACAGCACGGTGAAGAAGGACACGCAATGATTTGACAGAGCCAACCATTCTTTGAGGTCTTTTAATAGTGGAGGAGTCCTTGAACTTGAGTTCATCTGTTCTCTGCATCGTACAACCAAACAAGCTGAAATGGATTTCTGTGAGCCTTTCTGGTTGCATCTCCAAGTAATGAAAACATTTAATTTGAACTCATAAATCACTCATGATGACTAGATGTCCACTTTTTCAGGAAAATGGGAAAAAGACACAATTCAAATTTTTTCGTAGGCATCTGCATATGCAGCCTTCAAGGATTAAGAATCTGTGTAAAGGGGGGGCGCTGCTGAGCTGTTATGGAGTAGGACGTGAGTTTGGAGGCTCCTGCCGATTTTGATTTAAAGTCTAATTCACCTGCGCTTTTTACTCACAAATTTTGCCCTGGCTTGCTCTGCAATACTTTTTTATTGGAAATTTCTACTCTGGACTGTGCACGATGTCTGGAAAGAACACTAAAACCCGTAACACTATTCAGACGCAACTTCGGCCTGGTCTACAAGCCGCGACCGCGGCCTCAGGTGAGCCACCGGCCCCTGCAGACACCACCGCCAACTTTGACACCACTGCCCTCAAACTCGAGTTGCTGGCCGAGATGAGGAAAGATATCGCAGATATTTTTAAAAAGGAGCTGCAGGAAACTCTTGGGGACGCTTTGTCCACTATCAAGCTCGACCTGCAAGCGGTCAAGACACAGCTGGCGAGTGATAAAGCTGCTACCGAGGCTACCATGTCCAAGCTAAAAGGTACGGTCGGAGAGATGGAGCATGCACTCACTGTGTGCTCCGACGACATCGCCGAGATGAAAACTACCATCAAGTCCCTCACAGCCGACATGGCCAAGCTGGAAAACAAGTGTGAAGACCTGGAGTCCAGAGCGCGGCGCAACAATATCAGGATAGTGGGAGTACCGGAGGGTCCTGACACCTGTACCACTACGGCTGTATCCGCTTTACTGAGGGAGGCGTTCGGTTTGGCAAAGGAGCCGCTTGTGGATCGGTCCCACCGGACCCTCCAACCCAAACCCAAACCCGGTGATCGTCCACGAGCCATTGTGTGCAGACTTCACTATTACGGTGACTGTGTGGACATTTTGCGCCGCGCCAGAGAGCTCCGGCAGATTAAGGTCGGAGACTTGACCATCTCAGTCTTCCCTGATCACACCGCCAAGATAGCCCGGGCTCGGGCTGCATTCAACGAGGTCAGACGCCAACTCCGGGGCATTGACGGTGCCCGATACGGTTTGTTTCATCCAGCTCGTCTGCGCATCACATATAACGGTGTTGAGAAGGACTTCGTTTCAGCAGAGAAAGCCGGCGAATATGTCAAATCCTTGATTTCTGAGTGAGCTATGATAATTTTTCTGATCTGTGTTCTTTTATTCCTCGAAGTTTGTGCTAACTAGCCTTATTTATCTACCTCTGCAGGATTTGGTGGTCTTTTTTTTTTGTTTTGTTTTTTTGCACTGAATAGGTTAATATATTTTTATATTACGTGGCCATACCATATTTGCTAATTTTGTACCTGAGATCAGATCAGCACTACCTCATTTTATGCTTTCTGCAACTATCTGGACCAGCCTGAAGGCCAGCTGTTATTTGTTGATCTGTATTTCACATGCTTGTCTATAGCCATCTGATCTATGTGCAAATTTGATTTGTGTTATTAAGGAGGTCACTTTCCTTGTTCTGTTGAAACGTTCATCTCTAGATGAGACAATATGTGAGCTTTTTAAATTTTTCAATTTAACGTGTTTTTATTGCGCACACACTGTTAAATAATGTCAAAATCGGTGGGAGGTCTTCTCCTCTCGTACTTTTGTTTGTTCCGCGTTATCTCCGGGTTGTTCAACGCTACTGTGGACAACTTTTGGTCACTGTGGGAAACACTGCTGTCTCCTTTGTTCTGTGGTTATATGGGGACTTTGGGTTTATTTTTGTTTGGGGGTTTGTTAGGGGAGGGTGCCCCACCTCGGCTGTCTACAAACATTTGCATGTTTGTTGTTGTTTTTTTTAATGGTTAATGGCAATATAGATCCCAGCATTGCTGGGCCAGGCACACCTCTCAGGTTTGTCAGTTGGAACATCAGAGGTATGGGTAATCCCGTTAAGAGATCTAAGGTTTTTGCACATTTGAAACGCTTAAACTCCGATTTAGTATTTTTACAGGAGACTCACCTTCGTACTAAAGATCACTTTAGATTACATTGCCCTTGGGTGGGTCAAGTCTTCCACTCTAACTTTAATTCGAAAGCTAGAGGAGTCGCCATTTTAATTAACAAAAAAGCTCAGTTCTCATCCACTGACGTTATCGCTGACAGAAATGGCAGATACCTCATGGTTGCTGGTACACTAATGCAAAGAAAGGTTTTGTTGGTAAATGTATATGCCCCGAACTTTGATGATGTTGAATTTGCTAATAGATTGCTGAGTAACATCCCCTTTTTGAATACACACCTACTGATCCTTGGAGGAGATCTAAATTGTGTTTTTGACCCGATCTTGGATCGGTCTAATCCTCGCAATCTGACTCAATCTGCTATGTCTAAAACATTTTCTGATTTTATGAAACAGAATGGTCTTATTGACCCATGGAGATCTCGCAATCCTTCAGTTAAAAAATTTTCTTTCTTCTCTCAGGTACATAAATCATATTCTAGGATTGATTACTTTTTCATTGACAGTACGCTTGATTCATGTGTAAAGTCTTCTGACTATTTAGGTATTGTAATATCAGATCACTCACCTCTATTATTAGATATTCAGTTCTCTACCTATAAACGCAGCCCACCACTTTGGAGATTTAATTCTCTTCTTCTGGCAGACAAAGAATTTTGTGAACTCATTTCAAACTCTATAGATGAGTTCCTATCTTTCAATCGTAATGACTCCACTTCTTATTCATTGTTATGGGAGACACTTAAATGTTACCTGAGAGGTCAAATTATTTCATATTCTGCTCTTTCTAATAAAAAGATTAATGCTAGGCTTGATGTACTTGCATCCGAGATTAGTAATCTTGATCGAAGACATGCATTAAACCCTACTCCGGAATTGCTTAAGCAGCGTGTTGATTTGCAAGCAGAATTTGATCTCATCTCCACTAAAGAGGCAGAGCGCTTGTTGCTGCGCAGTCGTGGCTCATATTATGAATATGGCGACAAGGCAAGTCGTTTACTGGCACATCAATTAAGGCGACAGGCCACTTCCCGTCTGATACCTAGTATTAAAAACAGTTGTGACACTATTACTACAGATCCCCTGGAAATCAATGCTGTTTTTAAATCATTTTACTCCTCATTATATAAGTCTGAATTTCCTACAGACAACACAGAAATGAACGAATTTCTTCAGAATCTGTCGAATCCTGTCATTGACACTAATACTGCCAGGCATTTGGACTCCCCACTCTCCCTTGAAGAAGTATCAAATGCAATTAAGGCTATGCAATCTAACAAAGCCCCAGGCCCCGACGGGTTTCCGATTGAATTTTTCAAAACTTTTATTGGTAAATTGGCACCGCTGCTTTTATTAGTATTCAATGAATCCTTGGAAAGTGGGTTATTGCCACCAACCCTGACACAAGCTACTATTGCTCTCCTTCTCAAGAAGGACAAGGATCCAACCTCATGTGGTTCATACAGACCATTATCTCTGCTTAATGCTGATGTAAAGGTGTTGGCTAAAGTAGTTGCATCCCGTTTGGAGAATGTGCTTCCTGATATTATATCCGAGGAGCAAAATGGTTTTATAAAGGGACGTCAATTGTTTTTTAATACCCGAACACTTTTCAATATAATTTACTCTAAACATTCGGCTGAACTTCCTGAACTCGTGATTTCTTTAGATGCTGAAAAGGCATTCGATAGGGTAGAGTGGGAGTACCTGTTTGCGGTTTTAAAGAAATTTGGTTTTGGTGATAAATTCATTTCGTGGATCCGCCTCCTTTATTCATCCCCTAAGGCCAGTGTTCACACTAATGATGTTTATTCAGATTATTTTGCCCTCGGACGTGGGTGTCGCCAGGGCTGTCCTTTATCGCCTCTGCTCTTTGCCATTGCTATCGAGCCTCTGTCTATTACATTAAGATCCTCCTCCTTATTTAAAGGAATCACCCGTAATGGAATTGAATATAAATTATCGCTGTATGCGGATGATTTGTTATTATATATAACCGATCCTACATATTCTATTCCTGCTGTCTTAAGTATTTTGGAGAACTTCAGCACCTTTTCAGGGTATAAATTAAATCTGGCGAAAAGTGAGTGTTTCCCTATTAATACTGCAGCTTGTCATATTCAACAGTCAGATTTACCTTTTCAATTCAGTCCATCAGGGTTTAAATACTTAGGCATTAATGTGACACGTTCGCTGTCTAGCCTTGCATCTGCTAATTTCACTCCCCTTATCTCAAAGATTACATCCGATATTCAGAGATGGGGTAACCTCCCCCTTTCACTAGCCGGCAGGATCAATGCTGTTAAAATGAACATTTTACCAAAATTCTTGTTTTTATTCCAGTCCGTTCCTCTATTTCTGCCAAAACATTTTTTTGTTTCACTAGATAAGATAATTTGCTCTTTTATCTGGGGTGGGAAACCACCTAGAGTTCGTAAAACTTTACTGCAGCAATGCAAACTTAGTGGAGGTCTTGCATTACCCAATTTTATAACTTACTATTGGGCTGCTCACATCCATAAACTTTGCTACTGGTTAAAATCTCCTGTATCCTCTTGGTGTAAATTGGAACTATTATCTTGTAAGGGGTCCTCTATACCTGCTTTACTTTATTCCTCCTTACCCACAAAACCTTCTTTATATACCGATAATCAAGTGGTTCTTAATACTCTCAAAATCTGGTACCAATTTCGACGGCACTTTAAATTTGTGGCTGCATCTACCTTGGGTCCTTTAAATAACAACCATCTATTTCCTCCATCACTTTCGGATTCAACATTTTCAGAGTGGTATGACAGGGGTATTACACAACTTAGACATCTATATGTAGAGGGTGTTTTTGATAGTTTTACCAATTTGTCATCTCGCTATAACCTCCCTGTTACTCACCTGTTTCGCTATCTTCAAACTCGCAATTTTGTGGCGAAGTGTTTCCCTAATTTCCCCTCTCTACCTCCAGAACACCAGTGGGAAACCATGCTTTCTTTTGTTCCTCATCATAGAGGAATCATTTCAAAGCTGTATGATATTATCTTATCTCTTAGCAACCACTCTAATGCTAAACTTAAGTGTACATGGGAAAGGGAACTGGGACTACAACTACATGAGGAGTCCTGGAAACAGGCCATAGAGAGGGTACGTACTACCACCTCCTGTGCTCGTCTTGGACTCATTCAATTTAAGGTCTTACACAGGGCACATTTCTCCAAGTCAAGATTATCTGAACTGTATCCAGATGTGGAAGACAAATGTGATAAATGTCATGGCTCTCCTTGTCACCTTAGCCACATGTTCTTTCTTTGTCCTGATCTGAAAGGTTTCTGGGCAGGTTATTTTACTATTATGTCCTCTGTTCTTGGGGTAAACCTCCAGCCTTGTCCTTTAATTGCTATATTTGGTATCCCTAACCCCTCAATTGCACTCAACTCTACACAAAAGGACATTATAGCTTTCACATCCTTACTAGCAAGACGTTCCTTACTGTTAAACTGGAAATCTGCCAGATACCCTTCTATCTCTTTATGGCTCAAAGATGTCATGTTTTTTTTGAAACTCGAGAAAATTAAATTCACATTGAGAGGATGTACAGTCAAATTTTTCCACAAATGGCAACCTTTTATTTCTTATTTCACTAATTTGGATGTTTTACCCAACTGAATGTGTGTCTGTTTTTGTTGTATTTTTTATATTGAACAAATAACCAGTACTATGTGCGTTTGTTGAGATGAGCCGAGCGGGGGCGTGGGTGGGGGGTTGTTCATTGTTTACTACACGGCACTGTAATTCAATTTAATTATTTTCTTCCACATTATTATTAGAGTGGGTTTTTGTTTTATTTTTGTGTAGTTATCTTCGTTTTTTCTGTGTGTATATGTTTCCGTGTGCATATGCATATGTTTAAGGAAAAAAAAAAAAAAGGAAAACTGTAAATTGTATTTCTGTGATTGTAAGTATTATAATGTGTTTTTCCAATAAAAATATTTAAAAAAAAAAAAAAAAAAAAGAATCTG
Organism: Menidia menidia; assembly: GCA_907169785.1. Classification (NCBI taxonomy): domain Eukaryota; kingdom Metazoa; phylum Chordata; class Actinopteri; order Atheriniformes; family Atherinopsidae; genus Menidia; species Menidia menidia. The sequence goes on from CAJRST010038888.1 coordinate 19,144,050, forward strand.
TGTAAAATCTGAGTGTATACAATGTTTCCCTACAGTCAGAGATCAGTTATAGCCATCTGATAAGAAAGTAACAGTGGGAAATAAAACATTTTTATGTTATGTATGATGAAGGTGGTCGAGATGCGGTGAAGGGAAGGATCCAATTGCCAAAACCGGATACAAAAAGGTCTTAACTCGGAATTACCAAACAATAACAACAACAAAACAATAAACTAACAAAACCAAGGAACTCACTGGGACAAAGACAGGGAAAGAGGACCGGGGCAGACCCATGGAAATCAAGATTAGTACAAACATTACATCTGAAGAAAAGGATCCGGCAAAGGGCGTAATGATGGAGAAGCTTTTACAGAGGGATGTGTGATTAGTGGAATGAAAGCCAGGCGACAGGAACACAGGTGACTGAGGGAAGCGAAGTAAACTGAGACACAAGGGGGAAAAACAGGAAACAAAAGAAAGACGCTAGAATAAAACAGGACCCCAGAAACCAAGACAGACAGACATAAGGCTACTAAAATAAAACACAAGAAATTAATGCTTTATAGTATTAATAATTGAAATCTACAATAAATCCAAGATTAGTACAAACAACAACCCCCATCTACATACAATTTAACTCAATAGATCATGACAGTCCTGAGAAAAATATCATCTAAACTTTATAGACTTGTATTAAATACAAAGATCACAACAGTGAAAACAAGAACAATTCCTTTCACGGGTGTCGTCCCTGGACATTTAGTGAAACCTTAATAACCACTGCTGAACTCAGGCTCTGAACAGGCTGTATTCAAGTCACCATTTCCTGCAACAAACAACAACAATCTGTAGACGAGAAAGGCTTTTTCTGGGGATTTTGCGGTATGAAAATGCAGCCTGTGAGAACACATAGAAGAGGAAAGAAGTAAAAAGAACTACCCCTATTACTGTCAGTCAGTAATAGGGGTTTTCCACTAGAATTACTCAGCTCAGCTCAACAGGTAGAATTCAAGCGGGCAGCAGACTGTTGGGCGCTGAATGGCCAGTGAGTCACGTGACTTGATAGGCAATTCTGTCACAGGAACCCAACCTATTTTAAAAGCGTGGCAACAACAAACATCCAATTTAAATACTTCTGTGACCATCAAGGCTGTAAATAAAGAGCCAACACTGAGGTTCAACTGATGTATTGTAGCTGCGATGTCCTTCGCTGTTATTGTGTGCTTGCATCGCAAACAAATGATGTCATCATGGGCCAGTAGACTGGTCTTTCTGTTAGAACCTCATGTGTGATGAAAAACCGACCGAATAATGGCAAAGCCAGTTGAGCTGAGTAGGCCTGGGATGGTATGATTGGAAAAACCCCAAAAGAAAAGCAGCATCGTAGATTATTTGCAAGATTTGGGGGGAAAAAAGTTGAGCTATTGTGAATGAAAAGGTAATGAAAAATAAACATATGAATTAACAGATTGAACAGTTTCAGTTTCTCTGACAACTATCAGAACACATGTATTTTGTGTAATTAATAAGGGACAAAGCCAACTTGGGTATTGTTCTTTACATTCTATCAGAGCGCTTCATGGTTCGTGATAAGATTCATGTGTAAAATGTCAAGAAACTCTCCCTTTCTGCACATGGTCAATTCAAACATGCAACTAAATTGATAGGAATCACACTACTTCATGTCTTCTGTTTCAAACTTTTACAGTTTCAGTCAAGAATATAAAGTAATATACAAAAATTGGCGTCCTCTCAAACTGTTCTGGGTCAAAACACAAAGCTGTGGAATGTTTAAAGACAATACGCTAAAAAAAATCAAAAGAATAAGTAGAACTGTTTGCCCTGCAGTATAAATGCAGCAGAATTTGAAACTAAGTTAAAGTTAAAGGGGCTGTAAAGAGGATTTAAACCCAGCAATGGTCTAATTATATTAAGGCATTCTTACGATAAGGAGCATAAAAATGCTGGTCAATCCTTTGGAGATGTGTATAGGCTATTACATAAAGGAGGTTCAGGTTGGTCAATTCCCAGCAAAGGTATATAAACAAAAACAAAGATTCACAATTTGCCTGTTTAGTATGCTTCTACACAATGCAAAGCAACAGTAAAAATAATGAGCCATAGATCTCTCAAGTGTAATACCCACTACTAACAATAATTGTCTTGATCAAACAATCCTGGATGAGAGATTAAACTCAGAAAATGTCATTTTAAAGTAATTGTCTATGATTCCGCATTCTTTTTACCCAATCCATTCCACCAGTATTGGGGAGATTTTGATATAATAGGAAAAACAAGAAGAGCCGAGGTGGACCTAGCAGGCCCGGTATCCTGAGCAGCACAGTTGCTCTGTGTGGCCTGGTGAGCCGCCATCTGTCCCAGGGCCGAGGAGGCCAAGCCAGGAGACAAGCTCCCCTGACAGCATGTTATCGCCATATGCTTCTGGAACATGTACACACAAACTGGCATGGTTGCGAACGAGATAAGATGGTATAGTCGGCTCTGAAATCTCCAAATTGAGCTTCTCTGAGAAAATGTTATAGCAGAGCTGGGAGTGCGACAAAAGGTATGCCGATGTAGCATCAGAAAGGATTACAGACAGATACAGTTTGCGAATCTGTGAAACTGATGGTTAAAACACTCCACCTTGGTACACATCAGTAACTGAATATTGTTACGGCCCTATGCCTTGTGGGCGGGGTATTATTTGTGCTGGGCCGTGCCTGTATTTGCTCCTCCCCTTTACAGGGTCACGTTGGCCGTGGATCTGGAGCACAGAGCTTATTTAAGCTCCTCCTCTTTCCTCTGTTCGCTCTCTCTCGCCACTCGTGCGCTACTGCTGCTGCTGCTGCTGTCAACTCCTCGTTATGCACATTTGAGTTTGTCTTTATTTTCGCATCTCATCACCTTCGCATACATACATCCAACACATCCAAGCATTTACATTTCACCACTGACACTGACACTCATACCTCATCCTAGTTTGTGTTTATCCTGATTTGACAGAAATAAATGTTACTTTCCTTGCACTTTCAAACGGCATTGTCTCCCATCGTTGTTGTGACCTGAGCCAGTCATAACAATATCAAAATTTACATTTCTATTTTTGATTACAATTTCTATAAATAACTGCCAAATGTAAAGGATGACATTTTTTTTTTAAAACAATGCTTCCAGAGACAAAACCAGGCATTCCTCACCAAAATCATGGCCAATCACAAGATCTTCCCTGGTCAGAATTGAGTTCCAGTGAGTTCTGGGTCTGCCCCGGTGTTGGAAAAAGGGAGGTAACAAGGAAGCAACAAAATCTCTGAACCACCTAGATTAACTGCTTTTTATGTGGAGGAGCAGGCTCCCTCCAGATGACTGAGCTCATCGCGGTATCTCTAAGGCTGAGCCCTGCCACCCTCCGAAGAAAACTGTTTTGAGCCACTTGTATCCAAGACTACGTACCTCTGGGCACTACCTAGATCTTGTGACTATAGGTAAGTTCGGTAACGACGATGGAACAGTAAATTAAAAGCTTTCACTTCCCTCTCTTCACCGTAACAGAACGAAGAAGTGCATTCAGTACTGCAGCTGACCATCCGTCCATTTCTCACTCCAGCGGCACTGGCAGAGTCCAACAAAGCCCATAAACAAGTTGGATCTAAGGCAAGAATGCGGGCACAGGTCTTGCTTTAGTTATACAGGAACTAAATAGCTCCATTCATCCATTCTTCACCACTTCCCTCCACCCAGACTTCCCTCTACCCTGCCACTTCTACCCACTCCTCCAAGGGATCCCAAGGTGTTCCCAGGCCAGCCGAGACACATAATCCCTCCAGGTTGTCCTGAGTCTTCCTCTGGGCTTCCTCCCGATGGGACATGCCCGGGCCACCTCAACTGGCTCCTCTCCACATGGAGGAGCAGCGGCTCTACTCTGAGCCCCTCCCGGATGGCCGAGCTTCTCACCCTATCTCTAAGGGAGAGCCCAGCCACCCTGCGGAGGAAACTCCTTTCGGCCACTTGTATTCATGATCTCGTTCTTTCAGACACTACCAAAAGTTCGTGACCATAGATGAGGGTGGGAACGTAGATCGACAGATAAATGGAGAGCTTCGCTTTTAAGCTCAGCTCTCTCTATATCATGACAGACCAGTACAGCATTGGCCGATCCACCTGTCTATCTCCCACTCCATATGGTTATGGAGATACTTAAGATACTTAAACTCCTCCACTTGGTGAAAGACATCCCCTTTGACCCGGAGGAGGCCCTCTACCCTTTTCTGGTGAGAGACCAATGGTCTCGGATTTGGAGGCACTGATTCTCGAACCGCTCAAGCTAACTGAAGGAAACTGAATAGCTGACAAAGGCAATTAATATACCCTATTTGCCCTCAGCATCCTCCACAGAATCTCTTAGGGGACACACCGGATCATAAACTTTTTTCAATTCTACAAAATGGTTGTACACTGTCTGTTGGAAATTCCATGAGTCCTTTCACTCTACAAGGACAAAGATGTGGTCCACTGCTCCGTGACTCAAGCGTAAACCACACTGCACCTCCTGAATCTGAGGTTGGCTAATCACTTGAAGCCTCCTGTCCAATACCCTGAAGTAAGCTTTCCCAGGGAGTATTGTTTCCTTAAAAAATATGTTAATTTGCAATAGGAAAATTTGATCAACAATTAATTGATAATGCTACATACACTGGGGTTTTTGGACTAAAGCCACACAAGGTTTAGTCTCTACAACTTCTTGCTTTTTGACAATGCCTTTTTTTCTAACTGGAGTTGTGAAAACAAACCTCATTTTAAAGATGAGAATACTGGCTCAGAGAGACATGAAGGTCAGTCTGACATACAACCTGTTCTTAATAAAACAGAACAGGCAGCCAGCTAAGGATGGGAGACAAAGTTGCTGACAGGAGGGCAAATGCCTAACAGAGAGAGATGAGAGAGGCGGGATAAATGGCAACTGAGGGACAGATGGACATGCAGACAGCTAGACTTGATGGAGAGTTTTGGACGCTGGTACGCAAACAAACAGATAAAGGGAGGTCAGTGCCAGGTAACCAGACTGTTAGGTCGTATGATCTGTATACGTCACACACAGTGAGAGACAGCAACACTGCCATAGTCATGCCCTGCAGCACTGATACCTCTCTCTCTCTCTCTCTCTCTCTCTCTCACAGGCACACAAATCACCCCCTCTCCATTTTCCGTTCCATCCTTCTTGCTTTATTTCCCTGATATTAGTGTTTTTTTATTTTTTTTAAAAATGTAAAAGCATGATATTGTAAAACCTTAAAGCCTAAACCTCTTTGACTTGACATCACAAGTAGAACTTAACTCTTTCATTCTACTTTCCTGTTGTCCTCACCTCCAACACTTCCACTTTCCCTGCCCATCTTTCATTTCTCACTGTTCCAAATCTATTTGCATTTCTTGCTTTTCTCTGGAATAGCTCATGCAGATGAAAAACCGATATAACAGGGATCACAACAACATGCCCTTGACTTCATCTAGATGACATCCCTAGATGTCTTGGAAAGCCCTTTTTTTACTTACTGCAGAAAAATCTTCTCATAAGCAGGTTTTCATTTTGTATTTAATTTCATATTAATCATTTAAGGTGTTAAAATCACATTATATATCATAATATAGAGCACAGCTGAAATAAAAGCCATATCTGAGGTACAAATTTGAATCAAGATTGTCATGGTTTTGTGTAAACTGTTATCAGTGACCGACAAACAGATTCTAAACCTGACACAGTGGAAAGGCCACATTAATTATCTTCAATCTGCAGAAACAATATAACCTATTATTAATTTGTGCCACACATAACAGCCATCGTGCCTCATTATGCTGTCCAAAACTGAAATTCCATAAAGGATATTTCTTAGATCACTGTACTTTTTTTTTCTTGCTAAATAAAATGCGACTCACTCTGCTTTTAACAATTGAATCAATATTCTTTTATCGGAGATAAACTCTGAAGGTTCAAAATATCATAACTGTCTTCCACCAAGCATCAGTTTTTACAAAGTCACGCTTTGAAATTTTTAATAAGAATTTGGAGATGGAAACCGGGCAAAAAGACTGAACGAAAAGTGAACAGAAAAATGATAAAATGCAAAACAAAGATGAAAAGAAAGTCAGATGGAATGTGTGTAGGGACATTTCCAGAACATGTATGTCCCAACAGAGACCTTTGACAGTTCGGCTTTTATAGTCGAGGGGATTTTAGCGTGCACACGTCGCTGAAGTGTAACTAGACCCATGTTGGCACGGACCTCATTTCATCCCCACATCCAGATATATGGCTTTTCCACAAGTGTACATGTGTGCGCTGTTCGACTCGACACCACAGATATAACTGCCACAGCTGGCAGCGTGCCAACTTTATAACACTTGTAACACTGCTGATGGCAAAGAGAGCAATAAGAACAGGAAAGATCCATAGAGTTGGAACAATAGTTGTATATCCCTGTGAAGCTGGTATTGGGACACATATCCAAGAGGAACAAGACCAACGTCTAATAATTAATGATTATATGTCAGTCGATGATGTGACTTCATCCAAAGTGTTCTCTCCTGAGATGTAAGGCAAGTAGTTATTTAAAGAAGATGTAAGCAGGGCGCTTTTAAAGCACAATATGAATTAAAGGCACATAGAAAGTCAGTAATGAGACTGAGGAATCTGGTAAAAATCAAGAAAATTGATTTTCTGAGTATCTAGTGGAGCATGGATGCAGCAATCCAACAAGATTTTTTCCTGATATGCATATTGACCAGTGCAAGACTGCAGAAGTGTCGTTTTTCTAGGGGAGAGCGAATGGTTTGACCAAATCATGAGGTTAAAATATCTTTTAAGATATTTAGTTACACTGCATAGTGTAAAAGTCTCAGGTGTGATTAGAAGAATTTGTTGTTTTTGTTTTTTTTCCCAGTTCCTTAATATTACAATCATAGCAGCTCATTTTAACACAACTCACTTTTAACATGCAAAACATAATTCAACAGAAATTGTTTATTTCAGTGGACAGAATCCAACCACCTTCCATACACACAGGACGTACAACACACATCAGATTTCAATGAATGGAAATGAAGCAGAAGAACAAATCAGCCAAAACCACAAAGGCTGTCTGGAAATGTGAACCTCTTCCAGATCATGGTCATAATGGCTTCTGAGTGCTGCTATCTACACTACCCACCTGAAACCTCAAGTACAGAATGCAAACACACCCAAAGCTCTTTCAAGAAAGGGAAAAGGAAAGTTGAAAAGAAGGAGAAGAAAGGGAAGTAGAGTGAGAGACTAGAAGAAAGGGAGCGAGTTAGTGCTGTCGCTTGGTATTCACACGGCGTACCGGCAATTAAAGCTGTGGACTCAGAGCCGCGGAGACTTCCTTGAAGGTCTTGGCAGTGGCTCTAAGGCTGTTCCTCCTCCTCCACAATCACACACAAAAACCAACCTGTAACCCAATCTAACCCCTTAGCAGCCTCTGCTGGCCCACAGTAACCCGTCATGTCTCATTCACATGCAGAAAACCACGCTACCCAAGCCCACACCAGCACAGCTCACCTAATCGTTACAAGGCATTAGCACACAAAAACACACACACACACACACACACACACTTAACCAGTGCAGCTGCTTGGTGACAGGTCAGATACTTTTTAATTGTACTAAATTTTAAAAGTATAGATTTTTGAAGATGTCATTTCGCAATTACCAGTTTAAAAATATATCTCCAATGTAGTGTATTTTTGTCTTTTTAAGCACTTATTTTCAGAATTAGCACATAATTAAAGAGAAACACATAATAATCGATAATCCTGAAGCACATGACAGTTCAACCTATCACCTCTGACTTGACATCACAGAGAGATTTTTCAGAGTACAAGAGAGTAAAAGCCTCCCTTAATATACAGAATTCTACGTTTCAACTGCTTTCCAGATGTGTGTACAGTAAATTCAATAATGAAGATCTGTAAACGGCAGCGTTGATTGTGAACACATCTAAACACATCTAAATCCTAACCCTAAACCCTAACCCTAACCAAAAACCTCACCAACTATCTCCTCTACTACAAACAGATCTGTGATCAGCTACGCAGGCCTCTCACCAACTGCACCAGTAAAAGCGGGATGAGTAAGACAAAATAAGTAAAGATGGTAGGCACGGAATGCAAACCGTGGTTTAGGTAGGGGGCCATAAAAGTATGTAGGGTGCAGGAGGTGGAGGCCGAACAAGACACACTAGAAGATTCACCGGACAAATTCACCTAAAACAGGAGATAAACTCATTTAAACAGTCACTAAGAACACCAGTAAATGCAAGGCCATAAAGGCCTGAAACAGTGTAAAGGAAAGAAAATTGAACACTTAATATAAGTTAAATTAATAACTTATGGTGGAGGTTTCCGTTAAATTTTCCCTTTAGTCTTGTTACTTTGACGACAACCCCAAAGCAAAATCTGCAGAGGAGTAGGAGCGTCTCCTTGCTGTAATTGGGTGAAAGCAGAGTACACCCACAACAGGTTACCCGTCAATAACAGGGCCCGTAAGTATATAGGCCCCCAGCCGGGAATCTAACCAGGAACCAACCACCGCACCGTCCTCCAGAACCGTCTAAAATCGAGTGGTTATGCTCATATGTCCACTTGTTGAAGCTGGATCACTCGCTTGACGCTTAAATATATATCTGTTATATTCAAGCCTTGACATATGAATGACCACAGTACTGATTGGGCTCATACAGTATCTTCCAAGAATGAAGACATTATTTTCCCAGTGGATGAAAGTTGGTAATGTAAAGTTGGTTTGTTGCAAAACGTTTTGCAATGATTGCCCACTAGAATTGTGTTTTAATGCTAACAGGGATTAAACTGATAACATATCTTGAGACACTAACTGTGCCAACAAAAGCATACTGCATTTTGACTGTACCGATGATATAGTAAAAATATAAGAAACTAAATGATAAAGAGACTCTGCATTTAGAATAAACATTACAGTAATGAAGTAGATGATGACATTGATTGCTGTTGGGGTAGCTTTGCCACGATATGGTTACCCATCCAGCCATCCCAGGCCAGCCGAGACACTTAGTATGGGACAATTGATATGGTTATTTGTGTTAAAATCAAGATGGTCGTGCATACGGGAGCAGTGTTCTTCAACATAAAGTCGGTGGTTTGTTCCCCATGTCTTCCACATTTTGAATTACCCTCTGGAAAAATACTGAACCTACACTCAACTCTCACATTACCCCCCAAAATGTTCATCCATATGCGATTATGAGAACAAAAAGCTCAGAAATGCTAAATGAGATAAATGAGTGTATCAGTGAATAAAATTAAAATATTAAAGCAGAAGATAGCTTAGACTAAAGAGCGTCTAAGAAGAGAGGAAAAGTTAGTCGCACTGTGGAGTTGTTTAATACTTATGGCACAGCGGAAACTGCCACTTGGCAGTGGTGTCATGAATAATACATGCGTTGAGTTAATTAAATAATTATGCTCTTGTAGTTATTGTATTATCAATAATATATAAAGAGCTTATTCATATGGTCTTAGAGGAAATACAAAGCATTAAAAAAGCTGCTAACAGAAATAAACACAAGATTTCCAATGGGTGCTTCAGGGAATGGTATACAGTTGAACAAACTCTTTTAAAAGCAGAGTTCCAGTAAACTTGTTTGACATTGTTAAATGACAGAACTGGTGCAAACACAATACTTAACCAAGAGTTCAGGACTTGGCCCTAAAAGGTGGACAGGGGTTGAGCATAAACACTTATCGGACTCAGGTCAACTATTAAGGTCTGTGAGGGTCAATCAGTTGGCGTGGGAAGCTGCTCACAGCAGCAGTTTGAAAGATATTTATTTTTGGTATATACCGTACGCACTAAAGCTTTAAAAGAATTTCATGAACTCTCCACTTTTCTGCACAACTACACCAACTGCAAAGTAAAGTCCATTTCTGTTAGTAAATTTGAATCTTACTGGTGTACCTTTAACCTTGTATCCTCTATTAAAACGGTGGAACACGATACATTAAAGAATGCAAACTTGCATTTTCCCCCCGCGATTTGAAAGTAGTGCTTATGTCCTGAGGGCTAAAAAGGCCTCTAATTTACATTTCTGAGGCATCAGTAGTACCAGCTATAGAGGGTCAAAGAACATCTTACCATGAGAGCTAATAGAAATGAAACTAAATCAAATAAACTTAGATGTTACGGTTAGGGTTAACCCTAACTTGCATGTTCATTTGACGGCTATTTTAATCACTATTCAAGTAATGCATATAAAAGTAATAAATGACTAAATACATAAATGAGCTACAAAGCTATGTCAGTTGCATACAGTGAAAACACAAGCTATACCATCTTGACTTGTCATTATTCAGTCAGTTTTGTTGTGGGGTTGAATCAGGTGGATCACATCTTCATATGTGTGGTAACAGCCGCCAAAACCAATAACTTTTTGAAGCAGTAAGGCAGGCCCTTTTCATAGTAGACAGCAAAAGGTGGAGAATACAGCTCTGAATACAGTCAGATTTCAAATTCGAAACGGATCACGTGTCAGATTACAGTAGAAGATGTGAGTTCAAGGCAAACAAGATGTTGAATTATGGACACAGCATTGAAATGATAACAGAGGTATGTCTTTCGGTATGTCTTTGCTTGAAGATATTCGAGCAAACATACATTAGTCCTGCCAATGTTTAGCTGTAAAACGTGTTAGTGCGCCAATTAAAAGAGAGTTATATGATATTATATGATATGACCCAAATTAAATACAACCCAAACACAGTAAAAGGTAAAAATAGTATAAATAAGTGTGTCCCCATGGATCTGCCTTTTTGTGCATACACCTTTGTTTGAAAGTGAAGGTTTACAGCAGGAAACATCCATCCATCCATTATCGTTACCCTAATGGGGTCGCTGGGAGAACTGGAGCCTATCCCAGTGGTCAATGGGCAAGAGGCGGGGTACACCCTGCACAGTCTGCCAGTCCATCACAGGGCCACACAGAGACACACAACCACACACACTCACATTCACTCCTAAGGGCAATTAGGAATGTCCAAGCAACCTCACATGCAGGTTTTTGGACTGTGGGAGGAAGCCGGAGAACCAGGAGAGGACCCACGCAGACACAGGGAGAACATGCAGACTCCACACAGAAAGGTCCTGGGTCCCCCAGGATTTGAACCCAGAACCCTTTTGCTCTGAAGCAATGGTGCTAACCACCACACCACCGTGTGCCTACACTGTGAGAGCTTTGATTTGTCGTCCTGGTCAAATTGAGCTTCTTCAAAATCCCTCTCAGGTTTTTGATAGCAAATGATATAGTAGTTAATTATATAAAAAAGTCTTAGATGAGGATTTTAGCAGCTAATTTTTGAAACAATCAAAATGTGCACTGTATTGCCAGAGCCTTTCTTATTCATCCCACACTAAAATACCAAGAAAAAAAACATTTAAATTTGAGGTGAACAGTGCAGAGCTTTTCCAAAGGACTAATAAGGACCTGACAAAGACGGGGCCACTTGCTGACTTTGTAAAAAAGAGTCTGCTCTACTCTTGAATGTCAATACACCTGAGGCATTTCTGCTGCCTCCAAAGAGGAAAGCAAAGTCACCAGAAACTGCATTTGCTGACTCACAAATATTTTCCAAACTCCAAAAACTGCCACACAGATTACTCTTATTGGTGGAATAATGTAAGCAGTGATTTAAATTGGCCATAATGCAGCAGATCTTTTTTTTTCAACATTAAAGTGTTTTAAACATCAGTTTTTGCATCCATAATAAGTAATATACCACTGAACTATGTTCTTCTGGCTTTTTTTGTTCTTAGAACCACAGAACCTCAACATAAGTGGGAACCTGCTGCTTTGGTAAGGGCCTATGCTTGGGACATATCTTATAAGTAATGCAATGATAAAGATAATGATAAAATCATGTTTAATTATTTATTGCTTCTTAACAATATAAATTAGTCTAAGTGATGAGTCTAGCTTATTAGCCAGTTTAATCTTTCTTTCAACAACATCCCGAGATACTTTTTCTTTTGTTGCCATTGTTTCCACAGAGAAGCTCAAGCCCTATTTAAAGCAGACCGTCTTAAACTTTCCTGGCCTATAAGCCAAATTTAATGATCTGAATCTCACTCTGGGACCACGGCTCATTAAAATGCAGTGGTAAAGTCATCATGTCGCTGGAATCAGGTCATCGCTCAGTTTCCAGTTTAAGCCATTTCTGTTCTCAGACTGAAGACAGATAGGCTCTCTAGCTCCATGTGCTCTAGCTAAAGTCGCTGTGAGTTCAACCCAAGTTCACACCACTTTGTGACTTTTTTTTTAAGTTGCCTATAGCCTGCATTGCCTAGTCGCAGTCTGCATCAATAATGCAGAGACCACAGCCTGTTAACATCTCAGCCTTTAGGAAGAGGCCTGCTCCACAACAGTGCTCTCAAACAAAAGCAGGCTGAGGACGTCTCAGACGGGCACCATGAGAACTTGAGCGCCGGAACCTGGTCTATTTTAAGAGCGAGAACATGATTCTCCTTTATAAACACACAAACATTGTGTAAGAAAAATAAGGGGGCATGCGGATGAAGACTTGAACATATGGCTGTTGTATACCCCGTTGCACCCACCACTGGGTCTGTAACGAACGCAGTTACATGGGCTTTTTTTTTTTGTGTGAATTTATTTTATTTTTTGTGAATATGAATATGTTTTACTTTTAATATCTATTTAATATCTTTGTGTATTGTCGATCAATATGTAAATACTTTTGATAATGTTTTAACAATGTTATATTGAGATGTCGCCGATTGGGTTCACAAAATCACGTGATGCCTTTGCTGTGAGTTGTTTACAATTAGTCCGTATGCAGGAGAAAAAAGGAAAAGGACGGAAAGAAAGGACTCCTAGTAACTCCTAACCTTCTGGTTGGAGGGGCATACGGTACGGACAATTAAGAAAATGTATATTTTGTTTAATAAGTTTAATTTGATAATTCATGTAGGTTTTATTGATGTATATTTTCTACCGTGTATTTACAGTGTTCACGGTGGTCTTGGGCGAGCATTACGGAAAATCCGTTAATAAACGTTTCAAACCATCAGTTGGATGTCTGCACTTTCCTAAACCAGTGAGAAAAAGTTGGAAGCAGCTATAGGGTCAAAGCTACATAGATGAATGGATAAGTGTGCAGCAAGTACACACACCTTGATATAATCAAGGTGTGTGTGTGTAGTAAGGGGCTCGTGTATCCGGCCTATTGGATTACCTCACAAAAGCAGAACAGCTTGCAGCATAGTATTCCACCAGAAGCCACCTCTCACCTTGCTGCATCTCGTAAGAACCATGCTGGGAAACATGTCAAGTTGTTGGAGGAGAACCTATCAAACTAACCTCGAACTGAGGTCAACACCGGCCTATTACTCGATTGCGGAGGTGTTATGGTTGAAACTACCTGCATTATGGTTTTATTGAGACTCTGCAGCACAAAAAAAAATGTATGTTTGACAAGTAAATAAAATGGAAAACCCTAGGAACTGGAGACTTTTAAGGTAACACTGTAACCATGAGATGTGCAAATTCTCCCATACAGAGAAACCTTATTGAATTATGAATTCATTATTTAGGCTATGGAGTTATATTAATTTATGGAAACAAGGGAAAGGTTATTAAAAACACGCATGAAGCGAAACACAGTGAGCAAAAGCATTCTGTAACGATACAGTTTAAAGGTCTTGAGGGAAACGCTTTTAGAGCAAAATACGATTAAACTGATGTCTCTAGCAGTCAGCAATCGAATACTGCCGTTATGGGACTGATTCAAACCAATAAGCACACGTAACAAAAACACATTTTAGTGAAATCAAAACTGGACTTTTCAAATGCATGTCAGCATGCTACATAATATCGCTTCTCAAATCAGATCCATTAAACTGAGACGATAAGGGTGTTATTCCCATAACCCAGGATAAGGAGAAGAACATGGATGGATGGATGGATGGATGGATGGATGGATGGATGGATGGATGGATGGATGGATGGATGGATGGATGGATGGATGGATGGATGGATGGATGGATGGATAGATAGATAGATAGATAGATAGATAGATAGATAGATAGATAGAT
>CAJRST010038888.1:19163183-19267494 GCA_907169785.1 Menidia menidia
TCAGCAGCGCACCGGCTCTGCCGTGAGAACGATCTTAGAAAAACGACAGAAAAACCAAAGCGCAGGGATTTCAGAGCGGGGAATGTTTCATCAGCGCCGCCGGGGTCACAGACAGGTCATCAGACAGGAGGAAACTATTACGCCAACGCTTTACGGGCTCTTGCTCAAGAGCTTCTGAAGTGAAACCTTTAGGACAAGCAGAGGCATAACAAGTTGTCAGAGGGCTAGACGCAGCACGTATTTCCATTCAACCTCTCTGAATCACACAGAGAAAAACTCCTGCTCTTAGTAAACAAAGCTCCGTAATCAAGTTATTATAGATCCGATCAGAGGGCTGGAACATAGCTCAGCAGTAGGTCAAAATCAAAAATACTACAAGGCTGTGTGGGTGTGTTGGGAGTATTTTCAGATGTCACTTCACTACCACTCCCGATTAATCCGCTTTGGTCATTTTAAAACAGACAAAACTATATCCAGGCTTAATATAGGTGTCATAAAAATATGAACTCCCGCTCACTTTTGAGTCAAAAAGTAACCAGCCATTAAAATTACATACAGGCGTCCTGACTTTCTTTGGGTTCATTTAAAAAAGGATAAACACATAATTACAATGCATAAAAAGAGAGGGCTGGGGTAAGAAATCAATCAATTTAGACTTAGACTTGTGAGTGTGTGTTTATGTTTTTTTTTAACCCACTGAGATCCCTCCTCCACCCAGTAATGTTGGACCCATCACACGACCTGAACCCACTCCATCAATGAGCATTTTTAAAAGTTGGGGAGCCCTCTGGCCTAAAATATGAGTGTCACCAGAGATTATCAGACTTCTGCTCCTCTTGTTTTCTTAGCTAGCTTACTCATTAAAATACCACTTGACAACAGCTTACAAAACAGGAGGCAACACAGAAAAGGGTCCCGGTGTCAGTTCGAACATGGGAACGGCAAACGAGGTGGGTCACGGTCAGTGTGAGAGGCGGGAGAAGAAGGGACACGGACATGAAAGGTGCCGTGACCCCGCCGGATACGTGGGCGCCCGGGGGCGAGCCTGCCTTCACGAGCCCGCTTCACGAGCCTGCTCCACGACCGTTAACTTAGCACAGTTAGCTTAGCTCAGCAGTCTGGCGCAGCTCAGAAAACGGGTCCAACTCTGCCCAAAGTCAGACTACCCCCCTCCCACACACCGGACAGCTTCACTAGCGTTTAGCCACGTCAGCTAGCATAACGAGAACATTCCTCCATCCGCCTATGGTAGCAGCAATATGCATTTAAAATGCGCAAAGTGTGCAGTTATAACTGGGGAAAATGTCGCAGGGCTTCCTACCTGTCAATGCAGTGGCTCTCGTGCACAGTCCACCGTGGGTTTGAATTGAAAGTGTTTGATATCGCGTTGCTAGACGTCAAGTCCAACTGCACCACAGTGATGTCAAGCAGGGGAGCAAAATAAAGCTCAGCTGTCCTACTGTACAGAGCACGGTGCGGCGCTGACAGCCGCCCGTAAATAACGTTTTGTCGACATCTGCAGGAAAACACAACACACGACGGAGAAATTACTGAAGGTTTCCCCAACTAAAACATTTGACAGCCCAGGGCTAACTAACTTAAGAACACCAAACTGACTCTGCTTAGAGGCGTTTAACAAGATTGTTCCTCGTTTGGCGGGAAATACATTTTTTTTTAAATATCTTAATTTATTCTCTAGATACTGTAATACTGATTTTTTAAAATAATTTGAGATATTCATATCTACTTTCATAAGTTATTCCTTAACATCATCATCACTGGACTATTAAATGCTGACAAGTTAATAGACTTTTTTTTAAATAAAAACGTGCAGAATTGTTTATTACAAAACTTTATTTAAAATTTGTACAATTTTATGTCACATAACAGTGCCCATTGAAAATCAAACTGCCCAGATTGAAGTCTGGAGCTAGCTGTGACAGAATACTGCCTTCATATTAAAAGTTGAATACATGCAACAAAATGATGGTAAACATTTGTGTTCTTCAAAACTGTTGTGACAATGTGAAGTATCCAACAGGTTAATAACACATTCTTGATGAAGTCTGCATCATTTTCCCTACGACAATCCAGTTCCAAAACTGATGTCAGAGGGCAATCCAATGCACCCTGCCCCCCGAAAACAAAGCAACCCCGGCCTCCTGCTTAAAGACAAAAGAGGAAATTGGGGAGCTAATTTTCTATGACTGGAACAGTGAGTAGTGTCATTTTACCATGGTAACCATACCAAGTAGACCTGGCAAGCTGCCGAACAAAAGCCCCATCAAAGAGAACTCTTTTAGCGTGTAATAACAGACATTAACAGTGCTCGTCTTGCTGCGAGCCGCCCTGGTCAGGACTTAATTAAGGACATCTAGGCTGTTTGGAATGAGCCTACAAGGTTGCTGGGACCTCAGCACATGGCATCAACAAAGACTACTGTGCAAGTGGACACTGCATGGCTAATAACCATCTCCATAGAAACCATACCAAAATGAGAGCAAAATCATGAAATGCAGACAGACCTAGAGCATTCGTCAAAAAATAAAATAAAATAGAATCTATAAATAGAATTCTTAAATATTTTGTGGTCCTTCCACAGTCATAATGCAGAAATTTTATCAGGTTTTCAGACTACATTTATTTTACCATCTTCTACTATGTAATAACAGGGGAATAAAACATTATGCAGCTTTCCAAAAAAAAAAAAAAAAGGCCCTGCAGTCATGTTGCCAAACAACAGACAAAGGCATTGCTGTGTGACCAACTGCAAGTAATCCCGAATGTATCTCAACTGGTACTGCCACTGTCTGACAGGGCTTGTGGTAACAACAATGCTGCCTTGTGACATGAGTAAAGGATCAAGCAAATACCACATCTAGAGTGAAGTGACAAAGGCCATCAGCTGGTAAAAAACTAAACAAAAAAAAACCCAGAAATGTGCAGACCCATTCTAAGCCAGTCCGACTGAGCATCTAGCTTCAGGCACAAATTAAGAGGGCCATGTGAGAACAGCTATGTCCTGTTCAGAGGCTCATCAGACTGTGTCTCACTATGCTCAGTTTAATCAGAAAACATCCTGATATAAAAGGGAGTTTTAAATCAAAACTTGTTTTTAATTTGATCTCAGGCAGTTTTTGGTCAGGTCTTTTTTTGTCGTCACTTGTGTCGTGGTGAACAGTAGAGCAGAAATTCAGCTGGGTAGTCCACGGAGGTAGCAGATGATGGTGGTTGGAGAATTCAAGGCAAAGCGTCACCAGTCAGCTGAATGACAATACTTCCACTGGTTTCTGACTGGATGAGCAGCAGGCCTGTGTGTCTGCCTGCTGTACCTGGCTTGAACTTGACTGGTAACTTCAGATAGTGCTGTGATCTAACAGATGAGTAAGAGAAATAACAGTTACAAGACAAATTGTAAGCATTTTATAGAATGGATAAAAAGACATGCATAAGCACAAATCCACATGCTTTCCCCTTTAGATAGTCACAAAAGTGTAGTATTGCACTCTTAAAAAAACAAGATTGCAATACTCCAGCTCTCATGCACACTAAATGTCACGCACTAGCATGAATGTCATTTAGAGAAATGATGGGTAATTACATCAATTTCATGTGGATGTGATCAAAACTAGTGTAAAATACAGGAATCCATTTACTATTCTACCAATTTCAAATACTACTTGACATTTATTGTGCGTATGATGTACATATAAAAAGTTTGAATATTAATGACAACTTGTTGAGTCTAAACAAAGTATACACTGAAGGTTTTTACCTTCATAAATGTATGAAACTGTGCCTGAAATGGATACTTTCTAATAATTTTTTATTGCACTTACTTTAACAGCAATTTTTATTTATTTTATTTTAGCATGTCAGCTACTCCTGTAGCTACTTTACTACCTGTAGTTGACATGCTAGGAAAACATGTCCACAGTGGTTTCACACAGTCTCTAATGCATAGTTGGGATGGGTTCAGGGTGTGCAATGCTTATATTTGTGGAATAAGTCACAAAAAATATTTTTTTTCTATTATTGATTCCTTATGTATTCAGTTTAACTGTACAGAATTCTTCCAATCAAAAAGACATGCACATACTGAACACAGTCCCTCTTTAGCACAATACAGAGCAGGTACCTGTGGCCGACCGCCTCCCCAAAGCTTTAGCTATGCAAAACATCACAACTCCTTTAGGCGTACTGTGCATAGTCATTACCCTCCAGGTCTCAGCATCCCAAAAGATGTCCCACAGAGAGCAATCGAAATGACAACAACACGTTACTCATGTCTGTATTAACCGTGTTATTTTGCATGGTTTTCAAAACATCCATCCATCCATCCATTCTCCACCGCTTATCCGGGGTCGGGTCGAGGGGGCAGCAGCCGAAGCAGGGAAACCCAGACTTCCCTCTCCCCGGCCACTTCAGCCGGCTCCTCCGGGGGGATCCCGAGGCGTTCCCAGACAGGCCAGACATAAAGTGCCTCCAGCGGGTCCTGGGTCTTCCTCTGGGCCTTCTCCCGGTGGGACGAGCCCGGAACACCTCCCCAGGGAGGCGACCAGGAGGCATCCTGAACAGATGCCCAAGCCACCTCAACTGGCTCCTCTCCACGTGAAGGAGCAGCGGCTCTACTCTGAGCCCCTCCCGGATGGCAGAGGTTCACACCCTATCTCTAAGGGAGAGCCCAGCCACCCTGCGGAGGAAACTCATTTTGGCCGCTTGTATCCGTGATCCCGTTCTTTCAGTCAATACCCAAAGTTTGTGGCCATAGATGAGGGTGGGAACGTAGATCAACTGATAAATCAAGAGCTTCGCCTTTAAGCTCAACTCTCTCTTCATCATGACAGACCGGTACAGCGCCCGCATTACTGCAGACGCCGCACCGATCCGCCTGTCGATCTCACGCTCTCTACCCCCATTCGCGAACAAGACGAGGTACGTGAACTCCTCAACTTGGGGAAGGACGTCCCCCCTGACCTGGAGAAGGCACTCTACCCTTTTCCAGTGATAGACCATGGTCTCAGACTTGGATCCTCACTGATCCTTATCCCAGCTGCTTCGCACTCGGCTGTGAACTGCTCCAGCGAGAGCTGTAGATCACGACTTGATGAAGCCAACAGGACCACATCATCTGCGAAAAGCAGAGATGCAATCCTAAGGCCACCAAGACGGACACCCTGAACACCTCGGCTGGACCTAGAATCCTGTCCATAAAAGTTATGAACAGAACTGGAGACAAAGGGCAACCTTGGCAGAGTCCGGAAATGGGTCTGACTTACTACCGGCAATGCGAACCAAGCTCTGACTCCGGTAGTACAGGGACCTAACAGCCCGTAACAAAGGGCCCAGTACCCCATACTCCCGATGCATTCCCCACAGGATTCCCAGAGGGACATGGACAAGTGCCTTCTCCAAGTCAACAAAACACATGTGGATTGGTTGGGCGAACTCGCATGCACCCTCCAGGATCTTGCTGAGGGTATAGAGCTGGTCCAGAATTCCACGGCCAGGAAAAACCACACTGCTCCTCCTGAATCCGAGGTTCAACTATCCGACGGACCCTCCTCTCCAGAACTGCCAAATAGACATTCCCAGGGAGGCTTAAGGGTGTGACCCCCCTGTAGTTGGAACACACCCTTCGGCTCCCCTTTTTAAATAGGGGGACCACCACCCCAGTCTTCCAATCCAGCGGAACTGCCCCTGATGTCCACGCGATGTTGCAGAGTCGCGTTAGCCAACGCAGCCCCACAACATCCAGAGCCCTAAGGAACTCCGGACGAATTTCATCCTGTAAACAGTGTTGGTAGAGCACTGCTTCCCCCTGAGACATCAGTTGGTGGACCAGAATCGCCTTAAAGCCATAAGGAAGTCTTTTTGCATAGCCTCCCCAAACTCCTCCCATGCCCAAGTTTTTGCCTCGGCAACCACCCGAGCTTCATGCCGCTTGGACTGCCGATACCCATCAGCTGCCTCTGGAGTCTCACAGGACAAAAAGGCCCGATAGGACTCCTTTTGCAAAACATATTAAAGATATATAAAAACTGTACAATGTAGTAAAACAGATGCTGGCATAAATTGTTGAGGTCACGACTCGTTGGTAATCATGGAATTAATTAATTGTCAGAGTTACAGTAGAAGAGTAAACTGAAGCATCTCTGTAAGGGATAACCATGACTCACCTCAGGGAATATTTGGAATGCTTGATGCTGAAGGGCTCCCTAGGTTTTACAAATGTCAGCTGCAATTCAATTAGAGAAGCCACACGTCAAATATTAAATCCATGCAAAGCACAGTGAGAAATGCTGGGCATTAATAAAACGCAATGATCTTTCAGTGTACAGACATCCAGTTAGTCAGTCAGTTTTCTCCATCAGCACAGAGGTTACAGTAAAAATATGGCAACCTCATCTGAACTGTCAAACGTTAGGTCTGAACTCAATGACAATCAAATTCATACATGTAAAGATCTTATTTACAGAATTTTAAATCGTACAACTTCCTTTCCTTCATAAGCTCATTGCACAATAAACTTTTGATTATTTTCTTCATGCTGCAGGAAACAGTAGAGACAACTCTCTTTCAGACATCTAATTGAGAATAGAGAACGTCTCACCTCATGCGTGTCGGATGAGTTGTTGCGGATGTTGACCTTCAGAGTGCTGAGCTCACCAACTTGTGTGTCAGGAAAAGAGTAGAGATCCTGTGGAGAATAAACACCTCTCTGCACGGCCTCCTCCTGGCTGACAGTTGTAAATAGTTCCGGTTAGGAAAATAACTTAAGTGAGAACCTATCTGATCATGTGCATGTTTGCACTGAGGTGGCCCCACCTTGTTTTGCTTGCAGTGGCATCAGGTCGCTTTCTGCTCTTTACTGTTGCTTCAGTCTTCACCAGAGAACAGTCTCCATTTTGTGGTCCTTCAAATGTTCCTGACTTGGTTCCCTTGAGAAACATGAAGAAGATACTTCTTTACAGTGTTTTCTAAAGTATC
Organism: Menidia menidia; assembly: GCA_907169785.1. Classification (NCBI taxonomy): domain Eukaryota; kingdom Metazoa; phylum Chordata; class Actinopteri; order Atheriniformes; family Atherinopsidae; genus Menidia; species Menidia menidia. The sequence goes on from CAJRST010038888.1 coordinate 19,170,174, forward strand.
AATATCGTTTTACATCCTCAGAGCGTATAGTGCAACATTAACAGCTAAGAGAAATGTATGATTTCCCTTTTTCTTTTCTTTTTTAAATATATATTTTACATGCATATATACACGCGCATTACTTAACCCATCTACAATGAAAATGTGTGAACATAAGTTAAGTAATGTTTAGCATTCTGACTAAACATTTACTTAGCACCACATGATTTAGGGGGTGTCAAACGCCACACTACCAATACAGCAATGCTCTTTGATTCAATCATGTGAATAAATATAGTTTATAGTCAAATTTTTGTGGAATAACTAGATACTTCAAAGAAAAAATAACTTTATAATAGTTGAATCAAAGCTTTTACAAGCTGTATTCTAGATAATTGTAACCCTCTTCTGAAACTCCATTCGAAAGAACTGTGTAAAGGCATTTTAAAACTTAAAACACTATGGATGTGGCTAACTAATGGGTATAACATGTGTATTAGCAATAGACTTTGAATTAAAATATGTGTCTTATCTCCTAGTAGAAAAACAAAAATAAAACAATTTTGCTACAGCTCTTTTGAGTTGTACCAAAAGACACTGAGTAAATTGTGTTAAGGTTAATTTTGTTTATAACAAAAGGTAGATTTGTTTTGCAGTGGTACAAACCATACATTTCCATGCAGACACACACAGTCAAAAGTGAAAAACACATTAACATAACCAGACACTCACATATAATAGTGCTTAATTGTGCTAAAGGTTTCCGAATTCAAGTTCAAATCGGGACACAAAAGAGGAAAATAAAACTGAAAAATCTAACTAATTTAAATAGCCTGTTGAAACAAAATATTAATTAAATCAATTATATGACATCCGCACACACTCCACTGAGTGCATCAATGTCCCTGCAGTCTCTTCATTTCAGTAACAGCAATAGAACCAAAACTGTTTTGAAGCATCCCATCCTATATTTACAGACTAAAAATCTCAGTCTGGAGGGAATGAGCTGAAGGCCCCTGTAAAGGGGGTGAAAAAACGTCTTTAAAACAGAAGAGGCAGGGATGCACCTGATTGTTGTCTCTCTCCAATCAGTCTAGACGACAGTTTAACAATCTTTTCGTTTAATGTTGCTTGACCAAACGATGGTCAAGCAACAATTTTTAAATTGATTGCTTTATGTAGTGTTTTTTGTTTAAGTTTGTTTACAGTACAAGTTGGGCTCTATACATATAGTAAAAAACTGTGCTGCCAGCTGTTTAGATTATTATTAATGTCATTGAATTTCCCTTGCTGCAACTATCCTATTGCCTATTATTAATAAGTTACTTTAAAAATGCATAAATATAATCATAACAACAACAGTAATCAAGTCCTTACAGAGCCACAGAGCTGGAAACGGATTCTAGTTTTCTGCTGGGGTTCAGTAACAGGGTGGCATTCCAAGTCCCAGAACTGGACATAGTCCCCCCTGTCTCTGGGCATGAATGTAACAGGAACCTGGTAAATGAGGAGAAACAATCTTAATATGCTCACAATAAGAAATGTATAGAAATTAATGCAATCTATTTATTTTTCAGGCATGGATTAGCCTAACAACTATTAATAGAAACTGAAGCCTCAAGCAACTCCTCACTTAAAATTTCTACTAAGTAAAAATGCGATTAAAGGATCATCCATCCATTCATTTGCTGTACTACTTATTTGTACAAGGGTCGCAGGAAGTTGGTGCATATTCCAGTTGGTAAGAGGCATTATACACCCTGGACAAATCACCACTCTATCACAAGGCTACACAGAGACAGGCAACCACACACTTACATTCCTGCCTATAAGCAGTTTAGAATAATTAAAGGATCTTTGTAATTGTACGTTACTTTATAACTAGATGAAATATCTGGTTAGTTTAAAGTAAATGCCTACCTGCATCTTCTCATGAGCTCCTAGGGTTCCTGAGACTTTGGAACACCTAAAAGCAGTGTAAGTGGCCCGATAAACATCTTCTGTTTCATCAACCCCCTGAGAAGACAAAATATATCAAAATAGTATTAAAACTGTCTGGGACTCTAAACAGGCCTGTCAAGATTAAGCTCCAGTTATTTCTTTCTACATGCAATACTTGTCTGAGCTAAAAAATAAAAAAAAAGCATTTTGGAGATATTTTACTTGTTGCAGATTTTGCAAACAATGTAAGCTAAAAACAATTTATGCTAATTCACATGCCTCCGTCAAAAAGAGACCTCCTCCAAATCGCTCTACTCCTCTCTTAACTTTGTGGTTGTCTTAGAATAGAAATGTGTGGAATAACAGAAACAGACAGAGACAAACACAACTAACTATTACTTAAAAAATAATCAAATAAAAACAATCCCCATTTTCCTCTCTTTTTTCAATTTATTCTTACTTGTGTTCCACTGAAGTTGCAAGTTTAGCAGCAGTACTTTTACACAGCACCGTAATAAATACCTTATATCATATATTGACAGAAAGCACACATTCTCAACTCTCTGTTGGCATTAGAATGTTTCAGATTGAGCCAACTTTGACAGTTACATTAATAATACTCGAGATGTGTGATCATTACGCCAGTTTTGTGGGTGAATGTAAAAGTATAAGATGTTTGGATAATTGTCTTGTTAGAAAACAGTTCACAATATCTAAACCCAACAAAGGATCAATAAGATAATATATACTTTTTAAACAACTTCTATTGGATTCAAATCAGCTGCAATTCAATGTGAATCTGGAACACAAAGGATCACATTGCCATTGACAGAAATCTGTGGATGATTTTGGAGATCATTTTCTACATTAGGAAAATTATATCATTAAAGTTGGGACATTGTTTGAAGGTGCAAAGCCAATTAACAAGTTTGCTGTGTCCAGTGACAACACCCGTTTTTTCCTTTTTGTCTGTTTTTACAACCGATCAAATAAAATTGTATTTTCTCAACTGCCTTCTGGCAGCACACTTAAAACCTGTAAGGAAGCTCCTAATATCATTGTAAAGATAAAATACAGTTTCCTTTTTCTAGATTGTTTGCCATATAACCCAGCTAATGCATATGCAAATATAACCTGTTGTATTAACATGATTGTGAGTAAACATCATTTTTGGAGATGGTTTACTGCTAAAACTTTGCCAGTTTTACTGTGGGAGTAAAAACACCGGTTTTCCTTTAACATTCTCAAGAGAGCATAATAGGAATACAGATGGACAGTTGAAAAATAACTAAACATGATGAGAGAATTAAATGTAATTCAGTAGTGCACGTTCTCTGGGGTATTGGGGTCTCAGACAGCTAACACATGCAGGGTGAAAACAATGCATGTCATGCCGTACCTTCTTGTAATGTGTCTTGCAAGTGAAATCAAACTAATTAAGGAAGTGAGTGAAGAAAATCTTTTAGATAAAACAGTAAAGCATCTGTTCTATAGACAATTACCTCCCTAAAAGAAAAAAGAAAGAGAAAAAAATAACTCACTTTGACATATGGAGGAGCAAAAGATGACAAGTACCATCTTACTTCCACTTTCCCATTCTGGACCTCTATATGGGCCTCTGAAGGACAGGAGAAACAGAGAAAAAGAAAAAAGGATTTGAATCCCCCTACACGTACAGGGTGCTCATGTTTCATAATGTTGCAAACTATATATACACAGAAGTGATCAAAATAATAGCAATCCAATGTGATTAACCAGATTAATCACTGTTACTAGTATATTTTTTATTGCTACATGGCAAAATAATTACCAGTGGGTGCAGCAGATTCCATGAAAACCAACAAGACCCAGCTTTCGTCATATACACACTCTTAAGGCTGTGGAATTCGGCAATTAGTTGAAAGGGGTGCGTTAAGAAGAAAATAGCAGTGGCATTAAATCAGTGAGGTCATCAATTTTGTGAAAAAAACAACGGCGATTCAGGTGATCCCTATTTAAGGATGAAGCCAGCACTTGTTGAGCATGCATTTCTCTTTGAAAGCCTGAGGAAAATGGGCCGTTCAGGACATTGCTAAAAAAAAACAGCATAGTTTGATTGAAAAGTTTATTGGAGGCGGGAAACTGTAAAAATATTATAGGCTAATGAAATGATCTCCAGTGCTTCAAAATGGAAAGCAGAACCAGACTGCTGGCAGAAAATGGAAGACAACCATGATCAAAGACAATCTGCAGATACGTGTAAGTACTGTGACAGTTACAAAATGTCTGTATGGAGCTTATCTTTTTACAAGAATTCCCCATAAAGTCCCTCTGTTAAAAATAAATTAATAAAAAGGCATGTGCTGAAGAAGTTACAATTTGACAAAGAACACATCAACTGGCCTAAAGAGAAATGTTTAAACATTTTGTGGACTGATGAGAGTAAAATTGTTCTTTTTGAGTCTAAGGGCTGGAGACAGTTTGAGAGACGAGCCCCAACTTCTGAATTCAAGCCACAGTACACAGTGAAGAAACTGAAGCACGGTGGTGCAAGCTTTACGATATGGGCATGTTTCTCCTATTCTCCTATGTTTGGTGTGTCAAAATACTTGCTCATGTTGCCTTATGCTGAAGAGGACATGCTCTGGGTGTTTAAAAGACAATGACCCCAAACATGCAAGTAAAAAAACAAAATTAATGTTATGGAGTGGCCAGCCAAATCCCCCGGACTTTAATCCAATTGAGAACTTTTGGGGCGACATCAAAAGTGCTGTTTCTGAAGCAAAACCAAGGAACAAATTAATTGTGGAATGTTGTTAAAGAATCTTGGAGTGAAACAACAGCTGAAAAGTGTCACAAGTTGCCACACACGTGAAGATGTTATAAAAAATTGTGGTCATACAAATAAATATTAGTTTAGAGAACAGAATTGCTAAATCCTAGAAACAAAAAAAGTTTGTACAAAATGATTTTGAGTTTGTACGGTCAAACACAGACACTATTTTAAATGGTCAGACACTATATTTTTTAACACAACTCTTTCAACCAATTGCACAGCCCTAAAAGTGTGCACATCACAGATGCTGGTAATACTGGTAATTATTTGCCATGTGGCAATAAAGATATACAACAAACCTGGATTAATCTGAAATGCATCAGGATATCAATAAATAAAGTATTGCAATTTGTGTTCAAAGACAAAGTGACAATACTAGTTACACCAAACAACCTCACTCCAGTGGTTAGTAAACATCTTACCTGATGTTTCCCCTGCACGAGTAGAAGGGAATATGATGGCCTTGTTGTTCATTTCGATCATGGGCTTGGTTCCAGGCCTGGTCGCAGCCTGAACAGGAGTAGGAACCTGAGCAGCCAAGGCTGACAGAGTTGCATCTGCTGGGGTGGCAGAAATATCCAGAGCCAAGTCCTGGCGTACTTGGACCTTGATGAACTGAACCAGCATCAGAGTGTGCAGAAATTGGTTAAGTTCTAGAACTACAGGACACCAGTTTGCTAAGATGACTTCACTGTGTCTACAATAGTTGCAGTGATTTTTTTTGTTCCCTTTTAAAATGGATTATTTAAACCACAGCATCAGAAATGGCAGAAAGCATTGTTTTGAATAAAGAAAAATATGAATATAAGGTAGGTGGAAACATTTCTGATTTATCTTTAACAAAAATAGAAAAGAAAAAAATATTACGTTTTTTCGCATCTACAAAAAATAACCGTGGCCAATACTCACAGTCCGTTTCCAATTGTCTATTCAAACATGACCAAAGTAATTCACATTTAATACATAGTGGCTGTAATAACTTCTATGTCGATTAAAAGCATCTGCAAAGTTTTAACAATGTTATGACTACACATTAGTCATTTCAAACAGATATTTAAAGGGAAACTGTTGTGGATTTTCTTTTGCAACAATCTAAAAAATGTTAACAAGTTTAGTTAAATACAAAGTGTGTTTTCTGTACCTTCTGTTGACCATCACACTGGGCATATATCTGCCCAGTCCATGGCAGCAATGCAGATTTGTTAGCCAGTGAGGGGTTGGGGCTGACCAAAATTAGCAGGTGGCACCTTAGTTAAATGGCCAGGACACAAGACATAAGTGGAAAAAAATTATTATGTCAGACATACAGACTGAACAATAGAAACAGTTCTTACATATACATAAAGTGAAAGAGAGTTATTTTTTGTATTGATGTAAGGAAATGCATATTTAATCTTAGGGATTCTTACTGAGGCTCAATGAGCCCGTGCTGTGGCGTGACAGTGAGGCAGTGAGCAGGCCAGGATAGATCAAAGTTCAGCTGTCTGTTACTAATGTTTCGAATTTCAACATGGCTGGTGGAAGATGGACCATCTAAAAATAAAGCACAACAGAAAATGTTTCTGTGAACTCCGATTAAAATGAAATCCGCTCATGATACATTTCCACAATCTAGGTACAACTCACTAATGGTGGGAGCGCCAAGGACAAGTTGTGTTGGGTGGATCGTCCAGGACTCTGAATTTGTGTGCGGGTGTTCTGAAGCCTGTGGGAGAATTAGGCAATGCAAAATCATTACAGAGTGGGAACATTTTTTAGAATAAAAAAAAAAATCTATATATTAAAGAGGCTTAAAAAGTACCTCTGGTGAAAGGTTTGTAACTCTCAGTGCTGAACCCTGGGGATCCTTGACTGGCAGAACATCCAGAGATGTACTGCCATTCAGCGAGACTCTAAGAAATACACAATTTTAAACTGCACATTAGAAAAACATATTAAAAGAATAAAACAAAGTGAATTTAAATCCATAACAATATTTGTATACAGAACAGTAATATTAATGGCAAAACATAAAACAGTTTATGTTTTTCACATGGTTGAACTTAAAGGTCCTTTAACAATAAAAGGCCAGTATTACAGAAATCCCAGAAAACATGGGGTTGAATACCTTGTCAAAGAACATTTAGTTGATCATTTTCTATAAATTCAGTATTACCTTTCTGACCGTGTTAGTTTAGTATGCTCATCCTCATCCAAAGCAGTGGTCTTTGCGGTTCCCAGCAGTGATATCACCACCCTACTCATGTTGCTGTAGAAGATGTGGGCTTCATTAGGACGGTGTGGCAGGTCATAGGCTAAAAACAAGTGACATGTTTGGTCAGACATTTCAGATTAGTGGAAATTGCAAGGCATCAAAAGCTTAACTGAGCGAACTACAGGCCATCAAATCTGCATAATTTATCAATGATTTAACAGCAGGGCAACTAAATTAAATGTGAAAACACTACACATAACATCACAAAAGATCATTATTTTAAAATAATAAAAAGTACATTTTGAAGAGCATGAAATTGGCAACATACTTTCTTTAATAGTGTCTTCTCCCAAAAACATTTCATTGAACTCTATGTTTTTCAGCAGGCTGTTCTCAGACAGGGCCTTCCGTGCTGCCTCTGGTTTGGTCTCAAGCAATCTTAAAGAATAAACAAAGATTTTACAGAATTTTTTTTTGACAGAGCTACCTGGTCAATATTTCACAAATGGGACATTTTCTACTACTGTGTATCCAAACAAGACAGATTTAATAATCTATAACCAACAGCTAATTTCCAGACTTGGCATTTAATCAATACAAAAAAAAACCTAAAGCTCAACTTTAGGTACTAAAAACCTAAGCTCAATGTTGCAAGTTTTTTACCTCCTGTATTGCTGCCTGGATACTTCATCTCCACAAAAGAGACAAATTGTAGCCAGTGGGGTATTAGCTGAACACAGATTCAGTTCTCTTTGGGTGGACTTCATTAAGACAGTAATTACCTGAAAATAATAAAGTGTCAGTAACAAGGTCAGTTAAAAGACTGTAAACCAAAGTGAAGGGTTGAAGGAAACATTTAGGTGATGTTGTTCAGCATTTCCCAACCCTGGTCCTCAAAGCACACAGCCTTGCATGTCTTCACAGTTTTCCCTGTTCCAGCACACCCGGTTCAAATGAATGAATCTTTATCAGCTTTCTGTAGAGTTTAAGGAACTAAAAAGCCGTCCCATTCATTTAAATCATATATGCTGGAGTGGGGAAACTGTTGATGCTGTAAGAATATGTCCAACACCAACTGAACTCCTCTGCTAGGAAATGCACAAAATAAGGTACTGAACACCTAAAACTAAACATGACAAAAACAAATTCATCTTTCAATGTCAACCTCATTGTTCTTGTGTACATCACATGCTGAGGAAAACATTATAAAATAATAATTCTAAATAACTTTTTAAAATAACAGGAAAACTTTGCCTTGACCAATTGCCTTATTGAGCCCCTGCTTGTCCCCAGCCAATTCATTCAATGACTTTCCACAAAATATGTCCCCCTTTTCATCGGCATTCAAAAGAAGGTGAAATTGGAATGGAAAGCATTGAGCTTCTACAAGACAACAGACATGCTGATGGGTTCAGCAATTGTGGAAAGGGCCAAAGAGGTCGGGTGGAATGTGGCATGGATGGCAGCTGGAGGCGGTGATGGTGGTCCAATCCTCGGCTACAGAAGCTGGCTGACTGACATGGAATGTCAACTCTCTGGTGGAGAAGGAGCCTGAGTTGGTGTGTGAGGCGGAGAGGTTCCGGCTAGAAATAGTCCGACTGACCACGATGCAAAACTCTGGCGCTGAAACCAGTCTTCTGGAGAAAGGTTGTATTCTCTTTTACTCTGGGGTTGCCCACGGTGAGAGGTGCCAAGAAGAAGTGTGCATACTTGTTGAACCCTATCTTGACGCCTTTACATTGGGGTTTACCCTGTTGAATGAGAGGGTAATGACAATGAAACCTGGAAGGGTGCAGCTGGGAAGAATGTCTCTCCCATTCTAAGCCCGAGGGTGTTTTGTTTTTTTTATTTCTGTGCTCATCATGGATTGTCCCTAACGAACAGCATGTTCAAGCACAAAAACCTCTGGTGCTGAAGTCACCGAGATGCTTAAAAAGCTCCTCAGTCAGGGTTTTGGGGGTCGATGAGATTCGTCAGGAGTTCCTCAAGGCTCTGGATGTTGTACGGTTGTGTTGGTTGACGTGAATCTGCAATATCCCATTGAGGGGTGGTTACGCTGGATTGGCAGACCAGGGTGGTGGTCCCCTTATTCAAAGAGGGGGGACTGTAGATTGTGTTCCAACTACAGGGGATTTACACTCTTAAGCCTCCCTGATAAGGTCTATTCAGCGGTTCTGGAGCGGAGGGTCAGTCAGATAGTCCTCTGGCCATTGAAGCTCAACCAGCTCTATAGCATCCTGGAGAGTATGTGGCAGCTCGACCAACCAGTCTACATGTGCTTTGGGGACTCGGAGAAGGTATTCAACCGTGTCCTTTAGGGAATCCTGTGGGGGGTACTCTGGGAGTATGGGGTTCCTGTCCCTTTGATATGGTGGTTCGCATCGCCGGTAGTAAGTCGGACTAGTTTCTGATGAGAGTTAGACTCCATCAAGGTTGCCCTTTGTCACAGATTCTGTTAATAACTTTTATGGACAGAATTTCTAGGCACAGCCAAGGTGTTGAAGTGCCTTAGGATTGAATCCCTGATTTTTGCAGATGACGTGGTCCCATTGGCTTCATCCATCGCAGACTATGATTTTCGCTGGAGCAGTTCACAGCCAAGTGTGAAGCGGGCGGGATGAGGGTCAGTGCCGCAGAATCCAAGGCCGTAGTCTTGGAACGGAAAAGGGTAGAGTGCCCTCTCTGGGTTAGGGAGGACATCCTTCATGTATCTTGAGGGATTTGTCTGGGGAGAGGGAAGTCTGGGCCTCCCTGTTCAGCTGCTGCCCCCACCACCCGACCCCGGAAAAGCAGAAGAAAATGGATGGAGGGATGCGATCCAAGTTATCACATACTCATCACTAACTATTAAGCTTGGTCTATCCTCCCCAGGACACTTCATAATGTTTTGCTGGCTCTGGATCAATGATCAAACCAACATTGGCCAGGAAAATAAAAATTTGTGCAGCTGAAATGTACACAGTTTTTGCAGCTGAAACAAAAAAAGATGAGGTAAAATCTCTTCAAAAACAGGAAAAAGTTATCTAAAGGTATCTTTGACCTTTTGAAATTTTCATGAATCAGAACAACCTGCTTGTAATAGTGATGTGACTAATGGAACCATTTCTGATTTCTTTTAACATACACAGCTTGGCATTTTCTTTTTGAACAAGCAAGACCTCTTACCTCTTGCGTCCTCTCTTTCAGTACAAACTGTGAAGGGGCCAGACTCATGACAGAGGGGTCTATAACTGATCGAGACGGTACATCTGAGAAGACCACAGCTTTGATGAAGGCTGCTCTGGAGCCAGTGTTCCTCACACACAGACACACTTTGCTAACACGACCAGCAACAATGTCAGTCAGTGATGCCACATAACCCTCTGCCCGCTTCCTCTGGTCTTCTAAGATGATGTTGCTCGTCCCACCATAGCCAGAAAGCGGAATCTGACAATGAGAACCAAAGCAAAATTTAAATTCAACTAAAGCTAATGCCATGAAAAAAATAGTAAACATTGTTAAGAGACTGTATAAAAAATGTATTTAAAAAGTTAAAAACAAATAATTCAGAGAATAAATGGCAATATTCTCACAGTGAATTTTACTCCTGGCTGTGAAGGCCGAACCCCACACTGTTTAATCTCCAGCTTGGCCAACATGCAAGCCACCCTCGTGGGGGCAAAGAGCAAATGGACCGTCACATCCTCTCTTGGCCGAATGGACAGCTCTCCATGTCGAGTAAGACGTTCTTCAAGGCTGAACATACTCTGAAGCTGAAGAACAAGAGTTAATATTAGGTTAACAACTAAATTCAAGTATTTTAAATTCTATCAATGCATTCATTTTTTCTATTCACCCTGATTTTATGAAACACAAAAATAATTAACCATTTCAGGCCAAAAACCTATGGAAATGGCAAGAGACAAATTAATCTACCCTCATGCGCATATCTAAAAAAAATACCTGTTAGCAGAGAAGCAAACAAATTCAGATACTTTGTTGCCCTGATATGGAATTGTGCATAGCACAGCTTCATTCAAGTTTAAACTATACCCTATTGGGGGGTGGGGGTGGGGGGAAGAGTAAAATAAAAATAGTAGCAAACCTGAAAGCAGTCCTGGTCCTGACCACGAATGAGCAACCGAAGGTGCTGTGCAGTACTAGCCGAGTTGTTCCTTAGCACCAGCTTCTGTTGGCTAGAAACAATGCTGATGGTAACTAGCTGTAACAATTACTATATCCAACTTATGCAAGTTGGAATCTTATTTATTTTATTTTTTTAAGTTTCAGCTTTCTGAAATCAGGAGTTTTAACTGTAAAGTTTGTGTGTAAAATGTAAAAATAAACTTGGATATGGTTAAAATTCAAATTACTGCAAGCAAATTATTGTTTTCAAGCTACTTTCTATTCTGCCACTATTTACTTGTACAGGAGTGCAAATAAAGGATGAATTATGCTGAAACAACTTCCGAGAACAAAACTCCCTGTAGACACCCACTGCCCCCTTTCATGAATAACATTATACAAGCCATAATAGAATAAGATGGAACACTGTGCCTCGAGATTTATATTGATCACTCTCCAATGCATAATTGATTTCTAGAAAGAGTTGTTTCTGTAACCAAGTGGAAGTTAAATTAATGAAAGGCTGAAAAGTTGCTTACACAGCGCGTCCCAAGGTGACTCCTCCCCAGGCCACGAACTGCTTATTGGAGAGGATTGGAGGGACGTCTCCAGTCAGAGAAGGGCCGCAGACAGGGTTAGAGACTGGTCCAGGTTTCCCAGAGTCAATTACTTCTCCTTTCAGAGTGACTTCATACTGAGGGCCTGATGGCAGCACCAAGATGGTGAGTACACTGTAAAATGACGAGAAGATTAGTTTAGGGAGTTTAGGTTACAGGTTTACTGACTGTACTCACACCTTTTCTGTGATAATTTGTGGCACAAAATATTGCTTTTGCTTGAGTTAAATTAATACTTTATTCTACTTATAATACTTGATGTATTAGTTCATGCAAACATGACAGTATGACAAAAGAAGATTTTTCAATTCTATTCGTCCTGTTGGCATACATTTTCACTAAAAGAAATGAAAATCCTTAACATTTTAATATCAGGGGGTGTTAATCTCCAGTTTTCCAGGGCCACTTTGCTGCAAGTTTTCCCGCTTCAACACACCATTCAGATTAAATCAATTTCCCAAAATATTATTAAATTCTGTGAATTTGGTGTGGTGAAGCAGGGAAGACTGACACCGGTGCCTCAGACAAAGCTGAAGATATCTCAAAAGCAGTAACAGAGTATCCATGGTTACATAATCAAATAAGATAATAATCAGAAATCAGACCTTAATGAGTCATGAAAAAGTAGCCAAAGTAGACAAAACATTTTTTTTCATTAGTCTTGTTATCAATCAACCCACATACAGAATAAAGTCCTGGCTTATTGGCAGGACTTAAATAATAAATGTGATGATTGTAAAATGATTTTTTTTCCCCTCGATAATTGCACATGTACCTTTGTCTGCATCTTTTGTTATGCGTTTTGAATGATACAACAATATTTTGCTCCTCTTCCACTCTCAGGAACAGTTCATCTGGTTTCACAGAAAAACTATCCCCATCATCATTGCTCTGTAAACATAGAAAATACAAAAATAAAGGCATTAAGGAAGAAAAGTAGACACAAGAAATTAATAGAAGTAAGTATGATAAAAAATAAAAAAAACAATGTTAATTTTGAAGAGAAAAGTATTAAAAGTGAACATATGTAAAAAGAAAAATATGGCTACGTGATGAAAAAGGAATGAAGAATATTACCGTTAGTTTTAGCTGCACATCAATGTTTCCTGCATTTTTCAACGGTAGTGTCTGCTGACAACATTTACCCACTGGAGCGTGAAGAGTGAGAGTCTAGACAAAGAAAGCATATATCAGCTAACTGCCAAATCTAAATTGGAAAAGAGAAGACCTACAACTTCAGGAGTGTGCTTGATCGACGTGCAGTACATGTTCTTCAACAGATGATGGCATCTTCTACACACCTTTATGCCATGCAGTCACGCCAATCACACATCCAGAAAGAACAAGGTTTGAATTTCATATTTCTGAGGTTCCATTCAATGTATTCAAGATGCTCATCTCATGGATCACGGAAGTAACAATAACTAAATCATTTTAACTCTAAAAGCCAAGGCTGACTTGAGATGTCATCTTCTGAGGATGCCAAACTAATAAAGAGCATCAAGCATCAAACCAAGAAAATTATTATTTCATAATCACCTGTATTAAATAATCACTTACACCTACAACTGGGAAAAAGAAAGTACAATTGAGCCGAGAAAAAAATTAAACCCAAACTGGGTTTTTCCAGTGTTACTCTGGAAAAAACTTTTGATATTTACACCATTTTTGCTAATCTAATGATTTTCTGAGTAGTAGTAACACTATAGCAAACAGGAGTTATCTTTAAAAACGTTCCAGTTTAAAAAGTTGCAGCTACCGCCATGTAAAGATAAAATTATGTAAAGGTACACTCAGTCAGTCTGATAACTGTCAAACAGGAGCTGGTCTACCTGTAGATCTTTTGGAGCATGGACCCTTGCAATTCCAGACCTTGCCTTGAGAGGAATACTACGGATAATGTGACTTGGACCTGGGGAGTCCAGTTCAACGTCCACTCGAGCACTGTACTCGTCAGGGGGACCAAGATCTCCTGAAAAGTAATATACGGGGTTGTGCTTACTAGAATTTTAAACAAATATATTGTCTTATATCTGATGACATGCATTCAAAAAGGGCTCATTACCTGATGGGGCAGTATACTTCTGGGGGGCCTTGAAATGGACCCAGATGGTGAAGTTCTCTGGATTCTGTCATTTTAATCAAATAAATCAATATAAAAAATATTTAAAATTTGCTCAATTGCTTGACGACATATTTTTTAAAATATCAGGCGTGGATTTAACTTTTCCTCAGAGTAATTGAGAGAAAAAAGCTGCAGCATGATATGAAAAAGAACAAACAAAAGTAATTGAGGTTAAGGTTGTAATGATTTTGACAACTAACCTCTCCATAGCTGGCTTGCATCACATGATTTATCACAGAAGGAGATGATAATGGAGTCATGTGTCCATCCTGCTGTGTGCCTTCAGATGTCACGGTAACAGGGTGTTTGGAAAAGGAGAAACATCGCCATGCTGTTGCATTCTGAAATACATCAAGTCAGAGTGAGGAGCATTCAAGTAAATCACTTTAACTGGCAAAAAGCCAAACTACAAACTGCCTGACAGAAAATAATCATCTTTCACAACAAATTTAAACATAAGTAACCAAATATTAGTGGTGCGGGGGCTTAGTGGCACTTTTAAGTACCGTAAGACTGACCTCAACATTATTTTACATTTCTTAAAACTTTTAGACAACTTTTTAAACAAATGCCAATACTTTATCCTCAACATAACTTTATCACAGAGAGGCCATGGAGTTGCCACATGAGGTCACTGTTGCTGTGAAACCACTTGCTACTTCCTAATGTCACTACTCTGGTTCATCACAACTAAAACGCTTTAAGGCACCTACCAAGTCACAAACTTTGATATATCTGATCGATATAAGACATATTTTTGCGTAGTATTTCAATTTTAATCAAATATATTCAAAATAACTTTAGCTGTTTAGGTGATAAAATTCAGTTCTGCTGACATGACTTTAACATCCATTCTTTATTGATCCTGCTTATTCCCAGCTGACCACAGGCAAGAGGCGGGAAACACACTGGACAAGTTGCCACACCATCACAGGGCCACGCAGAGACAAACAACCACACACACACTCACATTCACTTCTAGGGGCAATTTGGAATGTCCAGTTAATAAAATGCACGTTTTGGATGAAAGGAGGAAGCCAGAGTACACGTGAGAGTACACAGACTCAGGGGAGAACAAGCAAACTCAACACAGGCACAACTCGGGGACCTTTCTTGTGCTTAACGATATATGGCAACTAAATAAGAAATACAATATTCATTCATTAGTAATTAATTAATTTCATCATACTTTACTAGCATCTGTACTGAAGTTTAAATATACTTTCAGCGTGAAATGCATTACAGCACACATTGTCCGTTAGTCAGCTTAGTAAAAAGAAAAAATCTTTCTTTGGTCTATTGTGGGATACTTTGAGTTAACTATATAGTATTAGAAAAAAAATAAGAAATTTACATTACAAAAAAATCTTCATAAAGCACTTCACCATTGTTATGCACCAGCATATGTCTCTCTGGGGGAGAAAACTTCAGAATGGCCGTATGGACAGAATCACTGTGTCCTTGACAGAGTTAATGCAGGTGTATAATGGTATATGTGATGGAGATGTGCTTTTCTGAATAAAAAGAATAATTTTTTTTTTTTAAAGTCAAACTTACTGCACTGATGACCAGACGAATGGGTACTGTGGCATGAGTCCTATTAAGCAGTCTCAGTGGAAGAGATCTAACACTCCCCTCTGGCAGGTCTCCAAAATCCACACAACCAGATTTGCTTGATTCAATCTGGGGGGGAAAAAAAATAATAATCTGAATTATTTTTTTATAACCAATGTGCAATCATCCACATACACAAAAATTGGAGGCGGCTTATTCTTCCGAATTACAAATCAATTTTAATTCTATGTATTTTTGTGTATGTTGGTCTCAAACGAAAAAAGACCCTCACCTCTAGCGTAGGGTTCTCCGCTATGGCAACTAGGACCACTGTTCTGGCAAAGACATTTGCTCTAGCTGCCAACTCTGTCTCTGCTGATGCTGGCCAGGAGCAAACACTAAGGATACAATGGTAGACACCAGCCTTGGGAGGAAGGAACAGCACTTTCTGTTCCTCTGTGCTCTTGGGGCCAATAATGGTTTTGTTCTTCACCATTATCCACTGGTATGGCATGATTTCCACCTGTGGAGATTGATAAGAAAGACTCAATCACTCAGGTTTCATAGAGTCACATCAACTAAAAAAGTCTATTCATCTGGTACAATTTATACTATTTTACTTTAGGTGAATTTTGCTCCTGAACACATAACCCTCAGCTTACCCTCTCTCCATCGATGGCAACGCTTGTGACAGAGATTGAAACTTGCTGCCATCTCTCTGAGGGGTTGTAAAGGCTGAGAGAGGTCTGTGAGGCGATGCCTACACAGCATGCATGGGGGAACCGAAGCTCCTCTGGTACCACCACTTGGCCTGTGGACAATATTGGGATAGTGACATCTATCACATATATACTGGCCTCTTATGCACATGAAAATGTTGCTTTGGGTAAGACAATTCGAATAGTTCAATTGAATGTAAGATAACTGCTACCTCCAAGTTCCTGTAGATCACCAGTCACCAGTGGCTCTCCACCATACTGATTAAATGCTTTTCCCATCATTCGCATTTCCTGTTGATTCTGATTTGGTCTAGAAAGGTGATGATGAGACTCAGCAGTCCCAGAAAACCCAGTAACGCCTGGTGTGGAGTGAATGTGTCTCACAGCTAAGTCACTCTTTGGACCACCTGAAAGGAAAGGGAAGAGCAACTCTCTTATTAACTCATCTTGATTACCAAATTATTTGATAGTTACTTAGAAATCATCATCTATAATATTGGAAATTAGTTTTGATAATCTAATGCAGACTTGTTATCATTATAGCAATATATATATTTTTTTAATCAATTTGTCTATGGTACTTTTACATGTATTCAACATCATGCTATTGTTGTTTTACGGTATTATGAAACAATATTGATTAAAAAAATATATTAATACTGCAGTATTTTACAGTTCCGACAGTACAAAACTCTACAAAAGAAAAAGAGAGAAAAAGACATGCCTGAAGATAGCACGCTGTAGAGACTGTTCCCTGTCGGGCCCACGCTGAAAGCACCAGGATGTAAAGGAGCTTCAGGAGCCAAATACAGGTGAGGTAGCTGGGAGTTCCAGTGAGAGCTTCCAGGCCGACTATCTGCTTTGTGGGACAGGTCAACCATTCCAGGACATTGAGGCTTGAAGCCAGAGACTGGCACATACTGAAGCCCTTCTGCTGAATAGACAGGGGGCATGCCGAGACCACAGGGATATGCTGATGGCAAAACTGACGTAGCACTTCGCCACTGCTGAGAACCCTGCGGAGCTACAGAGCTGCTGGTTTGCTGAATGTTCAAATTGCTGCAATAGCCCGAGTCCACCTTTGTGAGCTGTCTTCCACTGGCTTCAGAAAGATGCTTTTGGTTCCTGCATCCTTTGGAAAGGTCACCGGAACAATGGTGCTTGCACTCGCTCTGGCTACGGGCGCAGTCCAGAGTAGAACCAGGATGCAAGGGTTCTGGACTTTTGCACTGCTGTGTCGACAATGTGTCCAGACTTTTAGCATGCTGTGGCACATTACTATCAAGCTTTTTAGGAGGGCCATCCTGGTTAGACTGTCCATCCGTTTCCACAGGTGGAGTTGGACTGAATCTAATGATTGTGGTACTTAGTCCCATTGTGGAGTTACGCTGTGGGAACCAGAACCACCCAACACAATAAATATAAAAGATTCCAGATCTGTAAATTTTTCAACAACAAATTAAACAAAAACTCCAAACTACCCATTTAATCTGTTTGCTTCAGAGAAAGTTATTACTGCTCATCAACATTAGTGTTTTCTATTCAAATGCGATTTAAAATAAATTCAGCAAGCAACATTAAAGCATTTTCTAAAATAAAGCAGTTTTATCCAACACCATCAAGCATCAAATTGAAAGAAGATATGTCCATCTTAAGCTTGACGACCTCATCCTACTTTACCTTTTTTCTCTCAGGAGTAGGTACAACAGTACCATCGTTTATTGAGATGTATGTGAGCCTGCTGAGACTGGGGCTGGAGCAGGTGGACTGAGGTGAGAGGTCAACCGCTGGACATCTGTCTGCAGCAGTGGATGAAGACGGTGAAACCATACTACAAACAAAGAAAAAAATATTAAGTATCAAATTAGTGGATAATATTGCCAATGTATGGTATCTTTCATTAGCAATACTAAAATTTAATACAATGTATTTAAATAATAAAACAATGGGTGATACAAGACCATTCATCGTTTTGAAGGGAGGTCTGACTTGGAGATGAGTGAGTAAGAGGAGAGGTGGATGGTCTGAAGTTATAATTAGAGTCCTCCACACACGGGCCAGAAAATCCTTTTGGCAGTTCTGAAAATGAAAGTTTAAAATTAAAACAAAACTGTGTGCTGGTTTCTCAAAAGACGCATAAAGGGAGTGATAATAGTTTATTATTATGACTACTATAGTCCAGTTACAAGTCTTGGCATTTGGGTTTTACTCACCAGATGCAGTGTCTCGAGCAGGCTGAGTGTTTTGATAAGGAAGGCCACCCTGCTTCTCCACAGAGCCATGAGGTAGGGATTGAGAACTGATGTTCACTGGTAGTTTCTTCTCTGGAGAGTAGCTTAGTTTCTGTTGTGGCTGCTGGCCTACACTCCTATTTCTCTGAGTTGATGGAGAGGGACCTTTAAGGCAAGGCAGGCCCCGCTCCCCATTTTTGCAATTTGGGAAAGTTCTCTGTAAGCTTTTATCATTCGTGTATGAGGTTTCCAAGGTTTTAATGTTGCTCGTTTCTGTGGCCACTTCACAAGTAGACCTAGAACTCTTGCGTGGGGAAACCTGCCCTGAATTCACAAGTCTTTGGGCAGTGCCGAGAGACACACGAGGACGAGGAATGGAGCTTGTTTTGAAGCACTCCCTCTTTGGTGGCGACAATACATCAGCGACTGTGGGGGATTTTGATTTTCCACGTGTCATCGATTCCATTCTGGTGTCTTCCTCAGTTTTTGTACACATTGGCTGATTCTCAATCCCTTGTTTAATCGGATATCCTTTTTGAGGATTCCTCTCTGAACTGCTGACACTCTCAGCATAATCACTTAAGTCAAAGGTTGTGTGGGCCACAGAGGAATTACTGCAGCCAGACAGGTTGGCCTTTTTAAGGTATTTTTCTATGTCAAAGGCACTTATCTCTCCAGCACAGATGCTCCTCTGTAGATTGTCTATAATGGCACTCGGATCTGGCCCTGGAACGGTCTATGAAGAGGACAAAATGGGAAATTTGTTAATATTTATGTTTACAAAATCATTAAACTCTTTTAAAAAGTCTTTAAACAATGGGATTGGAGATGTATAATATTGAGCTCCTAGCTATGTCGCCAATTGCCCAATAATCCAAAATCTGGAGAAGATTCATATGAACTGTGTATTGCAAGTTTGTCACTATTCATTTATCCTATTTGTCCCATCAAATCCTTTAAAGCCTTTTCTTGGCTGCTTTGCCTATTTTTTCACTACAAAAGCTTCCCTTCATGTACTCCAGCATTCAACCCACAGTCCAAAAGCATGTATTTTAGATTAATTGTGTTAAGTGTGAGAGTGTGATTGTTTGACTGTGTGTGGCCCTGTGATGGACTAGAAACCTGTCCAGGGTGAACCCAGCCTCTCATCAAATGACATTTGGGAAAGCCCCCTGCCCCCCAAACCTACTAGGAATAATTGGTATGGACAATGGATGTATGGGTATTCAATCTTACACGTGCAGCAGCCGCTTCCTCAGTGTTTCTGCCAGAGGAGTCTGGCTGCCTTCTTGCTCTACTCTTCTTTGACAAATCCATGATCATAGCAGCCAGCTGTGATGGGTCAGTGCTGATGGATGCATTAGTGATGGCCGACGCAATTGCGCTGATGCTGAGCATCAACTGACTGCTGTTATTGTCAGGGGACACACAACTCTGATCTTCTTGGCTTGACTCAGGGCCTAGGCCCTGGCTGTGTTCATAATGCACAGCTCTGGTTGAACAATCCTTACAAATATAAAAAAATAAAAAAAAGAACAAGTGAATTTGTGTTAATTGTTCATGAGCTCATAAATCTCTCTTTGCAGATATCCACATACCTCTGGTTTACAAGCCCCTGGATCCGTGTCCATTTTCGGTGGCATCCTTTCACTTTGGCCATTTATAGTTTTCTCTAGATCCTCTACACAAAGGTTATCATTGAGTAAATCCCTTTAAAAATCAACCCCAAAAAAAAAACAATCACAGAAAGCTGTTCATTAATAATAAATCTAAAAACACACCTGGGTTTAGAGTTTTTTCTGCTTCACTGAGATCCGTTGTTTCATTGTGGGAAGAGGCGTTTTCTTTTCCGAGTTCTGAGGGGTGAATTAGGGGAAATGGTTCCCTCTTCTCTGGTGAGGTAATGACGTAGCCAAACGATGGCTAGTGAGACAGGAGCAAGAGTATGCTTTCAGTGATTACATAAATTGCACTTCTTTATCAGAAGGACTGAGAGCTGAGGTTAGTTATAAAAAACTGAAATCTCAGTTTTATAACATTAAATAAGAAATTAATCCCCTTCTAGAAAATATACTGACATACAATGTTGTAGCTATAATCATCAACAGACTTTCCCAAACAAACAAACAATAAAGCAGGTTCAATGCACAAGTAACCAGTGGCATGTCAGCTTGTTATTTTACCGAGCTCTTAGTAGCAAGCAAGTCTAAACAGTTCTCTCTACCTTCTGTAAAGCAGTAATTACTTACCCGTTTCACTTTAACTGCATGGGTGCTTCCCAAGCAGCCCAGGGCTTCAGAGCGCTGTCCAAAGAACTGCCCCAAAGACAGTCGCAGGTAGCTTTCATCTGCCTGTTTAAACTCTGAGGAAACCTGCGAAGTCCTCATCAAGACATGGCTGTTCGTTGGGATCTTCCAAGAAGAGTCACTGTGAAAGGTGCAGCTGCTCGCTGGCTCAATCTGCTCCTCCTGAGTAAAGAGCAATACTCGGGAGAAGAAAAAAAAAACAAGATACCATGCTATACAGCAAAAAAAACAATGCATCTAAGCAGTCTTGGTATATGTTAATTCTTCCCAAATATATTTGCACCACACTAATAGGAGCATAACTATGACTCTGGCTTTCAAAAAAACTCTTTGATGCATACCTGCATAAACTGATGTTGTTTTTCAAACTCCTCTTGATCCTTCAAAATCTTTTCCATGGCATTGTCTAAACAGAGATGTACCAATTTACATTACTGTCTTTTCTTCTAAATTTCTAATTCATTGTACAAGTTGCAGAGTTGCACTTACTGGCAGGTACAAAATCCTCAGTCTGAAACTGGCCAGCAGTCTCTGTTGTCTTCCCATCAACCTCTTTTTCAAAGCAAGAGTAGTATGCAAGGTCTGTGACCCACTGCCCTTCTTCATTCTGGTAAACTATGTTATGAGTGGCATTTGGATCTGAGGGAATTTTATATATTATAAACATTCAAGCCTTATCAGTATGCATCACATTTGAATATTGCCACTTCAATATTTAATATAACTGCATGTTGATGTCTTTGAGTTACTTGTGACATATATAAAATAAAAAAAACTAACTTTGTTGAAATTCCAGCTCCAAATCGTCTGGACAATGATTCCAATCTTCCTCTGAATCTTCCTGTTCCTGATGGAAGCTCTGAGAGAAATATTTTGGCTCCAGGGAAGTGGAAAGTGGTTTTCTGTCATCCTCACTAGTACCATCCGATGCCTCAGCAGCACTCACGTCACCACAGGGTCCTCCTCGTATGCCTAATGAGGGCCCCCTGCCATCAGGTTCATCTATTCCCTCATCATCATCATCCCTCTCCTCACAGTTTGGGGGCAGCATCTATCGCATAAATGGAAAATAATTAGGCTTAAAGACTGCATTACTATATCATTTAACATATCAGCATCTCATCCAGTTCGATTTTTGAATGGCTAACATTTATTACACAACACTGCATTCTTTCAAAGAATTCAAATGGAAAAGGGGTTATAAAACTTCAAGATTAATAATATTCCATATAAATTCATGACAGTCTATATGAATCAATGGGTATTAACAGAAATAAACTGGAGTTTGGGATTTGAATGTACATTGTAACATGATCTTTACTTTAAAGAAAATAAACAAATTAAGTCCGGCTTTATGCAAATACAGTATCTACGACTGCTAGGATGACCACATCTGCCATGTGTATTCTGCATTAATCCAAATCATGCAGTTCATTTTGTTGATTCTGAATCGCTAAAGACACTCTAGATTTGGCACCAAGATTGAGTATTTTGTCGTTATTATGAAGAGGATACATGTGATCGTTGGTGTTTAACTGGAAGCTATAAAATCAAGATGTATTCCCACAGCATCTAACTGATAAACCAGATATGCTAAATGTAAGCTAGCTATCATATTATTAACCCTTTACCAACTGAGGAACATTTTACTTCTTGCAAATTATGCAAACAGTCTATGCTAAAAGCGACAAATGCTATTCACATAACTCTGTTCAGAAGAAGCATCCTCCAGAGAGCTGAAACTGAGGTTACCATGCAAAGTTTCTTGAAATAACATTTTGTTACATCTCCAAGTGACAGTATTGTATACAAAACCATATACTGGAGAAGATAGAATGTCCTAAAGCCTTAACCATTTTAAGCTTTTTATTATGTAAGAAAAATACTAAAACATGGATGTAACAGAAGTTCACTCAAATTGTAGGATTTACAGGCATTTACTCATTATGGAGTGTACCTGGGAGAGATGGAAGCTTCCTTGAGTGCTTTGAAGCTGGGAGTAACTTATATTTGCTGAATCCGGCGATCTCCTTTCTCCGGCTCCATTCCTCAAGTAGACGGAATCAAAAAAACCTACACCTACAGGTCCAGACTCTGTGTTCTCCATGGCATTCTGAAAATGAATACAACACAAATGCTTACATTAACATGGCCATAAAAGCTCAACAAACAATTCCTATTTGAGTAGCAATACAAAAAAAAAAAAAAAAGTTTCTTAAATTATCTGAGAGCTTTACTAAAGCCATTTTTTTTGTTTTATTTTCTCTAAACAGCTTGAATCACTGCAAATATTGATTGAGATTAAGTGTGAGAATTTATTGAAAAAGGTTCAATAATACCATGTCCCAGATTAGAGTGTGGGGTTAATTCCTAATACAAATTTTATAACTGATACCTAAAATTTAGGACAAATTTACACTGAAAATAATTATTCTTTCCATAATGACTTATGGCCATAAACTTTGTGTGATTTAATCATGGTAACATCAACCTTTTTGAGGGTATAAAATAATTTTAAGATTTGATCATAAAGAAAATAGAGAAAAGAAGACATATTTAAATATCTGCAAGCAACATGGAGGGGCACACCAATCCAAACATTGTACATTGAACATCATTTAGCAAAAAACTGAAAATTGAACAATGCAAGTTACATGATAGATGTTAAGCAAGTTAAAGTATGTGGTGCTCACTAGTGCTTCTTGCCGGTCTAACATCATGCTCCAGTTGACAGAAAGTCTCTGAGATGCCCCAATTGTTTCTGCTGAGGAGCTGGCTTCTCCTGTTCCAACAGGACCCACACGGTCCCCCATCTGTAAAAATGAACGAACAGGCAAATATTTTAATATTATACCAATTAGTCCAGATAGATCGATTAAAACAGTGGGATATACATGGTGTATTCATGTTACAAACATAAATTAACAATTATATTAATAATTTTTTAATTAAAAAAAGGTGCTCAAGGCATTTTGTAAACCAAAGTTACCTTTTCATTAGGATAGCCATTTAAAAATATCACATTTGCTCCTAAAAAACACTGAGGAAAGAGCCATCTTTCATTCAAAAACACGTCTTAAAAAAAAAAAAAAAAATCTAATGCCAAGACCGATGTCCTACCATATAACGAAGCTTCAGTTAGAGCATGATTTGCTACAGACATGCTGAGTGAAGATGCCACCCTACCTCTGAATGTCTGGGAAAGCTGTTCCTTATATCTTCTGGCAAATCACTCAAAATGTTGCTCTCATTGGCAAGATTGCCCCCCACAATGCCCAGGCCTCGCAGGGCATCATAGGAGGTCTGGACATTCATCAGTGGAATAGGGACAGTTGCAACTCCTCCATCATTTCCACTCTCCTCACTCCCACTGCTCCCATCCCCACCTCCTCCATCTCCTGGTGTTACACAATTTCACAAACGAACACAGTGGTGATTCAAAGGGGGTGATTCAAAGGGAAATTTAATCTCATGATATATATTGTTTTACAAGTTTGGCCATATCAGTAGAAATTTATATCACTGAAAGCAAACACTAATGACCAAAAGATTTGTTTTTTTATACAAATGTATACATACATATACATACATATAATCCATGTTATACCTGTTACAGGAAGATTTATGACTTGTCCTTCAGCAGATCTTCTATGTTCAATCCCAGCCTGAGACAGGCCTCTGCGGCCGGTGGAATCCTCCTCGTCAGAACTGCCCCCTTCTAGGCCAGGTCTGAAACTGGGATGGTTACTTTCTCCAACCTTTGCAAGTACATAAAAAAAGAAAAGATTTCAGACCAAATGGGTACCCGAGATTTAAACACAAAATTGTTCTGACTACAGCATCAGCCACTTCTCACCAG
This sequence comes from Menidia menidia, assembly GCA_907169785.1. Lineage (NCBI taxonomy): Eukaryota > Metazoa > Chordata > Actinopteri > Atheriniformes > Atherinopsidae > Menidia > Menidia menidia. Next base: position 19,194,618 of record CAJRST010038888.1, read on the forward strand.
CTGTCTGGAGGTGCTCGGTAGGAGCTCTGTCCTGGGAGCATTGTTTCTTCTTGCCGACTCCAGCTCATCATCCGTGTCCTCATCACTGGCTGGGCAGGAATCCATACCTGTAGCTGCAAGGCGTACGTCAGGCATCTGAAAGTTTTCCTAAAGAAAAGGCAGACAGGATATGACAGGTTTTATACAACACAGGGCAAAAACACAGTTCTACAGAAATAACAATACCAGTAAAAAATGTCATACGAAGTTCGTTTCATGCGATTCAAACACTTAAAGAAAAAAAAAAAGTGTTTCATATCAAATATATTTAAATTTTAGTTATTTCAAATTAAATGTATTATTTAGTTCATATAAAATTTGATTTTCAAGTAAACTGGAATTGACACACAGATAATAAGGGGTAACAATAAAAGACGCCCTCACCTGATCGTACCGATCAAGGATCTGGTGTCTATAGTCATCATCCTCAGTGGAACTTGTATCTGATCTGTCATCGGCAGCCCCTTTCATTCTCTGTGCATACACATTGTTAACAATAAAAAGTTTTAAAAATCATATGCAATTTTTAAAAAAGCCATTTCAAAACGTACACAAAATGTTATTTGAAGAACATCAATAATGACTACAAGAACAATTAGCATCTCTTCGCCCCAATGGTTTAGAAGGAAAGAAACGTCTTACTGTTGCAGGAATCTCCTGTCCCTCAACTCTGCCTCTCTGCATAGTATGAGGGACCAATTTGTTGAAATACACATCCAGTTCATCATCAGGCAGGTTGTTTAGGTCGATGTCATGATCATCTAGTGACCAAACATTAACAATTAACCATCCACGAGTAACTCAATAAAAAACCTTAACTCTTTGCATTTCTTCCAATTTAAGCATGAATGATTGATGACCTCTTAAAAAAATGCATTAGTACAATTCAGAAATTGGAAGTGAAAGGATAAACATACCTGTGACATCACTGTCCATACTCTCCACAGACATGAGCTTTTCGTTTGCCAAGAAGCTTGAGTTACTGCCATTGAAATGGTCACTATCCACTCCCTCACTTAGCTCGTGGTCATCCTCAGCAGTGACTGGTAGGGTCTGAGCAAATTTGCACGAAAGTAATCAAGGGCACATCACTATTCTGCTATAAAAGGTTAGTCTGGCTGACCAGGCTTTCCCACTCCATCTGGCAATTGACCAACCATTACCTTTGTATCTCCACTGTGCTTCTGTCCACACTGGGCAAATGTTAGAAGACCCGTTGAAAGATCTGTCCGTGAAATAAAGCCAAAAATATTTATAATCACATAAACATTATAAATCAGTAAAAACTACAAATATGGTATAGATATAGGAAGTGGCTTATTCAGACAAATGTAACATTTGTAAAAGTTACTATGCTTCCTCAATCTTCAGTTTTTATACCAAATGCAAAATTAAACAATAAAAGTATTTTATGTAATTTAGAGTATGATTAAGGAGCTCCATCTCTGCACCTGTGCCAAGTTCTGTGGGCCGACCATACTCTGAGAATGTCTGGATGGGGAGAGGTCCAAGCATAGAGCCTAGGTTTCTGGATGCACTCTCATCCAGACTGATATTCACCAGCACATTTGACAGGCGGTGGGCGGCAATGAAGTCATCTGCATTATCCCTGTAATAAATGCAAGCATTATTGCAAGAATGTTTAAGCCACGTCAAAGCTTGTGGGAAAAAGTTGAAATTAGTATACAATATTTATATTACAGACATAAATTTGAAAATATACCCATGCTTTGAACTTTTGTATTTGTACAAAGTGCTTCAGTTCCTTTCAAACTAATGTATTCACTGAATTAAAAAATAATAATAAATGGAAGAAAGAAAAAAAACACCTTCATTCAAGCACAATTAATTCTGGTTCTTTAATTTTGTGTCATGTAAACAAACTTATTGTTCGTTTGTTTTTTAAGTACTTCATTAAGTACTTCATGCATGTACGGCGCTCTTCTAGTTTCACTCGCTTGTACAAAACATTCAGTACATCCTAAGAGAGTTTTGTATTTTCTTTTCTCTAGTATCTACTCAGCGTGGCTTGGCTACACGATTTCTTGAATTTCCATTGAGGGTTGGTTCCCACTAACAGTTCAAATTTTAGCACCTACTGGACAGGGGTTCCAAGCAGGCACTGTCTGGCCCATGACAGACTGTCAGGCGCTGATTGGCCAGGGTGTCACATGACTCAAAAAGAAAGTTCCTCCTTCACAAGAGGCATGCCCATTTAAAAAAAGACTGCAACACCAAACATCCGTTTCCATTATTTCTGTGATCATGAATGTTGCAAATAACTAAAAATGAACCAACACTGTAGCCTAACATTGAAGTTGAACCAGTCCTTCATTGTTGTCTCGTGCTTTTGTCACATGCAACTGACATCATTTGCAGGTCAAGACGATTTCTCTGTTAGGACTTCATTCATTTACTCACAAGTCATCTTTGAAGCTGAGAGCAAACTTGGGATGTTCTCCGGCAGACGACAGTAAGTTGGTCTGCTGCAGTTCTTTACTGTCCAGATATGACGCTTCAGTATGATCTTCCCTGTAAAATAAGCCCATTGATAAGTTGTTATAAATGAAAGAACCTTTTGCAACAAAAGAAAGTAAAAGAACGACATGGAACAGTTATCAAACATTGAATTCTTGTGTGTAATTAAGTCGGAGTCCAGTAACTTGCATGCAACTACTACAATCAGATCACTTGTACAATGAGTTGGACAAATAATGTGTGCAAATATATAAAATAAAGTCACATCTGTCCATTATAAAAACATGCTCCCACCTGTTGTCAGACTCGGGTCTAATTTTAGCCACAGTAGAAGCAGCCACAGGCAGCCCAGGGCCTGAACCCAATGTCACATTCCCCAGGGTCGGCCGGCCACTGGTGTTTTCCAGAGATTTACCGAGGAAACTAGGAAAGGATTCATCCTCCAACTTGTAGAAACTGTCTGCCATTGTTAGCGAAGCAGGGTGCTTGCCAAACGAGACTTGAGACTAGCTCAAGTCCAGACCATCTGTGCTGACTAAAAGAAACAAAGAAAAAGAGAGAAACACTTTTTTTGAAAAAATAAATAGTAGGTTTGCATTCCTTTGTAATCTTCTATTTTGAACTTCTGTCAAATACAGAGACAACAATATGGTATATATCTGAAAATCTTCACATTTAGAGTTTAGCCCGTTAATGTATCTATAAAACTGGCACCACTTGCTAATTACGCTGAATTAGCAACAACTGCGCTTATTAGCAACTTGCTAAAAACACGAGAAATAATCAAACTGACTGCAGCTCCAAATTTGAGCCAACCCGCTTCTATTGCTCAATAAGTAAGGTGGATGCGTTACAAATCGACAACACAGAGACACTGGTAATATATTAAAGAGTCGCACCTGCTTACTTCTGATATTCTTGCTGAGATTCTCCATAAAAGATTAAACTTAGACGTTAGTTGGTCGTAAACTCACATTCAGTACTCCAAGAGAGGACCGAAAGTGAACTGTTTTTCCCCGAGCTTTATAAACTTGATTTTAACACGCAACCAACTGTAGTTATGTTCCAAATGAAACTTTTTTAAGACCTAAACGTTTCAGAATTCTTAAATTTACGCATTTCAAACAAACTGCTAGAGTTCCCAAAGACTCAGTAGCGCCCAGAAACCACAGGAAGCCCGCGTGAGCGTCATTCTATAAGGGTGGGACTTAAGCTGTTTAGCTCACTCTGATTGGCCAAAACCCTTTAAAATCGTGATAGGACACAATTCTTGTCAATTTGTTCTTTTTTTTTTAAAAAATCTATGAAGACATCATCTTTGTATTTTTTCTTACGTTTGATGTGGTTTAAGGTCTTTTTATTTTGATACCCCATCCATAATACACTTCATACATCATGCATATTTATACAATAAACTGATTGTGCTAAACTTAATGACGTAAAAGCAAAGGGTTTCCGGTTGAAACGCAGGAAAGCATTTTTCTGTGTTTACACACTAGAGATGCTAAGTTGGAGTCACTGGCCAGGTCAGGAGCGTAACGTGTGTTGGACAAAGCAGTTGCACTGCCAGCCAGCTGCTTAGAGAGAAAAAAAAAACAACATAGACAATATACTACTTTAAAAAAAGATTTTATTTGAGACAGGGTCACGTAATGAAAATTTCTTCTTGCGATCACAGCAAAGTCCACAAAAAATGCCACAATATCCCATGCGAATTTAAGGTGGCATAGACGGAAATAGCAGAGGATTAATCATTGTGCTTGGGTTGTGTTTGTGTTGTTAGTTTGATGACTGATCATAGCTGTAGCCCCCATAGCCTGTTTAATGGGTAGTTTTTTTTCTCTAAAACATCAGCTCATAAAACAGGAACATAATTTAGCCACATCAAGGTCATTTTTTTTAAAGCTTTGGGGAAAAAAAGATTGAAAATAACTGTGTCATTTGGAGGTAACACCTGTGACTATGAATCATCTTCTTTTTTAAGAGTTGCTTCATGTGACAGTTCCTCATATAAGCCATTTCAGCTAGTTTAAAGGGGAAATAAGTTATAAAATAGAGGGCCACATATATAATTCATTATCTTTTCCAGTCTAAGCATAAAAAACCTTAGAAAACATATATCGTATATTAAAAGTGAATGTCACTATTGTAATGCACTCTCACACCAAACTATATTATGAATTTAAAATGAAAACAAGACACATACAGGCAAATTCATTGCTCTTCGGCCTCTGGTAAAGACAGCAGGGCTCTAGAGGAAAGTCTGTGGGGCAGAGCCTGCTGCTGAGGTTGAACAACAAGCTCAGCATCACAGTGCTCAATAAGGGAGGAAGGAGGCAGCAGGTGACCATACCTGGTACCTGCTCTGGGAGGATCCAGAGGCGGAAAGAAATACCTAAACCATAATGGGGGGGGGGGGGAAGGACAGGAGAGGAAAAAAAAAATAGGACAAGCACGTGGATAGGGAGAAAACAACAAAGAGAAATACATGAGAGAAAAACAAATTAAATTAGGAATGATAAACGGACAAATGATGCATATGTACTTCAGAATTTAAAAGGGGATTAATAGCAGGCAAGGTGATTACAATGGTTTATTTCTTACAAAGGTGTATATTCAGTGCCATTATCCAACACCAAAAAGCTTACGTCATAAAGGAAAAACAGAATGTGATGGGAGTTGTGAAATACATACATGCAGTTCTCATGCCAAAAATGAAACCATCAACCAGTAATAACCAGGAATTCAGCGGACATGTGTTGTGCATATAGCATTGGTGGTGCATGAGCAAACGATTGGAGATTCACATGAGATATTAGTAATATGCTGGACTCTGGTTTATCTTTGGAGTGGTCAGCAGCCGCAAGGGGGGAGCAAAGGGAGCTCTCCTGCCAATCCTGCATGCAACAAGCAATACAATACTAAATTAACTTCAGTAGACCCAGTTCAATCTTATTTGTCGTCTAAACATAGATGGAATGCAAGCACACTTGGTCAAAAGTTGCCTAATACCATATAAAATTGATTGATTACTAAATGTCATACAGTGTCTTGTGTTACTTAAGTTAGATGTGAGTCAAGTGTTAATTTTTTTTAAGTTAGGGTAAATACAAAAACAGTTAAGCTCCAGGTAATCAAATCCAACATAAATACAGCCAACCCTCTGATCTAACTAAATCAGTGTTTGTCCAAAATTATTTAAGAGAATTTACTATTCCTCCATCTCATGGTTTCTTTTGTTTTTACCTCCAAATGAAATGTCTGTTGAACAGCCTTCACTGCGGCAGCATTTAAAAAATGTTTAAACAAAATACAACATATTAATAGGGGAAGACAATGTCTCATAGAAGGAAAAAAATGTCTGAAGGCACTGAAAAAAATAACAGGTGCTTGTTCGTTTTATTTATATAAAACAGAATTTATTCTTTTATTAAAAAATGTACAAGCTCTTGCTTTTGGAAATGTAAATGGCTGTATTCATACTGTCATTCATTCATGTGTTACAATTGGTTAATATGGTCCAATAAAGCTGTCCTTATGCTCAGCAAAGAGTTTGGAGATTATTATACAAGGAGGCATTCACTTGAAAAGAGAAATGAGGAAAGTTTTGACTGGTTTAATTACTTTTCAACAAATTTAGTAGTATAAACACAATAAGGATACAAAAAGTCTACAAAAAAAACAAAAACAAACAGGAACATATGACATTTTTCTAAACAGATTTATTTAACTTAGTATATCATGGGAACAGGTAGCCCTCACATTAATGAAGCAAAGTCATAACATGATAGCACTCTTATGACATGCAGTACGGGTCCCCATGACACAGGCCTGATCTAAATAAACTCAATGCCGGAGGGCAAAAGCCAAGCTCTTTGCATGAGGGCAGCGTTAGGTCAGTGAGTCCAAGAGGTTTGTCAGTGGACAGCTGAAGTCCCAGTCAGTGCCAGGCTTAACCTAGTCATCAGTTCTGCCGGGTGCGGCTTGGACTGGGTGAGTGGCGTCAGACGCACCACACCACCTACCTTCCTGCTGACATCCCGTTCAGGGAATTCTGCGAGGTCTGAACAGAGGACCCCATCACTGTGCTCATAGCCGACGGCTGACCAGATGAGCCGGTCAGTGGGCTTCCATCTCCCTTCAAAATACCTGTGCATTTCCAGTTGTCCATGTAGTTGGCTGCACAGACAAGAACATCCAAAGTTTATTCTTATTCAAAGTGAAAGAGAAAAGCTGATATAAACAGTCAGAGGCATTTGTTTTTAATTCTTCCCCAACATATGTGCATTATCCCCATATATCACTGCTGAACAAAATCTTCTTTTCAACCAGACCAGCACACCTATAAGAGAAATCCAACTTGTTGTTACACATGAATGCCTAAAACTGCTGAAATTACATTAATTTAGTATTCATATAATGTAAATATATACACCAAGTGACTGGCCAACAAACAGACAAAAACATGAAGACAACTGTGAAAGCACTTCTACATCTGTGACATCTATAAACATGTCTTACAACAATAAAATAAGGCTTACAATTAATATCAAAAGCCTTTAAGAAACAGGCTTACAGTGATATGATGAATGTCACCTTATTGACGTGCATGTACAACTTCCTTTTTTCGATATCTATCAGATTAATGCCATAAATCTTGACAATGCGTATGTCAAGTAAGTAACTTTATTGGAGTGCGTCCTACTGGCTGAATTAAATAAATGATTGATGCTTATTTTTAAAATCACTATTTTGTATAGTTCAGCGATTATACATGTAAACTAAATGAGTTGTCTATCCAAGTAAATATTATTGTAAAAAGCCTGGTGTTAATATAATAACAGCAATCATTAGCAAAAGATGTAAAAGCACAATAAGAATGATTTAAAGAGTCATACACCCAAAAAATCACTAGTACAATCCAGTTTGTGATGTCTCTTGTGAATAAGGAGTCAGAAGCGAGACATCTACCAGTGTACTGTACTGGATTAACAGTTTAAAAATCAAGCAAAATAATGCATTACTCATACCTACACTTAACAGTAACTTACCCCTTAATTAGTTTTAAACTTTGTCAAGATGGTTAGCGTTACTAATTGAGCTGATCCTCTATACATGGAGGTAGTATATCCTGATTCCAGCTCTACCCGGATGAAGTCTCAGCCCATTGCAGCCTGACTTCTTAATCTTTCTGGTAACTTCCCTGTATCCAATCCTAATTTTTTTTAAATCTATCCAATGTTGCCTTATAAGCCATGCAAATATGTAATCTAAAATTAATGTGACTAAAATTGGTATCAAGGGAACTCTACAGTTTGGATTGTCCATCATGATTTGTAATCAAAGTACCTTAAATCACTACATAGATACAAAGAGCCATCACAACAGGGAGCGGTTCGGGCATTGGTGGGAAGAAACCCAGTTCAATTGTTGTTTCATTTGTATTATCAGACCAATCTTTTTAGAAAGTCACAAAGAAACAAGTTAACTAAAGTCACCTAGGTAAAGACTTTGGCCAATGTGTTAAATGGCTTGAACATGCTGCTCAAGAACAGCATTACGGAGAAATGATCAGTCAACAACAGTGTCCAACAACAGCCACGCACCTTTCCATAGACGTACGCAGCCATCATCCCCTGAGGAAGCCAGCAACGTGCTGGTGATATTCCAGCTTACACGCCAGACCTGGGAGTTGTGGTTGTCAAACTGGGCCAAAATCTGAACCTCAAACTTGGTGGGTCCTGCACTGGTGCTCTCCCTCCTGTTTGGAGGATTCAGGATAAGAGTCAAATGCAATTCTAACATATAATAATGGCTAATAATGGCTAAGAAGAAGAAAAAGAAGAGGAAGATTTTCATTGACTATAATCTACTTCTGTAAAATGTCGTGCAAACAACAATAGAGAGACCAAGAATGAAAAACTGAAAGTCACCTCATGGGAACAAGCTTAAATATTCTGACATCTTTAGTAGCGATGGCAAGCACATGGAAAGATCTTCCCAGGTTTGGTGCAAATGCAATGTCATGGACTGCGTCTGTGACTGTCATCAGGGTTTCCGCTTTACTGTATTTCCTTTAAAACAAGAAAAAAAGATACCCACAATCAACAATATTGGTAGGTTTTAACACTAATGTAGCCCACACAATACTAAAAAACTTTAATAAAATAAAAAGGTAATAATAGTAACAGTACTCACCGTGTGTTTTCATTATATTCGTATATTTGGACCTTCCCACCATAAGTAACATTGCTATCATCACTCCCCACAGCAAACATTGGAGGGTGGGCACGAGAACTAAGGGACATGAGGATAGAACATGATGAACCCATCATCTCTTTACAACGCAACAATCTTATGATCCGAAGTTTGATAAACGTTTATATCTGACTCACAATGAGGAGGAATGTGTAAATCTAAGACTTTTAAAATCAGTAAAGATCAAGAATGTTCAAGCGGAGTTAGATATGCTTCTCTCACAATATAAATATATCTGCTTATACAGTGGGAAAAGGAAAGAAACGTAAATAAATGTATCGCCTGAGCTACAGCTCATCATAACTGTGCATAAAAATATATAATGTGAAATCTGAGAACTTCAGTGTGCAAAGTCCAGGTCCTGACCAATATTTGTAAAAAAGTGTGTCACATGGGAGGTCGGAAAAAAACAAAAAGAGCAGAAAAACACAATATTACAATAAAATATCCAATACATTTCCTACAAGTTTGTGTTCCAAGAGCTTTCAATTCAAAGAAATGCAAAAGTAAAATGTTTCTAACCTGGAAGGGTTCCAAGAAATGCAGCTGCAGCTGAGCTTGCATGAGATCTCATGCTGCAGTGACCACTGACTCAGGTTCATCACGTCCGGAGCTTCATAGATCCGCACCACGCCATCAGCAGAGCAGGTGGTCAGCATCAAGCCCATGTGTTTTGGAGCAAATTTCACGTCCGTCACTGATGTTCTGCTGTCGACGAGTGTTGTTCTCTTGATCTAAAATAGAGACAAATTCAACAATTGTGTCAGTTTTGACATCTAACCTACAGACTTGATCACGTGCACTCATTGGACTAACCCAGTGGCTCAAGCCTCTCTGCTTGTCATTGGACTCCCCGACAATCTCCTCCCAGACAGCCGCTGTCCTGTCAAAGGAGCAGGAAGCTAGTACCTGCCCAAACTCTGGATGAGCCCAGGTTACTCTCCACACTGATCCACTATGCGTCTGCACAGAGGAAAGATTAAGATTCCCTTGAATCAGATAATCAAATTGTGTTTCATTCCATGATCACTCAATGGGTTGCATGACTACATTACACAGAAAACATAGAGCCAAGGATCTCATGGCAATATAATGATAACTTATTGTTTTACCTTGAAAGGAAAATTAAAAAGAAGTAATGAATTACCTTCCAGCTGGCTGTGCAATGCCATTCTCCATTCTCACTTTTGTCCCAAACCTAAGAGGCATCGTACTGTTATTTGTTGACATATTGGTTGAGCCAACAACAAAAACCCATAATAGTAATCTTTATTATTATTCATATTCTTAAATCCACGTAAACAAACTGAAAGTAATGCATTTTTCTGTTTTAAGCGAAAACATAGGTATCAAGCTGCACCACAGTTAAGTTGGCAGAAATAGCCTATTAGCACTCCATTAGCATGTGGACTACAAATAAGCTTGTACAATAATGTACAACGACATTAAGCAACATTTTATTCATACACATACGCTGTATGTAACAACAACATCTACGACAGTATTAAGTTGAGAACTAAATGTTCAGATAACGTACGTAATGGGCACATGCCAGCATCAACAGACGGTAATGTTAGCATCAACTTTAACGTACCTTGACACTTTGGTCACTAGAGCAAGTTGCCATTCTCCGACCATGAAAATCATACGAGACATCATGAATGAGATCTTTGTGATCTGCTGCAATACTACGTGCGACGAACATTATTTCAAGTATAACAAGGCAGCAACTCTAGCTTATAGCAAGCTAGCAGGCCCGTCATGTGTGTCTTTCTCAAAGAGCACACCGTGCCTGAGTAGAAGTTTGGCGCCTGGGTCCTCTAAAGTCATATTGGCCACAGTGTGGCGCCTACACGTAATTTAAATAAATATTTTAAACCGTGTTTTTGGTTCAGAGGTAGTTAATAAAATTAAAGAATATGTAAATTCTTTAGTAAAAATATAATTATAGAATTTATGGTGCCAAAGGTACAATGCCGATAGAAAATGTATCCCTAAAGCGCGCGTGCGTGCACTTGCTTGATTTGACTTCATTACAGTATTACTCTGCTCCCTGCGCGTGAACCGGAAAATGCTCATAAAGATATCTTGATTAATTGTTGTATAATATTAAGGTTCTATCGGTGTGGTTTAATAGCTATTTCTCACAGTAAAGTACATGCTTTAAATTTCCCGTGGCCAAATTCAGTTTCTTGTGTTATCGAGCTATATTATTTTAACCGAAAACGACAACTACAACTCTATGAGTTTTTGATGAAGAACCAATATATTGATTTGAATATATATTGCATACTAGAAATTTACTGTATCATATCTATTGGGTGTTAACAAAAAATGCTCTCATTTCAGTTTATTTTCTTTACATTTACCTCATTTTGCACATATTTGAGACATTTAGAAACATGGTAATATGTGAACTAATATCAAATCTACAATTTAAATATACAATCTAAATGTCAAATCAAATTGGAATCATTATATATGTTAAATCTAAATATCAAATCGAAATGTAAATATTTTTTATAAATCTGCATTTCAAATGTAAATTTTGAATCGAAATGTTATAATGTTATATACTCACAAACCACTGATCATTAAGTGAAAGAAGTTTTTAAAGTTACATTCTCCTCACCATTTTGAGCTGCAGGTGCCTCAGAACCAGTGATTCAAAGCAGCTTGACAGGACTAAATGCTTCTTGTCTGATTTTTGGCGATTAAAACCCAATTTTACTATAAAACTTGGTCCATTTATGCAAAATGTTCTTTTCAGTGCCCTTTATTGTTCTTTTCACATTGTCTGTGAGATGTTGTCCTGACTCATGTTAGAATGCCCCCTATCAAGGAATCTATTCTTTGGCCCTTTGAAATTCTGAAAGATCAATGAGTAGGGTGACATGACAAGTATTTGGTTCAAACCGGTCAACCCATGCAACTTCATTGTGCTGACCTGCTCCACAGCCTTCCCAAACAGTAGGCAAAAGGTTATCTAGAAGGCTCCTTTGTTTAGACCAAGACACAACGGCCAATATCTTAGGGACGTCTAGAGAATGTGTCCGTTACCTGGTCTGTATAAAATTTCACCCTGAAATCTGACAATTCTCCCACCTATCTGACACCCAAGGCATTTAACCTTACCATTTACAGATGGTAAATGGGGGACATAAAACAAATAATCCCAACATTTCACCCAGACGGCCCATTTGAGATCAAGAAACTCTAACTAAACTCTGAGTTTTCCATTTTGTCCCTAGTAGACGGCAACACCAAGATCTTTGTCTGAGGCATTGATATGAAGCACAAAAGGGAGCTTAAAGTCATGATACGTAAGAATGTGGGTGTTCACTAGCATATTAATGAGCTTACACAGTAGCTCCTGGTGCTCAGTAGTCCAGACGACCAGTGTTTTGGATGGGAAATGGGCCCCTTTCTTCTTTAATGACCTGGATGCTTTTCCTTACTTTTATTAGGCAACAGGAGCTCATAAATGGGTTTGGCTATGATGGCTAAAAAATCCAGCAACTCTCGAGACATCATCCACTATAGCAGGGCATTCTTTCTAAAGTCAGTGCATTCTCCCTCAGCAGATACTAAATGACCAACATGTCATTTTTGTTCTTTGTAAATGCTCCTGATTCTTCCTAATCATTTTTTTTTGTACAATCTGTTGTTGATCCTGGTTGGTGTTGTCTCTCTTCTTGGGGTGATACCTGAGACACAAACCTACAGTGACTCACTGTCCAGGGATTCCCCTGCTTGGAATGGAGACTTGAGCATTGTTAAAGAAAATGGGCTATGGTCCCCTGGACAGGACAATGCAAAATGGAAAGAAGTATTGCCATTGGCATAAACTAAGACATACAGCAACAACACTGAAAAATAAATGACATTTTTATGTATTTTTCTGTCATCTGAGGTTTTGTTTTAATTTAGTTGGAATCTTTGACCATACAATTTTTATGCTATAATCTCTGATTGTGTTCTGAAACATTTTTAATCTGTTTTTAATGGATTAGACACATCTACTGTATATAACTTGCAATCCTTGTGCTTATAATAATAATGAAACAACACATCTTCTTTTTGTTACAGCAGGAGCTACTCTCTATAGATATGCATTCAATAATAGAACCAAGACCAAATTGGCCATAAATATCCTAAAAATTAGACATTAGTGGTAATTGTTAGTTTAAAATAGGGATTTTCGTGGTCAGATTGGCTCAAGGGTGAGATTCCCTTAAAGAGAGACAAAGTTGTTTATATCATGAAAGTGATGTGATGTGTAGCTGGAAGGCAACTTTCAGGCCGGCTTAAAGTGGCCAAAATTGGGCAAATTAGTCATCAGTTTTTATTTACCGAGTCTATTGTAATTGAAATATTGTGTGCATATGTACCTAAAAAAGATCTTACTGGATTAGTTGATTAGGAGATTATTCATTTTAAACTAAATTTGAAAGGGTCTTAGTCCATCTGAGGAAGTAAGAAATTGTAAATTTATTACAAAGGAAACATTTGTAATAAACCAAGGACACACTGAATCTAATCCCTCATTGAAATTTTAAGCAGAAATATTTGCGCGGCCAACGAAGTAAGAAATAGCAAATGTATTAAAACGGAAAACTTTATGAACTCAAATTAACCAAACACGATCATACAGGTTGTTCGTACAACATACCAAGCTGCTCTGATTGTAGAGGAAGTTGAATTAAAATTCATACGCTTTTCTGTGCTGGAGTGGAAGTGAAGTGAACGTTCTGAACCAGTTACCTACTGGATGAGGGGAGGGTTTCCGACTTAAGAGTAACATCAGCAGAGCCAAATATCCCAGCTCTCTGACACCTCTGGGATATGATGTCTCAAAAGCCAGGGTTAAGATATTGTAAGACATGATGGCCTAGGAGTTTGACCTAACAGTCGCTGCCAAGACTTGCTTCTCTAACCTTGCAAAACAATGGACAATAAGCACATTAAAAGTATATATGTGACGCAAATCTAATTTGAACTACTTTACATGTATTGAATGGAACTTTTCTTTCTACACCAATTTGAACTATTCATGCTGTTGGAGGATCAGGGTATTTTTGACACAGGTCCAAGAATACATTATGGTAATTTTCCACATTTATTTGTGACATTTTTTTATTTTTTGGGGGACTTTAAGTTGTCCTGAAAGGGGGAAATATGTATTTGTCTGGAGTTCAAACAGAAGACGAGTTGTACTGTACTTGGGAAACAGCTTGATGTGTTTTGAAACATATTCCCGAGATAGACGAATATATCTGTGGAAACTCCAACATAACAAACGTTCTTATACTGTAAATAGATCTTAATAAGATCTATCTACAGGGTGATATATGACATATTGTAGAGGTAGAGCTGATGTTCATAAGAGAATGAGATCCAGACGCTGTGGAAAAGTGAACAAATACTACATGGCAAATTGTATCCTTAAGATGGTGAAACCAGGGTTAGGGAGATTTCTCCTGAAATTTGGCTCTCCAAATTTAATGCAATAATCTGTACTTAATGCATGCCTGAGACAGACATGGTTGAAAATAAAGTCTTCCCGTGTTCGACTAAGTCTGTTGCAGTGCAGTTTTTGTTGCAGCATCTTCCTCAATTCCACAACACACGTCATAGTTGTAATGCATTGTCGTGAATATATATGTTTCACATATAAATCTGAGAATATTTTTCTGCTATGAACAAACGTGTTTTTTGTTCTACCTTTACATTATTTGTTTATTTTGAGGTACAATCTGTGCTGTCCTTATTTGTAGCGTTCCCTGTCTTATCAGATCAAATCTAACTTGTATTGTGTTAAAACATATCACTGTTTTGTATATAAATATGAAAATAATTTTCTCTCTCTGAGTTGTGTCCATATACAAATTCATCTCTCACTTTGACCACATTAGTTAAAAACCCCCCAAAAATAGACTGTTTATGACATTTACTGCCTTTTCAGATAAAACTGCATTCGTATTGGATTGCGTCTAAAGACAACATCGTTTCATATCTGTATTCTATGATAGGCTTCTCTGATCCAGTTATGCATATTACAAAATTTTCCCTGACTTTCAAATAATAGTTTAAAATGATATATTTTTCCTTTGTTATATATAATCCGTGCCGTGTCAGACAAATTCAGATTTAATCTAAAAATGCAGGAACTCTCCATTGTTTATGTGTGAAAGTTATGACTGTTTCTCATAGCAATCCGTAAAACTTGCACATAGTCCTTCGCAGCTTTTTATGGAAAACTTGTATAAAATGTATATAATGTGGGCTAAGAGTTTCGACATGCTGCTGGATTAGATTACATGATATAAAATTATAATTTTGGTGACTACCAATGCTTTATATTTCGGAAAGCTGTTGCATAAACCACCGGATGGTGATCTAACAAATTGATTTAGCAGTATTTAAATGTCTATCGGTAGAGACGATATTTCTCCAAAATACAGAAGCAGATTGCATTCACTGGGAGAAAAAAGTAAGAAAGAAACACCTTATATCATAATTACGAGAAAAGATCTCGTAATTATGAGATCTTTTCTCGTAATTATGAAATCCTGGATGCCGTAATTCCGTCAGGATGTCGCAATGGAGATCAGAATGTCATAAGTATGAGAAAAGATTGTTTCTTGTAATTACGACATCTTTATCTCGTAATTATGAGATGTTTTCTTATAATTACAAAGTAAGTTGTCTATTTATTTTTTTTCAACTTTATTTATTGAACATTTTTTAAACCAATAACATACAGAGTACAAAGTATAAAGATGGCACATTTACTGGCACAACTGTATGCAAACAACCCAAAACAATGCCCAGCAACCCCCACCCTCCCCTTTACAAGCCTTCTTGACCAGATAGAAAGAACACACAAGCATTCACACACATACACACACTCACTCTTTAGGGAGAAATAAACAACAATAAACAATAAATAAAAAATAAAATAGAAAATAGAAAATAGAAAATCAAGTTGTCTATTTTTTTCAGTGAATGCAATGCGCTTCTGTGCCTAAACGCCAGGGGGCAGCACTGCGAACTCTCCTCATGGCTCTCTGTTACCGGAAGTGAGAAGGCGTCCCTGAGGAAAAATGGAAGCCGCAGTGTTCATTCTTTCGCTTGTGGACTGTTGTGCACTGATTTTCCTCTCGGTTTACTTTGTATCCTTTCCTCGTGTTTATTTCTCCGATGGATCAACTAACGCTGTCGGTTGGTTTGATATACTTATGGCCTATTTTCTTTTCATTTGGCGCGTCGATAGTAATGAGCTATGTCGGTTAGCTGCCCTGGATTCTTTCACAGAATAAATTGTAGCCAAATATAAAAATATGTAAATCAATATGTGGAAAAGTTCATTTTAAGACACCAAACTTAGACTCTCTAGGCATAATGTTGTTTTGTTGGTCTGTATCTCTTTTAGCATATTGATTTCCACAAATATTTTATTGCTTTTTTAAGCCAATGCGAGCGATAGTTATCCCCCTCTAATGGCCTAAAAGTAAAGCTGCATACTTTGTCATAGAAAATTCTGACTCATCGAATGTGTTCAAATCATGCATTATCACCTTTAATATCACACCCGATTTTTATTTATTTTTGTCTCTAAAGAACAGGTTTTATGAGTAGTAGTTTTTCCATTCAGGAGTTTGTTTAGTTTAGTATCAAGTCATTTTTATACACTCTTCTCTCACAGAGAAGGTACAGAATCAGTTTTTTGTTCTTGAGAATTGTATTTATATTTTTCATATCATGGAAGCATCAACACTAAAGACGTCTGGGTTTGAGTTGATGAGAGAAACTTTTCCAAGTGTAACTTGGCTTAAAGTGTGACATATAAAAGGATTTAAGGACAGAAATTTAGGTTAAAGTAAGCAAAACTGTATCCAATGAAGTTAACTGTACTATATGTTATGAATTTTGCAGATGGGATAAATCAATCCTTCTTTTTGCTTCTATGAATAAAAAAAATACAAAGGTAGTAAGGATATTTTTTTTTTTTTCCAGAATGATGTATTCTGCTTTTTTCTACCCAGTCAGGATTGATCACATCTTAACATTACATATTAATATTCTGGATCTGGTTCTTCCTGACAATGTTTGGTGTTTCAGAGTTTTTTCTTATTTGTTACTTGTAGTTTCCCAACCAGTAATTGTTGTAGTGCCACTTCCGTCCCCTTCTCTACCCCCAAAACAAACCTCAGGAAATTCAATAAATAATAATTTAAATAGATGACACTTTAGCCTGTGTGGCAATCTTTTTTCTATAGTTGATTTTGTTATGTTCAGTGTAATCTACACTTGAGGCATGTAATGTCACATCGGTGGGAGAGATTTATTTTAAATGTATAAATATAAGTGTGTGTATGTATATATGAGTATTTGTATGTATATATATATATATATATATATATATATATATATATATATAAATAAGCAGGTGGCAGTGGTGGTTGCCTATTTAATTCATAAAAAAGATTTTCCCTCATGCTCCCTTTACCACTTTGAAAACATAACTTGTGACTTTGGCAATATTGGAAATTTGGTATGTTATGTGTTTTGGATTTGAATTTTCATTGATTGAGATACACTATTTATTTTATTTATTTGATTATTAAACTGAAAACGTTAGGCTTCCTGTGGATGGAGTGTCCTGCAGCAAAGGGTCTGTATTCAAGAAATGAAAAAGGCTGAAACCTTGACATAAAGCTTAGATCATCACCTTGTCTGATCTTGAATGTGACTACATTAATGCAAGATCCTGCTGCTCCAAGCTGAACAAAGTAAGTTCCTCCATTAAATCTCTTTACTGATATTTTAAAGTCATTTTTGATGATACTCATTCCAGGGTGTTCTGATAATGGATTTGAAAATGGTATTACTTTTCATTCGCGTAGCTTTTAATCAAATTATTCTAAGATTTCTGCCTTTCATGTCTTTTTTGTTTCTTTTTATGTCTCAGTGGATCATTCCAGAGATGCTTGGCCAGTGTCTCTCCACTATGCTAATGCTGGTGTCCATGCACTGGTTCATCCTCCTCCTTAACATGCCTGTAGCAGCCTGGAACATATTTAGGTACAGTATGCTATTGTAACCACTTCTTCCTTAGAGAGGCTATCATTGAGGATTTAATCAAACCCAATACTGATTTAAATACTTGAAACATTTGTTAAGGGGTGTGAGGAGTACCTAATGCAGTCATTTGGGTGCATTTACAAGAACAGTTAAATATTTAATTTACTGTACTCTAGTTACCCACAGAAGTTGGAGCTCCTTTATTCTGTTTTAGTGCCTCTTTTTTATCAAACACATCTTCCAGAGTTGACCATTTGAATGTCTTATATGACAATATCAGCTTAAATGTAGAAATACCTGAGGAAATACTTTGAACTTTGGCTGGAAAACAGTTACATACTGACCAGGTGATCCTTCGTCTTTATTTAGAAATATAATGTCTTGCTAACAGCTTCCATACTGCATGATTTGACTTAATTAAAGGCACTATAGCTGACCAGTTGTAACCAGAGCAGTCCCATTTAACAGCTAAAAAGCTGAATACAAAGGTTCGTCATCAGAACTGGAATTTAAATGGGAGCTACACATATGCATTTATTTTCTACATTGTAATTACAATGATATAACACTTGTTCTGAATTATCTTTGTCTAAAGTTTTCTGAATTTAATTGGATCCTTTACTATTTAAAAATGACAGATCATCACCATCACAAATATGTCTTCTCAGTCAGTACATGTTCATCAGATCTTGTTCATGTTGCGCTTCTTCTGCAGGGATAAAGACTGTTTTACTGTTTTTTTTTTGCTGCCGGTGTGTCAGATGGCTTTCCTCTTGTCTCTGCAGGTACATAAAGGTTCCAATGGGAAACATGGGTGTGTTCGACCCAACTGAGATCCACAACAGAGGTCTACTAAAGTCGCACATGAAGGAGGCCATGATTAAACTGGGCTACCACCTGCTCTGCTTCTTTATTTATTTGTATAGGTAATTGATAATGGTCAGATGGATTTATAGTACATTAATACATTAACCCAGTACTACTCAAAGTCTTGAATTACCCTTTAGGGACTGCTTGAAAGTCCAGAAAATCTGGACTTTGTTTTGCAATAATACCTTTGGAAGTTAAACAACAAAGGGAAAAAAAGGGGTTGCTTAAGACTTCAGTGTACTGTGTGTCTTTAATATGTTTCCTGTCTTCTTCTAATATGTTTTGTTTGCCATCGACATTTTTCCAGCATGATCCTGGCACTGATCAACGACTGAAGTCCTCGGCACAACTCCAACTCCCACTCCAACGTTTGCTGACCTGGTTGTTCCCCTTCCCTCCGTGCTTTGTTTCCCAAATCTTTGAGAGAAGAAGAAATGTCCACTATAATGCTGATTTGTGTGATGTCAGAACTTCCCAATTTCCACATCGACATCATACAGTGGTTGATATTTATAATTCAACATTTTTTGATTAATTAAAAGTACAAAATATCCTACAAATATTACTTCTCTGTATGCTTTGTTCTTTTATTCAGTTAAACTACTTTATGTCAGTTTTACTTTGACTCGTGAGTTTATCCTTGTTAATAAAGTATTACATTTTCTGGGTGAATACATACATGTTTTTTGTTAAACTTTTGATAACTTTTTGATAATAATTACTATAAATAATAATTATAATACATTTGATTTAAGGTGCCTTTCAGGGCACTTGTGGTCACAAGTCAAAAGGCAATGAAAGCAAAATATAGGTAAAAGAAAGCATAACTCAAAATGAAAAGACCATGGTGTTTGTGATATCAGAAAGCAGAAGCAGGGGGATGGAGACAGGTACATTTTCAGACAGCACTTTACTCTGTTTTCAAACTTCAGAACATCATCACATCTTTGTTTTTACTCTTGTGACTGAACTAACCAATGAGATGCCAGAATCTTGACTAAGGCAAATGGTGGAAAATGAAAAGGAAGATGCAACAGATTATTTCTAACTGTCTTAAAGATGCAGTAGTAAATAGTGAAACATGTAAATATATAAATAAATGTGCATAATAAATATGTAAATAGTTAAATAATGCAACTTATAACATTGTAAATTCACTCGAATACAATTGATATGAACTTCTGAATTAACTTGACGTCTTAACATTACAAATGCATTAAACAAAATTTTGAATTCCAGGTGGTATCTGATTGGGAGTCAATGGAGTTGTTGAAGCATGGGTGAAATGGTGGGGGATGTTCTGAGATGTCCAGTCCAGGTGAAATATGATTGTGTAGATTACCTGTGAGTGATGGGTAGAGGGGACTAAAATTACTGAGGTGGAAGTAGGCAGAGCAAGTGATCTCCAGAGTCTCGGAAAAGACACAGTGTCATTTAGCTTTAAGTCGATAGCCGTTCTTTCACCATTTCTTCCATCCATTTTCCTTTTTATTATTATTTTTATTTATTTATTTATTTTTTTAATTTTCTTTCTATTATTATCATTATTATTTTGTTATTTATTTATTTATTATATATACATTTTTTTATTTATTTATTTAAATAAAATAAAATAATCTATCCATCCATTTTCCACGGCTTATCTGGGGTCGGGTCGAGGGGGCAGCAGCCGAAGTAGGGAAGGAAGTAATCATGGACTCCTTACCACTCCTTTCATTGGCAGTGTGTCATCTAGGACAAAAGTTCTTCTTTGTCAAGCAGGAGTGTCTTGTTGAAATATTCTGCAGCTCTAACAGGGAGACATACTTGATAGGCTTGTAGTAGCTGATTAGAATTGTATGATATCCAAGCAAGTAAAACAATAATAGCAAGAGGAAGTAGTAGCAAGCAGAGACCCGTCTGCACTCCTCAATCATAGCAGTTGTATGCATTATAAACTGAAAGTCATCTGTGTGATAGGAGATCTAATGTCAATGGGACTTTTGCATCTTTCTCCAGTTGTTTTCGGCAGAAAATTTCTCTTCAAGTTCCTTCCGAGATCTACAGGTCCAGGACTATGTTGGGAAAAATGTGCTTAACTTTGGAACCACTTACCAAGCATGAGGTCCTGCACATCCTGTCATATTTTGAATGAATGAATGAATGAATGAAGGTTTTATTTAAAACATTTAAAACATGTGATGATACAAAAAAACAAAAGAAAAAAAGCAAAAGGACAAATGAAAACAGTAGAAAACAAAACAGTAAAAACAGAATTAGCTCAGAAGGGCGTAGGAAGAAACAACTGTATTTAATCCTACCCCTTCTCCACTTGTTTTTTTAATATCACACACTCACAAACATGAATGTGCCAATAATAAAGAATCAATTAAATAACCCAACAAGAAAATAAACAATATTTGAGCACCATAGTGTTAATTACACCCTTCCTCTTCCCTATACCCTGTGAATTTTATATATTTGTACCACAATTTTAACTGCTTGTGATTGGACAGTGCCTTAGCCCCTCTGCCGGTCTGTTCCACAGTTTCACTCCACATACAGAAATAGAGACAGTTTCCAGCATTGTGCGAAAACAGAGATTATTTCCTGGAAGTAGGTTAGTTTGTTGGTCTTTATATGATTTGTGCGGTTTGAAAATGAACAAGATCCGTGAGTTAGAGGATTTCTATGTGTTCTCTGTAACCAGTTATGAATGATCTCCATGGCCCTTTTTTGCAGCATACACAGTGGTTATAATAAAAAGTATTGCCCCAAATCTTTGCAGTAAATTAAAGATGGTAATATCAGTTAATGGTAAAGAACCTGGATTGATTTGTGGTCCAGAAAGTATTTTACATTGCTTAGAACTGAGATCTTCAATGACACAAAAACAAACAATATTTGTGTCATCTGCTAATAAAACTCATTAAAAAAACTTAGAGACTTTACAGATATAATTTATATACAGAATTAATGGTTTTGGACCAGGTACTGACCCCTGGGGGACACCAAAAACATAGTCCAAGCATGAGGAAGAACAGTCCACCAAATCCACAAATGTTCTCCTGTCCCTTAAATAACTCTTCAGCCAGGGCAAAACTGTGCACCTGATCCCAAACCGTTGCAATTTATCTATTAATATGTCATGATTGATCGAGTCGAACGTTTTCTTGAGGTCGATGAGTATTCCAATTGCATACCGTTTATGTTCTATGGCATTATTGATTTCGAGTCATGTTGAAAAGTTTGATCTGAATCCACATTTTTGTATTTTTTAAAATCTGAATCCATATTGATTGTCAGATTAATTTATGCTCATCTATGAATTTGTCTAACCTGTTGCTGAATATTTTTTTCTAGAATTTTTGTGAATTGTGGAAGTAAAGAAACAAGCCTGTCATTTGTGAGGTGCTGTCTCTCCCCCGTTTTATACGGCTGTATTTGAATTTTTTGGAAATTTACTGGTTTGGAAAGATAAATCACAGATGAAAGTTTGAAATCACCTCCATGACCCTTTCACAATTTTCATATCACTATTATTTCAATCAGTAGATGTGCTCTGTTTACATTAATTTATTATATCAGTTATTTTCTTTCTTTCTCTTCCACTGCTGTGAGGAACATTGACCTTTTGATTTCTATCTATGAGAGTATTACAATAGATCACAATGTTTTACAAAAAAAACATTACACTATTAACTACAGCTGTTTATATTTATATTTAACAAATACCATATTCCTTTAACATTGTTTTTCTCATTTAACATTTTACTATAGTATTTCTTTCTGCTAACCCTAGAGCTGTTTATATTATTTAACAAATATCATATTCCTTTAATATTGTTTTTATCATTTAACATTTTACTATAGTATTTCTTTCTGCTAACCCCTATACTATTAGTTAACTTATTTTTGTAGTTTTCATATTTATTCTTTGCCACTTTAGTTCTTTTCAATTCCAATTCCGATAAAACATTCTATGATATGACTGTAGACAAAACTGGAACTTAAAAAGCATGTAAAATTTGGGGCAACAAATATCTAATGAGGTTTGGAGAGCCTATGTAATTGTTCAGTCATTGCCAGACACAGTCTTCACAGTTCAAAACATTACAAACTCCACTACTTGAGGGAGAAACTACAATAACTTCACTAATTTGCCTCCAGTTTGTAATGACTTCCAGGCAGTAATTTCAACTTGACACACTTCTTATTATCATATGTCGAACGTGACTCACTTTGGAAGACATTTGTTTGTCAGTGGCTTTTGGGAAACACTGGGACCCAGATCCATTCAATGCCGTTATTTGCGTTTCTAGTGCATTACTGTTCAGTTCAGTTCAGTTTATTCGAACAACAAAACAATATAAGATGTGTAAATACAACACAACACAATGAATACATAACACAATGAATACATAAACCATAATAAATTGTTCGAAAAGGAATGGGACGAAGTATAAACTTTTAAGTTTCCTATCCCTAATGATTCAAGTGACCTAAGTTGCTCATTTAATTAGTTACATTCACTCTTCCATATTAATCTACCTGTTTTTTATCTTTCCTCGTCTACATATTTATCCAAAAGTAATTTTTTGAACCTTCTCTTAAACAAATTTATGTTCACACTCTGCTTTAAACACGGCTGTAAACTATTCCATAACTTCACTCCACTACTTGATATAGTCATTCTTTTCATCGTTGTTCGTGAGCCAACAAACATGACACAACTGCTGTTTAGTTTTGCATGGCGATTACTACAAAGTTTAAGTGTAAAAGAAAAACTGCCCACGTTTGATCTGTGGTCGGGAGAACTAAAAAAGACTGAGGAATTATAATAATGCCATGTGTTAAAAAAGTATTCAGTGAAGTGGCTGAATGACTGACCATGTGGTTGTATACACCTTTTTTCCCCCTCAATCTAAGGCAATTTTCTTTGAAAAATAGTTTTGGTCATCAAAAACAGCCTCAGAGGCTCCTTCCTCCTACATGTGCTTCCAAAAGGAGGAAACCAGGAGACTTCTTAACTGGATACCCAAACCTCCACGGCCGACTCTTTTCAGCAGCTTTACTCCGAGTTCCCTCCGGATGGCCACGCTCCTCGTTACCGTCCTTACTGAGGTTTCATTTACTTGATCATTTCAACAAAAGGTGATGACAGACTATTTAAAATGTTTAATCACATTTTTTTAATATCCACACACATTTCCGTAGCTATGCGTTTACAAAAATTGATTAAGGTGTTTGTTTTTTTAATCATATTGAATTCTCAAAGAATTTAAGTGACTTCCAGTTATTTTAAATCACATCTCATGACAAATACCACTATATGTCCAACTTCTCCTCAAAGGAGACTTCAACCCGTCTGCTTTAAAACAGCACTTTTTCAAATTCGATGTACGTTTTAAAAAATGATAAATGTTTTAGATTTCTTTTCTACTCACACTGTGCCTGAATATGTCAACTAAAATACGGAGCCCAGCCCTTAATCCATCATTAACCTGAGCCTTTACGATTGTGCCGTCAATCCAAGAGAAATTAAGAATAGTTAATAGACTTCAAAGAAAATAAAATCTCACAACCTTACGGGCTCGCTGGGTTCAGCTCTCATGCAGCAGTGGGGCTTTGGATGTTGGACTGACAGACATGCAGATATGCCTGAGCTTGATCAACCTGGCCATGGACAGTAGGTCTTAGTTACAGAAATCCTGGAAAGAGGTACTGCAGAAGGAGGACCACTCCCACCACCATAAGGACACAGAAGAACAGCATGAGCCAGACAGGGAAGTATCCTAAAAATAAACACAAAACAAACACTGAGCAGGTCTGAAATTCGGAAATATATTGGACTGAGGTGTGAAAGATGAGAAAGCCTACTTACTTCGGTCGGTAACCGTGTGTACTTGACAGCGACTGTCCACAGCAACACTCAGCATGGCGGTTTCATGATTCCCTTTGATGTTTTTGCCTTTCAGGGAACCGGACAGGAAGGTGAGGTCTGTCACAACGATGCCATGGGACTCCTGGACATAATACAGCCTCTGCGGACAAATATCGACACACACTCTACTTACAAATGCCCCAAACAAGATTTTGGTATCAGTCATAATGATAGTTTTTGTACCTGTAGGGAGAAAGCAATGTAGATTGCCACTGATCCAGTTACAGTTCCAAGGCCAAGAAATGTCCCGGAGTCGCTGGTAAAGAGAAGGGAAAATTAATACATGCAAGAATTAATACAATCTCCACCCCAAAAGTCTGATTAGAAATAATCCATCAGACGAAAATCACATGATAGCAAATGAATGACACAGACATGAAAGTATAGTGTTTTTCCTTGCCTAATGCAGTAGAAATGATGAGATTTTAGTACTACCATCAGAATGGATAACATTAAAGTCTTGCTCATTTTTACTAGTTGATCAAACATCTAACAAAAACCAGAATAAATTAAGATGTTAATTTTTTCTCAAGCTTCCTAGCAACTCGTAGAAAAAGGTGAAGGTAATTACAATGTTTTTTCCCCCAAACGAAATCACTGCAAACCTGAGCTCTGAAACACTCCTGAAAACTGTTTCAGTGAACACATGATTGATTCAACCAACATGAACATAAGTAAATTATACTATAAATATATAGCACCAAATCACAATAATCTCAAGGCACTTTGTTCCAGTTCAAACCACAAAAAAAAAAACAAACAAACAAACAATTCAGTTAAAAAAATTGAAAATATTCCTCCCAGATGTACACTATATTGTTTCAGTTTTATGTTTTTACATAATCTTATTTATAAAATGTAAACCTACATGTGACCTAAATTAGTTAGAGGTATAAAGGGAAAGGCAAAAGAAAGAGGAAGGCCAGAAAGTTTGAATAAAAATATTATTGACTGATCCCAAATGGACTTTATGTTTGCAAACCGCCACAGCTTGCATTCCTATTGGTTTAAGTTTTTTTAGTCTAACAACACAGATTGCACTCTCCAGACAGACCTGGAGGAAATCTACTTTTTGCTGCAGACACAGAAGAATATTATCTAGCATTTAGTGCTGGATTTGTAAATAGGTGTCCAGGCAGAGCCACAAGTTTATGTAGTCCCAAAAACGTGTTCAGAGTATGGCGACAGTGTTTGGCCTGTCCCTTAACGTTGCACTGTTATGGAAGGTGGAAGATCCTGTTTAGTAATGGGTTTTGTACCTGAATGTGACCAATTTCCAGGGAGATTCAAATGTTATGTATTGTTCAGCATCCACATTGAATGCATGAGTTACCTGACAGCCAAACAGGAGATGACCTCAGAACCACAGGGGGACGTGAGCATGGGCAGCAGGCTCTTGCCATCCCACTTTGTAAGGTAGCAAGGAGCCGGTTTTCTCTCTCTTTTGTGAGGAATCTGCACTGTGTAAAGCCTCAGTGTGTCTTTTTGGTCTTCTACTTTTCCAAACCTGAAATACATTTTAAACAAAAATAAATAAAAACAGTTTGGAGGGAAATGTAGTTGGATCTTTGTTTTTTTTTTTGTACCTGCAAGCCATGTATCGATAAGACTTTTCAGATATCAAAGGCATGGCTTTGTGCCAGTGAAGACCCATAACCAACTGGTTGCCACTCCACACTTTGCAGGCAAAATCGCGTCCAACAGTCACAAGGTTCTGCATGAGAACACAAGATGTCAACAATTACTGATGAACTTTTTACAATCTTAATTAAACGTCCACATTAAGGTACGTTAGTGGTTCACCTTGTTCAGCGGGCTCATGTCCAAGTCTTCAATCTCCCCTTCATGGGCTTTGAAATCAAACTTACTTTTCAGGGAGGGAAACTAAAGAAAAGAATCACAAAAGTCAACTAAGTCAAACCAGTTGATGAGGTTTTAAACATCTTTGAAAAATCAATTGTAGTAATCTATAAAGTTAGTACTGTTAAGCATATTTTAACATAAAGCCCAAAGTTACCCAGCCACAAACATTAATAACCCCCAAGTTTGCTGTGAATTTGTGATTTGTTTAATCCGCTTGGCAGAGTTATAATTGACAACCAAATTATGATGTAACAAATATTAACACAGTAACTTGACGGGTGCTAATGCAGCTACCACCCACTCAAACAACTGCCTGTCTAAATGGTAGCTTTTAATCAGGTCGTAAGATCTTGTGTAAAAAAACAAATACAAATAGAAAACGTATGCATGTTCATGTTAGCTCTTATTTTAAGTGAGACTTTTATATTGGTATTTTGCTGTCCCACTGACAGGGGATTTGATGGATTTGTTGTGCTCCAAAGCCCCCCCCCCCCCACTCATTTAAGCAAAATCACATTTAATTCCAATAAGGACGTTTTTGTTTTTTTCAAGGATGCATGTTTTGTCACAGCTTTTCTTTTAGCCTGCGTAGGTGTATAAAAAGCATAAGTCAATATGGACAGTTATAATGATTTGTGTCTGAATTCTTTCAGCGTTGGCGCACAGCATTTACAGAAAAATGTGAAGTCTTAGTAAGGAAAGACAGAAAGGTGAGGAGAGGGGTTGACCTCCCAACATTTTTCAGCAACACTCTTTCACTTGACAACAACCGGCTTTACCTCCCAGACTCGGATGTGTCCGTCGCTGCCTCCTGTCAGCAAAAGGCTCATGTCAGGACTGAACCTAACCACTTTCTGCAGCGGGTCTTCAGGGTTTAAGTCCGATTGCAGTTCAGCCAATCCGGACACTTGGATGTGAGTCGTCTCTTCCTTGGTATCTGACGTATCCTGAGCTGCAGCAGCCCGATCGCCTTCCACTTGGTCTCCTTTCCCCACTCTTCGCCTGGCATTACCTTCCTTTGTGATCTTCTCTGTAGAATAAACAAGATTGAGCTTCGATCGATCTTACACATACGCACACATACATACACATACACACACATACAGATATGTATACATGTGACTTTTGAATTAAAAAAAAAAATTCTGTATTTAAACTTCATATTTATTTCTTCCTCCTCTTATCTCATCCCTCCATGCATGTGGCTTCCCTTGCTGAGGTATAGTGAAAGCTTATTCAGGACAGTGGATTGAATGAAATTGAAAGATTCAAAGATGTGTTTGTTCCCTCAGCTTGGCAACTTTTTATGACTTCAAACTGCAGTAATACAACCATCATAAATTGGACTCATTTTCCTTTAAGAAAATGTGTCTACATTCTTCATATGCTTATTGCCTTGAGATGGCCCATTTGATTTTTTGTTAAATGCTAGAACTAATCTGAAATAATCAATCAGCTTTTTTAAAACAATTTCTACGGCGACAAGTAAAATTAGAAATAATCCAAACTATAGCATAAGCCTCACCATTTTTGTCAGAAACGTTTTTTCCTTTCTTCGTGCAGACTTTAAAATTCATGAGGCAGCAGGTGCCGTCCTGTCCTGCAGCTATCACTCCATCACCCACAGCCATGTTCATAGTGGCACGCATGTCCGTGTCGTGGGAATGAAGGAGGCTTGCGCTGTAGTGGTGCTCTCCATTCAGCTGCAAATCCAGGAAGTGCTGAGACACAATAAATAAAGATGTGTTTCCATCAGCAGAAAATCAAAAGCAGCCTGAGCCTTAAAAATGAATCCTAAATGACAATATCAGATTCTGCAGCTGTATCTGCTAAACATTGAAGCCTTATTCAGGCACCATTGAATCATTCACAGAAGCATAAATACACAGAAACTGAATCAAGTAATTTGGTTTGGAGGCAAAACCCACAGAAAATAGAAATATTAACATACTATTAATCAAAATACTATGCCCAAGAATTGTGTCAATTTCCTTTGTGTCAATATATTGTGACATACACAAGGCATCCATGTTGGGGAAACACGCTCATTCCCTGTAGAAGTAACTCTGAGCAGTAATGGAAGCAGCATTTCGAAATGTTCAGTCGTCTTGTGTTAATTTCATAGATGGTACTATGGGTACCATTTGTCCCCTTGAGCCCTTTTAGTGATGGAGCAGTTCTACTTTTAGATTCAGTTTGGCCACGAATCCCCAATCATACTGGATATTGTTCATGAAGTTGTTGTCAGTGAGGTCTTATTGCAAAAATACATAGCAAGCATCCAAACCTTTATCCAACTATGCTGCTGGACAGAAAAAAAACATCCACTAACTTCGAAAAGACAGACCTTCAAAATCAAATTTTCGTATAGAAATTCTGTGGAAAATGCAGTGTGTCATCCTAAAGAGCTAGCTTTTCAGAAATCCTGTATTTGACTCACTGTGGATTGCATAAAGGTGCATAACGCAGAACTTTAAGACCACAGATAAATCAGAAAATATGTATATGAGCTTGATAGACAATAGTCTGTTCACACAGTCTTAAGTACTCACCACGGCATTCCTTATTCCAGTCTTTGAGGCTCCACCTCCTCCTGCTGTGATCACCATCCCCGTGGCTGGATCCACTTTAACGGTGTACAGTGGAAAGGGGGCTCTGTACAGATCTGGTACCCTGCTCTTTCCCATTTTTCTTCATAAGACCTTTGTATTTAATCACACTTGTGAATACAACACTGCGAGTCTATCCTAGGAATGTCCTATTCTCCTTCTCATGGAAGCTCTTGAAGATCTGCTCCACATAAACAAGAAGAGAGACATACATCCATTAGAACTGACAGCAATAAGAAAAGTTGATTTATCTAAACAAATTTCCAAACAAAACATACTCATTTTCTTTTTAAATGGTTGCAAATATAGTTATTGTTACTTTCCATATTCAAATTTTTCCAAGTTGAAAATATTTTCAACATTTGGTCAAGAAACATTCAGCAGATTTCTTTAATATTTGTCTGATTTAATAAGCAGCACAATTTCATCAATTTCATAGACATGTTTAATCCAATTTAAGGATCTGTCGTCATCTTGGCTGTCATTGAAAGAGAGTCAGAGTACACCTGTGAATTATTATAAATTATTAGGTTATTATAATTATTATAAGCATTATTTCTATTAGCATAATTATTAGCATTACTTTAAAAACAAATACATCCACATCAAACAGATGATCTGTGGAAACTGTTAGCCTTTTGAAACTACAAAGTAACTTACTAGACCAGTTATAATATAACTTCAGCGTAATATTCTACCGGTTATGCTTCGCAATCATAAACCTAACCAGCAGAGGCCGTTTCTGATAATCTCTGACTCTATCCTGTCTGTGTGGAGAATGTCTGATCTTTACTAATACTGCTGTAAATGTTGCATTTATGGATTATGTCTAAATGGCATCCAGATTCAGTCGCACTATACATGTAAAAAAACAAACAAAACACGTTAAGACGGTGCAATGGCTTAAATGGATATCCGTCATTGGTAATTATAGATTTATACCGCAACGCCAGAGTGTGTCAACTTTAAACCTTTTTGACGTTATCGTTGACAACTACAGCTAAAACGTCAACTTCATGCTGTTTCAATTACAGTAAGGAGCAATGCTAACTTCCTTGTTGTAGGTTCGCTGGTGGTTCAATTTGAGGTCTCTTACCTGTCCAATTACGGTTTGCCTTGTGTTGCAATGTATCAAATACATCGGAACAACATTTAATAATTTCATGCTGTGATATTAAAGACAAAGGAAAACATTGTGAAGCCGCTAAAGGCTAAAGGAATCTTAATAGGCACCTCCCTAAATACACGTCAGCAATGTAACGCACCATTCACTGCGTACTGACGTCACCGCTCTTCTTCTCTGGTTTGTACAACGGTTGTCCAAAACACCGGCTGGTCCTCCACAAGTCCCCGGAAGTCACTAACCAGGTACTTAAAGGCAAGGCATACACTTCTGATGCCAGTTCCAAATCGGCAAGATTTTACACGTTTCACTATTGGATTTTAATAAAGTCCTGAGTAAAGCTATTTATATCAATCAATTTTTAAGCAAAAAAAAAAACTAGAAAAAGAAATATGGAAACTGTCATCACGGGAAAACTCATGAGAAACACTGTACTGAATGTTTCAGAAGAATCAGAATCAGAATCAGAATCAGGTTTATTGCCAAGTAGGTTTTCAGACTTACAAGGAATTTGCCTTGGTGTTTAGTGCACAACACAACACTTCTATGAGAAGCAAGAATAAAAAGTAGAAATAAAGATATAGGGCAGAATGATAAAACTGAAAAATAAAAAAATTTGACGTTTGATGCACATTTAATCTAATGCGGCTGTAGGATTAGGGTCATATAAAAACACACCTTCATCTTTACTATGAGCAAGTTGTGACCCATATTTGCATGGTGTGCTTTTTTTTAATACTGAGAAGATTATTAGAAAAATGTGAAAGATGTAACAATACGCTGACATTACCACAGTCCCGTGGTCAGTATCTGGCACAGAGAAACTTTTGGAGCAGCATTGGCACTCTGTAGACACCTCAATCATTTGAGTTAGGGCTGGAGGCCTGAGAGACAAACCAGAGTCTGGGCCCTTGGTGGGCCTTCTTGGAAGGGTTTAAAAGACCCAGGGAAACTGGAGAAATGGGGGCCCTGTTGGAAGGTTGGAGAGTGGTATAATCCTGATGGAAGCCTGCTACAGTAGACAGAATATTAATCAATAAGTCTTTGAAGACAAATAAATTGTCTGCTTCGGTGAATAATCATTCAAATCACCCCTACAAGTCCCCAAAGGACAACACTTCACACACTAAAAACAATGTTCCTGAATTCAAACACCATGATCATTTGGAAAGTAGGGGGCATCTGTAACACTATTTGGGACTTTTAGTGCAGTCTTTAGATAGAGCTCAAAGCTTTAATTAAACCCTCAACCAACATTTAACCCTTAATATATTTTGCATTTATTCTTTATGTTCATCTAGAATGTGTTTTAGAGTATGTTTAGAGTGTATTTAGAGTATGGGGGAGAACATCTGGATATTTTTATTGTAATGGTAATTATTTGGTTTAAATTTAAAAAATGCTTGAGTGACCACACAGGTTTTTCTGAACTTTAATCACTGTCATGTACAATTGAATCAGTGCCAGTGCTTTAGTCGTGTTCTTTAGAGTTTGCTATGGCATCAGTTGTCCACAAGATGTCACCGTCAATGAAGTCTTGAGGCTTTGAATCCTTCAGCACAATTGTTAGGAAAGCCTCAAGGCTCAAGATGCTTTATTTGCCCCTAACTACCAGGTACTCAGAAAAGTAACTTTATTGTCAAATGATAAAAGGTGCAACTAAAGTTGGATACAAAAATACAACTTGACTGGGGAAAACCAAAACCTAGCATAATATAAAAACCAAGGTAAAGATGAGAAAAAGGCTGGAAGAGATAAACATCAGAATCAGAATCAGAAATACTTTAATAATCCCAAAGGGAAATTATTTTTGTTACCAACTCCAGATATACAACAGCATATTCATATATAGATCTGTATACATATATATATAGATCTAAAATAAGTGTTAATGACAGTGTGAGAAGAATAAATAAATGCCAATAAATTCGTAAGAATGTACAGAGGGGGGTGTCTGACTCTTTGAGGGAGGCGTATAGAGATTGATGAGTACAGGAATGATTTCCTGTGGTGTATCTGGGTGAGAGGAGCCTTCTGCTGAAGGAGCTCTTCTGCTGGGCCAGTGTGTCGTAGAGGGGGTGTGACACATTGTCCAAGATGGACTTAAGCCTGGACAGCGTCCTCTCTGCCACGGTCGTCAGAGTGTCCAGCTCCTCCCCTACGACATCATCGGCCCTCCTGATCAGTTTTTTAAGTCTGTTGTTGTTTGCGACTTTCAGCATGTGACAGCAAAGAAGATCGCACTGGCCACAACAGACTCATAAAACATCCTCAGCATTGTCTGAGAGATGTTAAAAGACCTCAGCTTCCTTAGGAAGAAGAGTCGAGAAGAGTGGCCCTTTTTGTAGACCACCTCAGTGTTTCTAGTCCAGGCCAGCTTACTATTAGGTACTTTTACTCCTCTACAGTCGCTACAGGGACCCCCTAGATGGAAACAGGGGTCACAGGTGTTTTAGCCATCCTCAGATCCACTATTAGCCCCTTAATCTTTGTCACATTGAGCTGCAGATGGTTCTGCTCACTCCAAGTGACAAAGTTTCCCACCACAGTCCTATATTCACTCTCATCACCCATTTCAAAGCAGCCAACTATTGCTCAGTTATTAGAAAACTTCTGAAGGTGGCAGGACTCGGTGCAAAAGCTGAAGTCTGAGGTGAAGAAGCTGAAGAGGAAGGGAGAGAGGACAGTCCCCTGAGGGGCCCCGGTGTTGCTGATCACCCTGTCAGACATACAGTTCTGTAGGCGTACATACTGTCGTCTGCTCATCAGGTAATGGACAATCCAGGACACGATGGGGGCATCCACCTGCATCGCCGTCATCTTCTCACCCAGTACAGTCGGACAGATGGTGTTGAAAGCACTGGAGAAATCAAAGAACATGATTCTCACACTGCTCGCCGGCTTGTCCAGATGAGTGTAGACTCTGTTCAGCAGGTATATGATGCTGTCCTCAATTTCCAGGCGGGGCTAGTAGGCGAACTGTAGTGGATCCATTAAGGGCCCGACCATAGGCCTTAGCTGTTCCAGGACTAGCCTCTCAAAGGTCTTCATGATATGGGACGTCAGTGCCATTGGCCTGTAGTCCTGAAGGCCATTAGGACGTGGCGTCTTTGGCACAGGAACGAGGCAGGACATCTTCTACACCACAGGGACTCTCTGAAGGTGCAGGCTCAGTATGAAGACCATGTTAAGTACTCCACACAGCTGGGCGGTACAAGCTTTGAGCACCCTGGGAAATACACCATTGGGGCCTGCAGTTTTGCCGGTGTGGAGTCTGGTCAGCTGTGTTCTAACCAGGTCAGGTGTGAAGGGCATTGAATAGGTGACTGTTGGGGGAGGGGTGAGGTCCTCAGGGGGGGAGAGAAAAGGAGATGTATGCATCATTAATGTTAGCATACATCAGGTCCAGGGTCCTCTCCTCTCAGGTTGGACAGTTTAAATATTGTTTGAAGGTCGGGAGAACTCTGTTTATGGTGACATGGTTGAAGTCTTCCGACCTGATGATGAGGGCATTGGGGTGTTGAGTAGTTGGGAGATGGTGGTGTGTATTATGCTGCAGGCAGATGTTGGGTTTGCAGAGCGAGGGGATGTACAGGACAGCAATGATGACGTGTGGGATCTCTCTAGGTAGATGGTATGGTTGGAGTCCAACGGCCAGTAGTTCAAGATCCGGGCTACAGATCTGTTCTTTAATGGTGATGTGACCCGGGTAACACCATCTGCTGTTTATTAGAATGGCAAGTCCCCCTCCTTTCCGCTTACCACTCTTAGTATCCCGGTCGGCCCGAGACAATCTGGTCCGTAATGTTGTTGTGCAGCCACGTCTCTGTGAAACACATCAGACTGCATTCCCGGTACTCTGGGTGGTACCGCGTCAGAGCCGTTAGCTCATCCATCTTGTTGCTAAGGGACGGTACATTCCCCATAATAACAGAGGGGAGACACCGCTTAAACCTTCTCCTCTCAATAAGCCCTTGCCGTCTCGACCTTCCTTTCATCCCCCGATATTGCTTTAGACTGGGAAACTAAAAGTAGAGGTAGTGACATACCTTATAGATATGTTAAGGAATGAAACCTACCTACAGTACTGTGATATTACTAACATGCTTTACTGTGTGGATGGCGTTCTGGGCAAGCAGAGGTAAAAGTAAAAAAAAAAAACATGGTTTGTGTAGAAGTTAAGTCAGTGAATAAAAGTCAATATTGAGGTGCACGCTGGACTCATTTTGCTGAACTAGTCAAAGCGATCAATGGTCTACCCAGAGAAACCCCATTCTGCAAACTGTAGGACTTATAGGGTCGGTGTACACCATTCCTTGGTGAAATATTTGCCACTAGTGACTGTGACAGCACCTGCAAAGCAATATAAAACCGGTCTGTGAATTTTGCGATGCAATGGAAGTCGGAGATGAATGACAGATGGGCTGATAACAGTATGGATGGGAAAAGGACAGAGGAATCTTCAAGTAGGCTTTTAAGGGGAGCAAGCATATTATTTTGGACTGAGGTTCAGTCGAGTGCAGCTGTGGCCTGGTTCCAAATTACTTGGTAGTTCCTGAGGTGAGTCTTGACAGAAAAGATGGCAAGAAATGTAGAAGGGGAGGAGACACGGCTGAAAGCTTATGGAGACTTCGGAGGGGGAAAGATATATTGAGGCTCCATGAAGCTGGATGAATAACACAGACACAGTGGAGGGTATTTTCCATTTCCTAATTTGCACTGGCCATTGGATGGGGTGGTAACTGAGGTGAGTCATGGTTTAGCTCTGAGAGAGGAGCACAATCTCTTCCAAACCTGAGAGACAAACTGGGGCTTGAAGGATCTCAGTTGGGATGCTGTGGAGCCTGAGGATGAAAATAAACAAGAGTTTGGCTGTTGTAGAAGAATAGGAAAGTTTATTGAGCGCAACAAGATGACAAGACTTGGAAAACCTGTGAGTCGTGTGAGAACAACAGTTTTCCCTCTGGAGGCCAGGAGGCTGATGAGGTCAGGTGAGGATTCCACCTGGGTCTCAGGCCTTTTCAATTATCCTCTTAATATCCCAGGTGAGGCTCCCCACAGTGCAAGCTGGTGGAAGAAATGGCTTAGCAGGTTGGTGTGGAGAAAACTGGGAGAATGTGTCAGGCATGTGATTGTAAGTTTCAGCATGGTAGGTGAGGTTCAGGTTGAACAGTTGGAAAAACCGGGTCCAAAAGTGATTGTTTGGGGTTTATTCATTTAGCTTTCTGAAGATAGGATATGTTTTTTATGGTCTGTCCAGCCAGTGGCACCATTCTTCTAGGAACAGTTTCATGGTGAGGAGCTCTCTGTCCCCAACATTGTAATTCCCCTTGATGGGAGTGAAGCATTTGGAGAAGGTACCTTGATGGAGCTTATTATCTTCTCAAGACTGTTAGAGAACTACCCCGACACACATTCTGAGGCATCAACTTCCAGCATGAATTAGTGAGTGGTGACAGGAGAGGTGATAACACTAAAGTGCCTGATGAAACTCCGGTAGAAGTTTGTGAACCCCAGGAAGCGTTGGAGTTGTTTTGCAGAATCTGGAACCAGCTAGTTCAACACTGCTCAAACCTTTTTTGAATCCATCTTGTCCACCCTCAAAGACAAAGCCCAGGAAGATTATAGAGGAAATGTGAAACTTTCAATTTCTCCGGTCTTTAAAGGACCTTTCGAATATGAATCCGGTGTTTCTCTCAACCCTAAGAGAAGATCGGAATATCATCCAAGTATTATACTTGGAAGACATTTTGGTGAACAATGTCTTAAGAGACTTTCTGAATGTGTTTTTTTATTTTTATTAAACTCTGGAAAACAGCAGGAGCATTAGACAAGGCATCACCAGATACTCAATGGGTCTAATGTGAGTCTTAAAGGCTCTTTTCCACTAATTGCTCTTGTGGATATGGACCAGGTGGTAAGCATTGCAACGGTCTAAGTTGGAAAAGATACATACTTGAGGGGCAGTGCACGCAGACCCTCAGGTAATCCAAGAGGGGGGCATTTTCTTTTTACTTTGATCAATCATCTAGTTTTTTTGGTGCCTAATTCAGCCATGTCCTGCTACTCCACCCAGTTTACATACCGATACCGCTCTCCCCTCTGGTTCTAGTACACAGAACATGCTCACACATGTGGAGTTTTAGGGGCTATTTGGCGATTTTGGAAGCGTTCGGGTTCATGGGGCCTGGGTTCCGGTTCTCAGCCTATGTCTCAGGGACGGGGCCTGGTGGGGCCGATGGGCTGTTGCTCATGGTTCCTGGAACACTTCTGCCCTACAGTTGTGGGAGCTCTGACAGGGGCCTTCCTCTGTGATCTTCTGGGTCAGATGCATAGCTTTCTTTGGAGTGGGCTTCTTGGCTTCTGTGCTTTGGGGTGCCTTCTTGTGGACTGAGTCTTGGGGTTGTTCTACCTGCTTCGGTACGCTGGAGGTTGGGCAGCCCTTTGGATGCATAACTGTGCACAATCTGCGCGAAACATGGACTGCAAGTTTTGCATGCTTATTTTTACACACACACAAACAGTCATATACCCAGACACACGCTTATTTGTGCTTTTTATAGTTGCTGTGCAGTTTTGCTGTGTTTGTTGTATGTCTTGAGTGTTGTTAGTGTGCCGGCTTTCAGGTGCTCCTGAAGATTCTCGGCTTGGATTGCTCTTATAGGCCATGGGGTGTGTTGTGGTTATATGGTTTTGTTGTCTTTTTAATCCCCCTTTGTTTTTTATAAGGATCGTTTTCTTTTCTCCCTCTTTTCTCTTTCCCCCTGTCAGAATTGGTATTGTTTAATAAATGTAAAGTATTGTAACAAAAACAAATAAAGAAACAGTATTGTTTTTTTATCCATAAAGCTTACCTTGGCAAAGTAAATGTGTTCAGCATAATGCGGTACTCATATTACAATTTTGCTGCAATAATGCTGAACAGGACGAGACTAAAATATAGAAATAAACAAAACAATAACCAAAAAACAAAAACAATCACCACCGGTTGTGAATTAGAAATCCCATGGCAATAGTGAGAATGAACTTGGAATGTCTGTCAGCCATTCAGCTCCCAACTCAAGGATACTTTTTCACATTCATCAGGGAGATATGGGACATGCAAACTCAGTGCCAAAAGCACTTTGAGGATCTCCTCAATTTGGCCATTATGTCCTCCATTGACGAGGCAGTCTTTGTACTCGGGGGAAGAATTATCTATTGCCCACGGAGAAATAGGTGGTTTGTTTAAAAATCTTACAGGGAGCCATGGGTAGGTGAGATTTACATAGAAGGGATATCTTGGCTACCACACTTCCTCAATGTTGCATGGAGCAGGAAACTGGGGATCACACTAATCAGAATCGTTGGACAAGTTTACTCAAGTGTGTTGGAGAAGAGGAACCAACGGATTCTCAAACCATAGATTCACATGGTGCTGGCCATTTTGTCCAGGTTGTGGATCAGTGGAGCAAAAAGGCCTTCATGAAAGAGAGTATCTGGTTGGCTTGCCAAAGCCAGAGGAACCTGGGTTTCCCTCCTAAACCTGTTATCTAAGTAGACTGACCTTTGATAAACACAGGACACACAGTGGTTGGATAAATAACGGAATGTAGGACAAATAAATAAAATATCAGGCAATTATTGTGAAGATTTTGCTGGTCATATTGTCTATGCATCTCTGGTGGTTACTAATGAAACAGACTAAATCAAAGATGCATTGTTCATTTTTTTAAAGTTCTCAAGAGCAGTCTCTAGTTTATTTTAATTTGTGAACTACACTCTTACATATTTCTAGTAAAATGTGAACCTGCACAACACTGTTACAGGGTTACTGAGGCAGACTCTGTAAAACAGAGAAGAGCAAAAGGTTAATTTCAGACCCTAACACAATCTGAAATCATGTCTAAAGGAAGTGATGGATACAGTCCGCGGTATTCTGACCAGATGATGTCATTTACATTTCATTTTCACCTCACAAAAGTTTGTCTATTTAAAAAAAATAAAACAAAAACCTCTCCCTTAAAATCAAAAATTAAATTTCACTTGAATACATGTATTATATTCATTTTTTAAATGAATTATTATTTTTATAAAAAGCAAGAAAAAAAAAATCGATTTTGAATTTGTTTTGAACTTTTTGTTGAAGTTTTATTTTCCTTCACCGAATATCCTCTCACTCAAAAAATGGCCTGTTTTGACATTCATCATACTGTAGACACAAATGATGTTGAAAATGTACATATGTAGATACATGTGTTTCGAGCCATGCTCAATTGTCCACCACTTGGTGTGGTAAAGTTATAGAGGTACTGTTGACAAATGACCCTTGTTTGTCTCTTCCTTTAAGGAAAAAAGTAAGCAGCTCCCCTTTTCCTTTCACAAAAATAGGACCTCTCCTTACAAATCGGAAGCCGTACTCCTTTAGGATGTTGTAGCAGTCCTCCACCACCTGTGTGAAAAGCAAACACAGACACACATATTGATGAAACCTCTGTCTTTAGAAAATGTTAAAATAAAAATTCACATATAAACAATATCAAAATAAGAATAGACCGACTTGAACAAAAAAATTAACAAATTATCATATATAAAAAACAATGTTTGTAATATAAAATGAAAATGATTTCATAACATATACTAAATAAGAGGAACATTTTTATTAGACATTGATCCATATCTATATTCTATTATATAAGCTGAAGAGAATATGCTGAACAAGAACAAAATTGATAGAGGAGGAGGAAATTTGAACCATTTTCTCAGTTGATCTTAGTAGGAAGTGTGAACTCTTTGGCAGGTAATATATACTGTGAAGTGAGTATTTCATCAAACAAGCAAAGTGATCAAATCTAAAACATCTACTTCACCTAGATTTTACAGGCATACAAAAGTTGCAGATGGAGAGGTAAAGTCAAGAAGAGGTATAGCGATGCTTATTATTACTGTATGTGACAGTGTAATCCAGAGCCTTGAAAATCAGGGAAAAGTTGCCAATTATAATCCAAAATATCATTCAATCAGATCTTTTAATTTAGGTTTTCAGTTGCAAAATAATTTATTCATATCTGTTGAATTCCAGATGTCCATATATGATATCCAGATATTCCTGTGATATCCTTGTCTTCTTGATACCTAACAGGCTCAGAAAGCTTCAACTTCCCCTTCAACATTTCTTCAGTATTGCAAAAAAAAATTGTTTTCAATACTTACAAACCAGTTTCAAGCTCCATTAATTCCACCCCTGCAAGCCTTTAATATTTATAAGTTCCCCCTTTACAACATCATTAACACCTAGGCTCTCTAGAAACAGAGCACTGACCACAAAAGTTCAAAATGCTTTTTCATCTCAACCATTTATCCATCCGTCCATTCTCACAGCATGAGCCACAGGTGAAGACTTCAATCTAGATTCCATAGTCTATCAACAGCATTATTTTTTGCCAACTTTCTACTTCACCACCATAAAAAGTACACTACATCATCTGTATTCAGATGCTATAGCATCATTTATATGCTGACTGTATTGAGCGTATTGAGCTTGTTCAGCATTTTACTTGCTTGTCTTAAATGTCAATGATAAAAGAGGGGAAATGGTTTACATTTTCTAGTTTTTCTGCATTCTGCTCCTGTTCTACATCCATGACATTTCCTTGTGGACCCAACGAAAGAACTAGGGGTCTTTTTACATCATTATTGTTAGTTGGTCCATCAGCTGCTTCCATTGATAAACAAGTTTCCCGTTTGTATGTTTTGTCATCATAACGTGGAAAGTTTGTTAAAATGGTAAGTAGAAACTTAATTATAATACGAATATAAATGCAATATGACCATGTGTTGCAATAACGTATCAATAATGATACATTCTGATAAATGCTTTTTCTGAGTTTTTACATTTTTCATAACGATCTATACTACATAACACATCAGAGAGTTGTCTGCTCACTGTTGACCTACAAGTTTAAATAGATAAACATGGAGCTGCAATAAAGCAGAGAGCTGTACCTGGATGTTTCCCATCACCCCTGTGGACTCCATGCGGCTGGCCACGTTAACAGTGTTGCCCCAGATGTCATAGTGGGGTTTGCGTGCACCAATTACTCCCGCTAACACAGCCCCCTTATTCAGACCTACAGCAGAGAATTGAGACAATACACAAGAAATGAAGATGCTCATATCATGTAAGAGTGGGCATACAATATCAATGACAATCAGTGATTATTTCTATAGAGAGGAGAATCCTCTACATAAAGAAAATGTAGATCTTATTGAGGTGGAGATGTTTGAGTTTCTCAATGATCCTATGAAGTATTTAGTCAGGGGCTTTATGCCCCTGGTAGGGACAAGCAATTCCTAGTACCCCTTCTGATGAGTTACATAAATGGCAACAGGGTTGCTGGTGGAGACTAGCGATTGAGAGTTGTACCGGACTGTCATAATGAAGGTAGAGCTGAGTGTAAAACCGAAGCTCTTTATATAATGGTTGATCTATGTTCCCCCCCCTAATCTCTGGTCATGAGCTTTGGGTAATGACCACAAGAGTGAGATTGTGAAAACCAGCAGCTAAAATGTGTGTCCTCCGCAATTAGGGTGAGAAGCTCGGTGTTTCAGTGCAGATACTAAAGTTCATGTAGTTTTATCACAAATCCACAAAAACAGTTAAAATATTTGTAGTTGAATATTAAACTCTCTTTTTGTAAGTTGCTTTGGATAAAAGCGGCTGCTAAATGCATGAATGTAAAATGTTGTTAAATGAACATATAAGTCAGAAATATGCATAAAATGTCGTTACAGCCATCTGTAATTAGGCTTGTCCTTTACCTAGATCAGTCCCTTTGAAACTATAAACAAGTGCATGACCCTAACCTCAACCCCAATTTATGGCTATGTAGGTTGTGGACTTTATTTTTTAATTTTAGCATTTATAAAATCTTTCACCATAACTAAACAGGCATGTTACTGAAACTAACAGTAAGGAAATATGGTCTTATTTAATATAAAATTGAAACACTTTCAGTTATGGAGAGAGAAAAACTACAGATAAATATAAAAGGAGGAATATTAGAGCAACAAGCAAAATGTTCAAAAGCCATAATCTCACTTTTTTTCATTAACACATAGCACACAATTGACATCTTGTCAAACAAACTCTTGTTGTGGCACAGATTTGCAAGCCTATGAATCAAATTATTTTTGATTTTGACTCAACACATGAGAAAAAAAGCAGCCAAGATTTTTTTGACATGACAAATAAACTTATTTTTGTTTTTTAATCAAAAGTTAAAAACAAATAATGACTTATCTGATAATACTAGGAGAACACATATGACCCCACCAAATTACGCCCTTATGTAAAGAATGAGCACGTACCTATACGTAGCATGAAGTTATTGAAAGACTGGTAGTTGATGTTCATGAGTGTGACCTTCATAGCCAGAGCAAAATCTGCCAGGTCAGCCAAGTGCTGCCAACGTTCTGTGTCGGTCTGCTCTTCCTTCTACAGGACAAAAAAACAACAAAAAACCCACTGTCAATTTTTAACGAACACAATTATGCTTAATTACTGTTGTGTAGACTACAGTGCATTATAGTGCCATGATAACTCTTCTCATGTAAGCTTTTACAATTACGTACATAATACAATACATAATTAATACATACTTAATTAACTTATTATGGTCTAGATTTTCCGGCTCGTCATGCAAGAGTCTGGCAACTTTATATCACAAGCCAATGTCTTCCATGTGTCAGCCTCAATCAGATTTAAGCTCACATGTAGGTTGCACTGTGTAAGTCATTACTGCCCCACATGAAGCTGACATTGATGCATTAGGTGACTAAAGATAGCATGAGTGGTCCTATAGTTTTGCAATTATACCTCAATGTGAGTAAACATACATGCATTCTATACCTTGCTTGCTAAACAGATGCATTAGTGGCAAATCGAGTTTGTTGGTCATATTGCCTCTGTGCTTTCGTACATTAAATAATACACAAGTGAGTCCAATGCAGCCACAGCAATCACAGCACAACATCTTGTGGTCAATTCAAATGTTCACACCAACTTATTTAATTTTTTGCAATAGAAAACAATGTTTTTAAATTTGATCTGTATCATTCAACCCCATTCCAACTGTATGGTCCAGGTCCAGGGTGTGCTCCACTGCTTTAACATAGTCCCAAAGTGAGACACTGAAGACACTGACATACATACCTTCCTGCCTGTGTAGCCATTGCTGACGTTTGGGGTGACACCTGACGCTGCCATATAGGTGCTGCCAATGGTCTTGATCTTTGTGATGAAGCGAAACTGTGGCTCATCCAGAAGCTGGCATGTCCAACAGAGGTAAACGGAGACATGTTATGTAAAAGTTTCAAGTCCAGTCGCTTAAAATCAGCAAAAACGACTTGGAATACACAAATACAGTCCATGATCAACTGGAAAGACAATTTATTAACAATATATTTAACTGTTACTAATGATCAATTTGGAACATTATATCACACTGTGTGTGATCCAAACATCTTAAATTACCAAAAATTGTGATTGGGAGGTATAATGTTAACTTGAAATCAACTTAAGATTGTGTGTAGGATGTGTCAAATAAGCTGTTACAGTTTCCATATTTCCTGGACAAAACTTGGGTGAAGATGGGAGTTGAATCTTTCCACTGACCACTAACTGGAAGTGAGACGGAGGTTTGACTCCCACCTCTGGAAGAGCTTCAAACATGTTCCGAGGGAGTTGGGGGACATTAGTCTGAGTGGGCCGTATTCTCAACTCATCTCAACTGAAATTTTACTTATAGAGCACATTTAAAAACAACCGGGGATGACCAAAGTGTTGAACTAGTTAAAAAAAGCATGTATGATAAGAGAAAGAGATTAAGATAGATACTAAAATTCAAAAATACAACCCAATAAAACAATGATTCCACTAGAATAAAGATAAATTAAAAGTTTAAATTAGAATGTTTTTCCAAGTATCCACATAAGCTTGATTTAAAGCCAGGGAGAAGAGATGTTTTTATAGAGGATTTTAAAACCTCAAAAGATCATGTAGATGGGATGTGTCAGGGCAGGTTTTTCCAGAGCCAAGGGGCTGATAAGTTCGATCACCTTTGGATTTTGTTTTTGTTTTAGGGGCGACCAGTAGCAGCTGATTAGAGGATCTCAGTGTTCTGGTGGGGGGGTGGATATGAATGAGCTCAGTAAAATACTAGGGAGCTAGGCCCTTTGGAGCTTTACAAACAATCATTTTTTAAACCACCAACAACACTGTTTATAGTGCGGATGGTGTGTTGTTGACCTCATCTCAGGTGGGAGGACTTTGAAGACCTCCTCAATCCCACCACTGGGGAGGCAGACCCTGGGGACCTTGGATTGGGCTCTCCAATCTCTGCTGTTGATGTGGTTAAAAAAAACTCTTCAGTGGCAGGGCTCCAGAGTTGGATGAGATTTGGTGGGAGTTCCTCAAGGCTCTGGATGTTGTAGGGTTGTACAATATCCCGTGGAAATCATGGGCTGTTCCACTGGATTGGCAGAGCAGGATGGTGGTCCCCCTATTCGAAAAGGGGGACTGTATAGTGTGTTCCATCTACAGGGGAATCGCACTCATAACTTAGCTGGTAAGGTCTATTCAGGGGTTCTGGAGAGGAAGGTCAGTCGGAGAATCAATCCTCGTATCCAGGAGGAGCAGTGTGGTTTTCACCCTGACACAGTGGACCAGCTCTATACCCTCAGCAGGATCTTGGAAGGTACATGGGAGGTTTTCCAACCAGTCTACATGTTTTGTTT
Source organism: Menidia menidia (assembly GCA_907169785.1). NCBI lineage: Eukaryota > Metazoa > Chordata > Actinopteri > Atheriniformes > Atherinopsidae > Menidia > Menidia menidia. Next base: position 19,238,644 of record CAJRST010038888.1, read on the forward strand.
GTACTCGGAGAAGTTGTTTGACCATGCCCTCTGATAGGCAGGGAATCTAAGGGACACGGTCAGAGCTTGGTCCGCATTACTGTTAGTAAGTTGGACTTCTTTTTGTCGAGAGTTGGACTCGATCAAGGTTGCCCTTCGTCACCGATTCTTTTCATAAATTTTATGGACAGAATTTCTATGCCCAGCCAAAGTTTTGAAGGGGGATCCATCTTGGTGGCCTCAGGACTGCATCTCTGCTTTTTGCAGATGATCTGTTCTTATTGGCTTTATCAAACTGCGATCTTTTGCTGGGGCAGTTCACAGCTGAGTTTTAAGAAGCTAGGATAAGGATCAGTACCTCCAAATCCGAGACCATGGTCTGGATCTGGAAAGGGTAGAGTGCCTTCTCTGGATGAGGGGAGATGTCTAGACCCAAGTGGAGGAGTTCAAGTTTCTTGATGTCTTGTTCACGAATAGGGGTAAAATGTAGCGGGAGATCCATGGGCGGATCGGCGGACTTGGATGACAAATGAAGTATAGAACCTGCTTTGGGAGAGGGACGTTGTCTTCAGGTGTGGTGTAGTGAGCTGTACAGTGCTGCCAGAGCCAACCTAAAGAGACAGGTTGGCTCTGGCAATACCCTCCCCAATGCTGCATTCATTATTCATGATAAGAAATACCAAGTTCAATCAATGGAGAGGTACAAGTTGTATACCAGTGCAGAAAACAAAGAAAAATCAGTACAGAATGACAGTGTGGTATATTATGATTTTCTGCATACAACTCCTTTTTTTCAAGAAGTACGTTACATTTTGGTTGACAATATTTTTAAAACTTACACAACCTCTTTTAAAAAAAGACTTCTGGAAATTACCCTCCATCAACCTGCTCTACCATTGTAGGATAGCTCAGAAAGGGTTATTTCTGTGGAAAGAACTTTTGTTAAAATGTTTATACACTTACCATCAAGTGACATCTCAACCATTTTTCTAAACTTTTCTTCAACAATTTCATACAAGGAGTGCTAAAAATCTGCGTCGTCATAGCTCCAAGTACATGGGAAGAAAACACAGTATCATAACTTACACTGTCGAAATCTGAGATGATCTCGTTGAGAAAGCGTAAGCATTCGATACCACCATTATTGATGCTTTCCTCTGTGTAAAAGTCAGAGAAGTTAGGGATTGATGCAAACATGACTCCAATTTCATCATAGGACTGGCTGTACAACTCCTGCAATAGAACAAATTATGTGAACACTGATTTAGTATTTAAGTGGGAAAACAGATGCAACAATTTCATTTAAAGTCAAACTAAGCAATTCTAATATTCCTTTTCCAAGTAAAACCAAACACCTACAGTGAGGTCCAAATCTAAGCTTGATAAATGCTGTCTGTTAAACCTATCCATGTTACAAAAACAATCTTTACAAAGCATCTCCCATTCACCATTGACATAAATGTGGTGCTTCTTACAGGACAGTTACTATTAGTTGTGGATGTACACAACAAAAATTTTGCAAAGTTGTATGTCCTTCTGTTGTGATTTAGAGCCTGTCCAAGTAGGCTGGCACATACAGGTGGGTAGTATGTGACTATATGATGCATGTGTATGAGTGTACACCTCTTGATGGAAGCTAATACATCAAATACACTCCTCCAGTCCAGTATGACTGCACTACAGCCCTGCTACTCTTTACATATGCAATGAATATGTGGACAGCTTATACTTAATTATTTTCCAAAATATATTGTTCAAAATATCTCTGCAATATGAGTTTTTTGTCATATCCAGAAGTTTTGATACAGGAAAAGATTAGGAATAGAACCATAAAGCTGGAGTCTGATCACTCCATTAACTTAACATTTCCTACACACAAAGCAATGCTTGTGTGTAGGAAATGTACAGCACCAGAAGGTACACTGGATGCATAATCTATTACTTCAAGTCATCTCACGTTCGTGTGTGATCTCATGGTAAAGCAGATATGTACAGGCCAAAAGACTTAGTATAAGCTGTTTAATTAATAGTGTCTTGATTATGGAACTCTTACCTCATCTCTTTTTTTGGAGCCCAGGAAGTGTCGAGCTACATGTTCAGGCAGCATATTGGTAACGAGTGCTTCATTCCAACGTCTCATCTCATATACTTTTTCTTTTTGCTCATGGACCTCAATCTTCCACAGGAAAAGAGTACGGGCGAGTTTCTCCACCTTTAGGCAGGTAAAGGTACTTTGTTAGTATTTAGATCATTAGGGAAAAGACAAATCTGTTTTGAACATAACATTAAAATCTACACATAAAATTGAAATCTCACAATGTCACATTCTGTACTACAGTTTGATGTAAATATTTTGCTATACTTGGGGGGGGGTTGTTTTGTGAAGAAATGTTTTCACCACTTAGAAAATTGTCAGTTGAGCAGAAATTAATTCTCAATCTTAAAACAATGGTAGGAAAACAACAGTAAAAATGGCAAGATTTGTAGTTTCTGTCTTCAGACATAAAACAAAAGAAGCTAAATCCATATAAGGAACCATCTGTTCCTCAGATCAATATCAAAAAGTGTTTTTTGTTAGAATACAGATGCTTTTTTAAATAACATGATAGTCCCCTTAGTTTATGCTGCTCGGCAATGATAGTTTTATGACACTCACAAGTAAACACACACAATGTATACGCAGTTTAAAAATCTTAATAAAACTGATTTATGGCATTATGTAACTATAATATAAATATGAATAGAGAAGAATTAAACAAATGTGATATGTTTAGAAACTCCAAAATATACATTTCAGTATAACTAAAATTAGCAGCAGACATAAGTACATAAGTCAAAATGATCACCAAAGAGAATCACTGTGCTAGGATGTAGCGGTGAGCGGCCGTGACCTTCTGTGCCATAAATTATTACAGCAGAGTTAAAAATTCTCAACAGAACATATCTATGTAAGATTAACAAAATAAAAGCCTGGAGAAAGCCTGGAGTCTAAAATACACCCATTACTTATAAATTCAAACATAGAAGATCTGTTCTTTTTTTTCAGAAGATCTGTTCTTAATAAAGTTACAAATGGACTATTAAGGGAGGTTCTTCCAACAAAGTTTTCCCTCACTTACAGGACAATATTCCATTTTGTTGGTAAGATTATCAAAGTAAAAAAAAATTTGAAGTTAAAAAAAGTAAAATACCAACAGGAAGGCTTCTAAAGTCAACGTTTTCAATTGCGTGGAACATACATGCATTTTTCACAGATACGTGTCATTATCAAAATGTCACCTCAAGAGGTAGGTAAATTTGGCAGTGAGTACATTTGTGTTTATCTAATATAAAAATGAATTATGGCAGCAGATTCAATTAAGATATCTCCTCACGGGAGACTGCACACATTCATACACAGACCTAACTGAATCTCTATACATCAATTTCTATACTGCTTATTCCTAGTTTGGTCATGGGGTTTCTTAATCCTTTTCTGGCTGTCATTGGGTGAGAGGCAGGGCACACCTTGGATAGATCACCAGTCACAAGACACACAACACATACACTTCAAGGTTCAATTTGAGGCAACCAATGTAACAATCATACTTTGTCATCTGAGAAACAGAAAAGACTGTTTCATCTTATGGGAAAGAACAAATGCAGTGTTTTTTTCTCTTCTTCTATGACATGTTAACTTTTTTAAGCTTTTAAATCTGTTGGATCAGCTTTATGACATAAACTGCTCATCGAACGGCGCCTTTTTCATTTGTGTACTTTTTGTTGTTTTACTTAACTATTGTACAGCATTAGTGTAAGATGAAAATATGATCTTTCCACAATGTTTAGTAACAAAAACTTACATGTCTGGAGAAATAATAGAAGCTTGCCATCATGATGAAAATCATAACTGTCATTGTGAACTTGGAGGGAACCAGGTATGAACTGCAAAATAGGACATTGACATTTTCATTACATATTACTTAATTTCCCTTCGGTATACACAAAGTATTTAAAATTAATTTAGTCTATGCAATTACAGCATCTGTTTCTGATGTTTCAATACCTAGATGCCATCAAGGATAAAACTGGGATTGGATGGAATTATAGCCAGACTAACACACGGAAAATTTAAAACAAGGTAAATATGCTTTCTGAGAACTAGCAGGAGCAAACAGATATTGGGCGAATGTCATTTTGGACATTCTCCAAACCTTTCTGAAATTAATAAAGCAGGAGAACAGCACAAAGTTAGCATGACTCAAACTGACATTCTATCAATTATGTATACACCAGTTTCAAACAATTTCTGATGATTCAATTAAACTAAGGCTTGAGTATACCACTTGCTCTTAAATAGTGTTCATTCTTATACAAATTGACCCATGATCCAATCTTTATTACTGAAACATAATCACCTGTAGTCTTTGAAGCGGACCTTGTCATAGTGGTCAAAGATGTCCGTCCAGCTGTAGATGTTTATAATGCCAGTTGTCACTGTTATGAGCAGCATCAGTGTGAGCTTGACCATGTGACTGACTTGAACCAGCATAGTGGTGGCCATCAGTGCAAGCACAGCAGTATAAGTGTAATATTTGGGGTTGTTAAAGCAGCCTTCAAGGCTCGAGCGCGTAGAGAAAGAAGAGGAGGGAGCCACTGTTGTGCTGCCTGAATCTGGGACTCGGGGCAGACAGCTTAACTAGACATTTAAGAAACAAAGGTTATGTGCTCAGTGAGTCCTGTAAAATTGCATTCCATCATCTATTATCAGTCGTATGTTGACAGGAAAATTCAGAATCTCCAATTTTCAGTCTAACATACAGGTGTTTAACACTGCTTATCTGATTACACCCATTGTAAATTGCCATCAATTATTTTCACTGGTCTAATTTTTTATATAAGAAAGAGCAAATAACAGCTCACCATGTCAATGATATCGGCCATGATGAGGATGAAAATGGCTGTCATGGCCCAGGTGTTTCGAGCCCAGCGGGTGTGGTCAATCCACGTGGAGAATTTCACCAGCTTCTTGGGAAACACCTGACAGGGAAACAATATGATTTAGGATTTTGAATTTTTACCACCAACTTATCGTCAAATGATTTATAGTCAAAATATACCACATCTCCAATTTTCTACTTACCTAATCTCTGGTTGACAAAGGAAAAAGTTAAGTTTGGAAAATTCCCAAAGTATTCGAAGATGACACATTGTGTTGAAAAGCGACAACTACTATTCATAGCACCCTATATTTTCTAAAACTATGAAATCAGCTGCTGTGTAGTTTGTTGCTGGCTGATCTCAATTATGCCTTTAACAGAGTAAGTCAATACTGGCCTGCTTGGTGGATATCAATATATCAGAATTTCCATGACAAGACAGGATCTGAGAGTATTACATTGACAATGACTCAAACAACATGTCCTATGATGCTATCATAGATGTAGTTAAGAGTGGATATGCATTTTCTTTTTTCAATTGAGTTTTGTTGTTCATTGCAAGAAACCAAAGGCTGATGGAGCGTAAAACAGGACTTCATGCTCTGTTTTCTCTGTGTTCTGTGTCGTTAAATCTGGAGCTGGGGTGACTCAGATGGAATGTAAACAGAAAAACAGTTTGACAATATTAGTATAACTCACTCGAGGAAAGATGGCAGCCAGAGAACAGATTGTCAGGATGAGCAACAGTACTTCTCCCACTGCAAAGGTGATGTAGTTGGCAAGCAGCCTGTTCCATAACGAGAAAGAAACCTTAAGACATGGCACTAAAAGTTCAGATCAGTAATGTGGAAAAAGACAGTGATAAAAGCAAATACATTTTTTCCTCCAATCTTTCTTTCAGTTAGAAAAAAATAAACAGTGAGACGAATGTTCTCAGAGTTTACTTTGAACTGACCAGGGGTCTATTAGCATTTCCATCACAGCAGTAAAGAGTAGAACAACACAGGAGCAGCAAAAGGCAGCTCCACTTTGCTTTTCCTTCTCCACAGAGTAGCGAGTTTCCAGGTCTTGGTCCACAAACCTCAAGGAGAGCTTGTTGGTGTGTTTTCCCTTCAGACTGTTGAGACACAACATCCTCAGCAGTTAATAGAAAACTATTTCTAGAGCTATTACATTATATGTCCTTAGAATGGCCTGTGCCTAGTAAATCCAAGGATAAGTCATTTTGGAGTTTTCATTTTGAATATATTTAATTCAAAATACTTTCTCAATTACGTGGGCCAGTGTTTTAACTGTTGGGCATATTTATACTGTTCCCTCTATATTGAGTTTCTGTCAAAATGTTGACATCATTTACCTGGAATACTGTGGTATTACTTTTCTATCTCGCCACTCGGATTTTCATGATTAGCATCCTGAGCATGTTACGGAACAAACTGAAACACATTAGGCCCACTTGTAATTGGTCTAAGAAACTTTTTAAAACTCAAGTAGAACCCATACGTTGTTTGTCCAAGGTGCAGCTACAATGGAAAAAACTGAACATTTTGAAACCCATGGAGCACTGGTTCTGGCAAAAAATGTTTTTAAGGATGATGAGACCAAATAATTTCCAGAGTTTCTTTGCTTTTCAAGGATTACAGAGAGCATGGGGTTTTCTAGTTAAAAGAGTGAGGCATTCACTTACGCTTGAACTGTTTCCCTCTCCAGCAGAGCCTCATTAAGAAGTTTGTTGAGTTCCTGTTCATTCTCCTGAGCATCGATCACTCTTTCAGCCAGGTCCCGCAGACGTAACCTTCTCCGGGGATTCGGGAAAGAGGGATTTACCACCTGCTCTCCAACAAAGTCAAAATGGAGAATGAAATTGACATGTTTACTTTTTGCTTTTTAATGAAAAAGTTACTCCAAAAACTTTTTGGAGTTACTTCAAATGGAAGTCCAGATCAGAAGTTGTGTTTCTTCACTTGTCTACCAATGTCATACTTCCATTAATATAATTTCTATCATAATTACACACATATTTGTGAGAGTGCATCTCGACAGCTGTAGTCTCCAAAAGTGCACCAGCTGTTTAACGTAAATTTGCAGGAGCCTATGCTAAGATGGGTCAATGTCATGTTCCTGCTGAAAAACAATTGAGCCTAATAGTTGAACGCCAAAAACCAGGCTGGTTTACAATTGAAATTCTCAGTGGGACACAGAAATAGTCTCGGTAGCGATGACATTTACCAAACTAGCTTCAAACTAATTTCTTGGCAAACTGTATCTTAACAACAGTTAAGATGGGATCATTTTACATGTGATAATTTTTTGGTTACCCTCGTGTCCAATTCTTCTGGTTCCTCTGGAGTGGTACAAGCTGTATCAACGCTGCCGTTATACTCTTTTGTGTTGATTAATTGTGGAGAGTTTCCATTGGAAGAGGTTACAGACAGCTTCTAATGTGAAAAAAGCAAACAGAGGCCATGGGTTATTATCAGTTATATATGTGAGACTTTCACAACTGTTTTCTATGAAGACATAACATTCATTATTATTATTTTTAACCACAGATTTAGACACAAAATGTATTTAAATAAATATATATTTCTTTAAATGAAAAAAAGTGTAATTTGAGATTATACGCTTGCCTCTAAACACATCTATTGCAAGTGAATTCTCTATTGTGGAATTTAACAATCATCATTTCAGTAAAAAAGTAATGATGTGCAGTATGCCGAGTACTCCAGAGTTATGATGGATTTTTATGAAACCAAGCAATATAAATACAAAAGTGTCAATGCAATTCAAATTTGACTTCACAAATTATACAAAACATTTTCAAAGTGAGAAAACTGCTTCGGATATTAGTAGACAATCAAATATTGTTTGCAGTGAAGATGTGTGGAGGTTTAACTAACCACATCACTGATGCCATTCTTTCCAAGAGGTCCTTTAGGAACAACCACAAGGAAGGTCTCAATGCCTCTCTCCCTTAAGTAGTCACAGCGGTCCCCTCCATTCCCTGGCTCTACATCAAACTCGCCATGAAGACATTCTATAGTGCTCTGTGAGATGTGAACACGACTGGGCCACACATAGCAAAGAGAGGAAAGATTAAAAAGCTAATGCTTCATGGGGTCTCTGGAAAATTGGCAATCAACAATCTTTTTCTTTTAAAATATCACAACAGACTATGGCAAATATGTTTTGATCGCACATTAATTTGAAGACAGTTGTCAGAAAAAGAGATGTGTGTGAATCCTGTAACATACTTCTTTTTCACAGAGAGAAGAATATAACTAACCCTACAGGTAGACAAGTTGGTAATAAGCCCTCCACACATCCCCTTTCAATTATTTGAAAAATATTTTTATGTTAAGTTAATGGATTCTCATAATGATTTGTTTTTATCCCGTCCCTTCAATGAATTAATGAACAGTGGAGAGAGAGTGGGGGAGACTGGGTGAAGTGGTAACATTGCTCTTTGTCATGATTCTGGCTCATCTGCCTGTTGTTTTCCTCCTCTGCTCTCAATGTCTGCAATCTTGCCCATCAGCCTGCCTGACCGCCACATTAATGACCATGCTTTTGTCTCTCAGATTTCCGTGTCTCGCCTTGCCCATGCTGGATCTCTGTTTTCTGGCTAACGACTTAGTTTCTGCCCCTGGACTCCTGCCTCGCCTAGCCCTCTGGTTACCAACCTGAGGTCCATGGTCGGTGACCTCCTGTGTTTCAGCCCTGAATAAACCTTTCAGTAACACTCTGTCTCTGGCTAAAATGATGGGTCCTCTTTCATGCTAGCTTGGATGATACATGGACTAACAAGGTCTATGTCATGTGTTAGGGACACACTCATGGTAAGTGGGCTACTGGAACAATCAACTCCTTGACCAGGGACTATTCCAACAGTCCCAATTAAAGGGAATATATGCAGATAAACAATGGATGCTTTGAAATCCAATATCTAATGCAAGTAAGAAGGAATGGGGAGGTACGGACAATATGCTATGACTAGGGAAAGGAAAGACCAAAGACACAGAGACTATACCATCATCCCCACCTGAGCCTGGGTATCAAGCCCCAGTAGAAAAACTGGAAACACCTAATGCATGGACAACTGACCTGAGATGGATCACAATATAGATGTCTTTAGAGGAGCATGCATGGCTCATTGGTAATGCACTTTCTGAAAGTCTGCTAGAAAGTGAACATAGATACCAGTTCCACAATGAATGAGCCAACTCCTATACAAGAATTAAATCAAGATGTATGCTAGGACTGAACGAAACATTGACTCACTGATGCACCTCAAAAGAATTTACAGCAAGGACATCGGAATGGCATTTGGACTAGATAAACATGGCCAGATGATATCAAAGAGAGGAACTATAATCACAACTGAAGGGGATGCACTACCAGAGGAAACCGTACCAGAAGATAAGACCAGTTACAAATACCTTGGGATCCCAAAAGCAAATGGCAACCATTGGGAGGCCACAATGAAGTTGGCCACAATTAACTTACATGGAGTACGGCAGACCAGGATGAATTAGCTGACCAGGAGGAACAAAGCCAAAGTCATCAGATACTCTGCTTACATAATAGCCCGGCCATAGAATTGAGACAGAAGTCACTGATCCCAAGTCCAGCTCCCTAAGACTGTATGTTAACTGGAAAGAGGGAGGTTATTGAGTGTCAAAGCTATCAAGCAGCTAGATGAGTGTCTAAGGCAGTCAAATCCAGGGAAGGATGGGATGAAGAAGAGGAGGAACCATCATGGAAGTATATGTATCAGCATGGCATGTATCACTAACAGATAAAAGAACTAGTTGATAACAATAAGTCCTACCAAAGGCTACAAAGGCTGGTGTAAAAGTCAGTACAGAGACACTTAAGGTACCTCAGTATTAAGGCAATAGAGGTTGGGGTCTAACACAGGTAGGCTGGATGTTAAATGGACTCTGTGACAGTTCAGGACATGATAGCAGGGTGCAAGATGTAGGCAGGCACAGCAGACATGGAATGCAAGAACCAAGTGGGTGATACCCTCAAGGGTGTGTGAGAATGAGGGAGCTAAGATCTGCATGACTTGGAGGATTAAGATGTCAGAAGCCTGCTGGCCTCTGGCTGGCTCTATGGTTTCTCATGTTTGATTTTAAAAAGAAGTAGTTGCATGTGGTTTGTATTCTTTCAATTTCCAAAGGGGAAAAGCAGCATCAGAAGGCTATTTTTTTTGCATTGAAAAGTGACAGCTGTTTTGTGAAAAGAACTTACAAGTGACACAGGTAAACACTAATAAGAGTAATTTTTGCAATGCAGACCCCACAAATTCATTTGTGAATAAGACTGTGAAAGGAATTAGAGAAGTATTATTTCCAGTACATAACCAAAGAAGATGTTGTGCATGAACTTGTTCTTACCCTGGAATGCCTCCAGCCTCCATTTTGTTTGCCACAGTGACATCTGTGGACCAAACATCATACTGCCAGCGTTTCTGGCCCAACACTCCTCCCAGCACTGTGCCACTATGGACGCCAACCCTCATGTCTACATCAGTCTGCGTTTTCTCCCTGACATACCTGTGGTTAGTTCACAAAACATGCAAAATGAATGAAATACAGCAGGAGATCAAAACTCACAGATCGATTACTCATATTTTTTTAACACTATTGGAAAATTTAAACTATGGATACAAGAGACAAGCATAATACAGAAAACAGGCTATCACTGAAAATCTCATGTATGAACTCACGAAATAGCCTCCACCATAGCCAGGCCCATCATTATGGAACAGGCAGCATGGTCCTCCCTATAATCCGGAAGCCCACAGATACAGTAGTAGCAGTCTCCCAAGATCTTGATCCTCAACTGGTGATATTTCTGAAAATGTAAATGAATTAACACAAAAAATGTCAGAACAAATACACAAAGAAACAGACTGAAACATTATGTTCTAGGCTTTGGCAAGTATATAATAGAAAGGTTATGAGTGCATGCTCTAAATAAAGATTAAAATCCAAACAGTTGTTTAAGTGTGTTTTTGTTTGATTTAAAGGTGATCCAGATGATTTGGCAAAATAATATAATGATAATGTATCTAGTCTTATTTTTGATTATTGAATTTATTTCAGGTTTTTATCAAACTTCTTCCATTGCAATTGATTGGTAAGGACATTTAGTTGTTAAAATATTTCTTGAATCATTCAGTTCTTAAAAGCTATGTTAACGTTGCTGAACAATTATGAATAATGTTCTGTGCTGTTGGGGTGTTGTGAAGGGGTTGCTTATTCTGCCATACATATTCAATTCCACTTGTGATCCCTCATCAAATATGCATGTTGTGGTCTGTTAAATTGTTTATTGTATCTAAAGTTGATTTGCTGGTGAATTTGGAATGATGTTTAATATCAAAGGTTGCACAGGACAGAAAACCAAAAAAAACCTCAAAAAACTATTAGGTGATCTAACAAACGGTGCTTCAATTTGAAACCCATTTCTAATAACACACTATGTTGACAAAATCTATTAAATTTGAATAGTTCTAACTTCACATCATAAATAAAATGTATTAGTGATTTCATTGAAGACTTTAGGAGAAATAAAACGGGCCTGAAAGAGGAGATGGAAGACTATCAATACCTTGGTGTTCATTTGGAAGACAGACTGAACTATAGTTGTAACAGAATCTGCTTACAGAAAACAAGTCTGTAGTGTCAAGTGCACTTTGTGTTAGTGCCATCTACTGGGGAAGCGCCATAAGAGATAGTGACTCCAGGAAATAGACTAAATGGACACAGAGGCTGGCTAAATGGAGGTTTCTCTTGAGTACTATGAACCGATTATGCAAATCATATTTAATATAAACGATATCCAAGATAATGTACAAATCCAGAGAAAAATACACAAATTAATAGTTATTCAGCTCTGCTGCAACAAAGCACATTTCTGCCACTAACTTTAACACTAGGCAATCACCAATGACATATATATTTTTCTTGTCTCTGCCAGCCCAGCTCCAGACTCCAACTGTACTATGACCCTCTTTCATTGAAATGGGAATGGTTGCAAGGATAAAGTGCAAATCCTTTTAATTTGAGCTTACTGTGCCAATTAACTTAATGTTAAATGATCTCTGCTTACATATCAAGCTGTTTAACCTCATTAAGTTCTACAAAGCCCATCACAATATTATTTTTATTATGCTATTCTCATTCGGTGCTATTCAACAGTACGTTACTGATCCCTGAAGGGAAATTATAGCGCTGCAGTATTAATCTGCAAGGTCGCTTGATAGCACAAGTAGTCTTTTGCCCAACTCATGTTCATTAAGCCTTGCTGCTTCAGCAGGCCTTTCCCTTCTCTCTGCTGACTGTATAGATATCTAGGAGGGAGTCCCAGGAGCTTGTGCACTGGCACTGTCACCCCATGGAAATGGTGTTTGACAGCATTTAATAGCACATGATCCTTACAACGTTGTGATACACTGAGTGTTAACCAAGACAAAAGAGAGTGAGAAGGGAGGCAAGGTACCCAATGATGGTGGAAGACCACCTGAGGGAAAACACAGCATGCACAAAAGGTAAGGCACCAGATGGTGGAAACTCCTGTTGGTCCAGACCATCCAAGCCATCATCAATGGCTTTACCTGGACGAGAAGACTGAAGATTGACTGCTAAGGTCCTGGGAGTAGCTAGAGGAATCACCAGGGTAAAGAATCTATGACCATCTGAAATGTGCCGGAAGTAGTTGACATCAATCTGGGTCTCTCTCCGCAATCTGAATCTGTTGTAGGAACCGGGTCATTTCCAATGGCGACACTTGTCCATCTTAATGAAAAACTACTGGCACCACACAATCAGTCAACGAAGCTGGTAAAGTACATTTCCACTCACCAGGAAAAAGTGGTACCCTGACTAGCTTCCAAATGCTATTTTTCCAGCAACAGAACCTCAAAATGATTTGTGAGGCTTAGGGGTTGAGAAGCTGTCAGATAAAGGTATTTTTTTGACCACATACCACCAACTCAGCTCAGGACTTTTGGTGATTCGGCATGAAAGAGGATTATGGTTGGGCGCCTGTTGAGATGAGTTGCTTCGAATAGGACAGCATTTTTGTTATTAGGCTTCCTGAAATTTGTATTGAACCATGGGAACAAACTTGAGTTCCTAAGTGTAGTCACTTGGTTAACTTATTTTTGGCTGATCTGTGGCTGATCCAGGTAGTATCCACAAACATCTTCTTATTTGTAACCCTGCATTATTTGCCTGTATGACTATTTCTTCTTATAAAACGATAAAAACACTAAGATAGAAAGATGCTTCCTGTTATGAGAGTACTCTGTTTTGTATTTGCTCTTCACTTACTTAAGACAACCTCCTCAGTAAATTCTTCACAATCGTAATCTTAAGAGTTCCGTCTTCAACATCGCAATGACAGTAAAGCTGTCTAAGTTTAAGTCCAAGTCTAGGCTATAGGCCTTAGGAAATAGGACAGCTGACATCCCTTGGGTGGAGGACTTTCATCCCTAAAATCAAAATTAACCTGCTCAAAGAACCATTTTTATTCCATTTTACCATTACAGCAACATTCTGAATATTAGTGATTCTAAATAACATTAATAAGGATACAAACTTTCTGATCTCTTATTTGATTATTGATGCTACCTTGTATTACTCCTCCCAGACTAAAGGTACATGTGACCACAGTTCTCTAATGATAAGGATGTCTGGAGCAGCTAATCTCTGGGAGTTTAGTTAAGTCAAAACCCTTATGTCAGGTCTGGGACTGCTAAATTAGACTGCAAGTCAGTATATTTTTCAGTAGGGAAGAAAAGCATCAAATCTTTAATCTAATAAACTTCATGATGAATATAGTGGATCATTTGTGTAAAATTAATAAAGTATCTTCGACTTAAGGTAGTGAAATTGGAAACAAAATGGAAACACAATGGCCTTAATACTTCCGAGCAATAATCACTGTTAATATTTAACCCTGACCTGTTATACACAGCCTGCTCTGCAAGCAGTCTGCTCCTCTATCAAATAAACAGTCACAGGTGAGGGCAATAAATGGCCAAGAGGGAGGAAGTGTGATGAAAAATTAATGCGTGCATCATCTTAGCTCAGAACATGCATAAGTTATAGATGTTTCTTTTGAAATTGTGCATAGCCTTCAAGTAACTGTCTTCTTGTGATAACTGGCAAGGTGTCTTGATAGCAGCCCTGTGTTGTCTTGCCCCACTCGTGTATAAAGCACCTGCTTTTGTCTCTTAGTCTGTAGACCAGGTAGAAGTCAAGAAATAGTTTTTGTCTTTTGTGACACATACATACACTTTCACAAGACCAGCCACATTCACATAGAATCTATTGTTATATACAGACTTTAAACTAATCTTACTTATGCTTTCAGAAACATAAGCATAAGCACCCCCACACAAATGAACGCTTTGGATGCTATTTTGATCTTTAGTTTCTTGTCCAAAGACAATGAAATATAGTCTGGAGAGGCCATGGGTAAGACCATATATTATCCGATTCAGAGAATTTTGCTATATTTCATTAGGACAAACTGATTTAATGTAAGCTCAAACTTCTGAAATAAAAGACGAACATATTGTGAAAATCTCAATTTAACATGTCATGAGAGCACTGTGAAAAAAACGACAACATGAAACTCACTGCAGCCAACTTGTCAAAACGAGCAAAGAGTTCATTGAGCAGTTTGACCAGCTCCTGGGCACTGCAAGACGACGACAGCTGGGTGAAGCCCACAATATCTGCAAACAAAATGCTACATTACAAGGAGACAAAAACAAGACAACAAATTAGTACACCGTACTTTCAGAAGGTTTAAACTAGCATCTTTCTAACACACTTTCACTCATCTGAGACTGTAACCTGCACCAGATTGTCATGCCATCATTCACCCTCACTTGTAATACGAACTTTGGAACATCAGTATAAATCAAAATGTTTAAACTTTATGATTACCCACTGCAGATTCTTAATAATGCACTTTTACATGTGCTTACAAAGGCTACTGTCAGATTGCAACTTTATTGCCATACAGGGACAACATGGAGTAACTGAATAACTGATTTTATATATATCATCTGTTTAATTAAAAAAAGGCTTTTGAGACACTGAGACAAACAGTTTAAATTTCTACTAAATGCTTGCTATTCCCCTTGTTATGACTTTAAATCTGTCACTTTAAAAAAGAAGGTGTCTATTGCTTGAACATTACATTACAGTACAAAAATAAAACAAAAGGACCTATTTTAAAGATAACAAAACTCATGGCCCACTTGACATGTTGGCTTCAACGTTGAACACAGGGAGGGAGCAGTGCAGTGTCATCCATCTTTTTAAATGTTTATAGTCAAAAATATTCCAAGGCTTTTCACAGTCATATTAGAAGCTATGATAATGCCCTCCACAGTAGCTATATAGCTATAAAAGGTCTTCATGGAGGGTCGAAAAAACAAAAACCTCAGCCCTCTCATAAAAACCAAATCATTCAGGTCTATGTTCCCTTTAGGTAATGATTCAATTCTCCCCAACTTATTTATTTCAGCTGACACAAGAGAGGAAAATGAGCTAAGCACTGCTGTAAACGTAAAAATATCAAGCCAGTGTCAGGGACTTTTACTTTTCTTGGTCTATGATTAGAGGTCACTCTAAAATGTATCTATAGGGGAATTCATAAAATGGTAAAAATATTTTTTCTTGTTGTAGCAAGGTTGTAACATGATGCAATACACATGGGAACTACTATCAAGACCAAAGCTCTACCATTCAATAAACCACATTTAATGGTTTGATTTTTATCATTAAAGTTTTCGTCTAAAGTCTAATAGGGATATCAATGTTTTGAATTTTTTGTGTTGGTTTCTAAATTAACATTTGGACGGTCAGGAAGTCGACACGGTCATTATTTTGGTGGGATGGTTGCAGCTAGGTATTTGAATCTCAGCCACAATGTATCAGTCCATAATTTATTAACACTATAAATCCAACTGGGAGATTTTCTGTGTGGAGTTTGCATGTTCTCCCTACACATCCATGGTGTTCTTCTTCAGGGAATTCTATGAGTTTTTCTTTGGGAATTCTTACCTCCCACCATTCAAAAACATGCATATCAAGTTAATTGATCAGTTTAAATTGATGCTTGAAAAGTGGTTTGAGAGTGACACCAAGGATTTGAACCGGGTATCCTCTTGTTGTGAGGCAACGGTGCAAACCATCCATAACAATCTAACAATATATCATTTAATGATTGAATCCGGGCGGTGTGGTTAGCATCATCACCTCACAGCAAGAGGGTTCTGGGTTTGAGTCCTGGGGAACCTGGACCTTTCTGTGTGGAGTTTGCATGTTCTCCCTTTGTGGGTTCTCTCCGGGTTCTCTGGCTTCCTCCCACCGTCCAAAAACCTGCATGTAAGGTTGATTGGACATTCCAAATTGCCCTTAGGTGTGAGTGTGAGTCTGTGTGGTTGTTTGTCCTTGTGTGTCTCTGTGTGGCCCTGTGATGGACTGGCGGACTGTCCAGAGTGTACCCCGCCTCTGGCCCATTGACCACTGGGATAAGCTCCAGTTCCCCCCGCAACCCCATTAGGGAATAAGTGGTTATGATAATGATTGGATGGATGATTCAGTCCATAGTCATCATTCTCAAATAAATATAAAGCTATATCTAAAACTGTTGGCCCATGGAGTAGATTTGACCATGACTGCTGGGTCTTTACTGCCTATGGTCTTTTGTTTAGAAAACTCAAATTTCCAAATTTCTTGTTAATCATTACAAAAGGCAAGAGTTAAACCATCATCTGATCTACTTTGATGCATGTTATACATCTGATGAAACTTGCATCATAAGAAAGTCTGATGTGGAAAACTTATTCTAATCTGTCCACATAAATTCGACAGCCGCATGCTCCCATCCTTGGAATGCATTCTGCAGCAGCAATCATTATCAGGTGTATTTTGGGAGTCCACAAGACAGTAAAGGTAGGCTAAAGATTTTTTTTAGGGGAGGAAAATGTGTTGCACCCACAGGAAATGACATGCCTGTGGAAAAGATTCTTGAGGTCATGTCTTTGTTCAACTTATGAATCACACTATAAAGGATACACCAACGGCAATTAAGGTAATGTTAACTTTAACTATCATTCGATTCAATTAAAATGTATTTAATTTGAATTTCCATTTAATTCACAGTACTTCAGACTTTGGCAGAGTTCCTTTATTTTAAAATGATAGGCATGTAATTTCTAATGGAGAGTTTTTATTAATGCCTCCCCCTCAGCTGTTTTCCATTACAAATGGGGTTCCAACAGAAAGGTTTGCCCCTTCATTCAATTTACTTTGACGCTCCTGACCGTCCTGATTGTGGCACATTGTATGTTTTCTTTTCCTCCAGAAATTCAGAAGCTTTTTAAATTCTTTCTAATTTTGTATCTTCGTTTACCGCCCCTTTTTTTTAGATATATATAAAAAAAAAAATTTAAATTAAAGTGGTGCATTAAAACATAATAACAGCACTCCCTTAAAAAAAAAGTGTTACAAAAAGTTAATTTATCTGCTTCCCATGTCATTCAGCCCATACCACCTCACAGACACCATGCAATTTGAGCTTTCAAAAGGCATATTGGTAACTTCATTACATTTTTTACTTTTCCACTTCATTCATACGTTAACTATGACTAAAGTGTCCCCAGCCACTGTAACATAGGCATTGTTTATGTGTCCTCCTGTCTTAATTCTAAGAATTGCAATGTCTGTTATTGCTGAGTACAGTACAGATTAAGTTTCTGTGGTAAGTGACTTTAACATTCATATAGATGTTTAAGAATGACAGCGTTAATATACTTTGATTCTGCATCAGATGCAATTAGATTTTCTCAAAATCCTCCCTGCCTTACTAAATTGTATAGTCTTGTTCATGTGTTGACTTATGGCATTTAGAGTGAACAATTAGCAGTGTTCCCTCAAAATCCTGTATTATCTAACTATTATCTAACTAAAACAAATCAACATTTGACATCACTTTACAGCACATCTGAGAAATATGCATTTATAGTATATATCTATCAAAGAAAAATCTGTAACCAGATTTGTGTAATTAATTCCATTTCTATTTCATTCTCTGAAAATACAACAGACAAAGCTACCAAAACTTTACTCTTGCAAAACCTGACTGTTTTGCCCACAACACTAAAGTTACAACAATCACTGGACAAAGTTCCCCCTCTAAAAAAGAAGGTAATCAGTTATACCAGGCTAACTAGCAAGGCTGACTAAAGAACAAAAAAGGAAAAAAAGAAAATAAGAATCACAACACAGTGTTAACTTTTTTTAACTGCAGACAGAGAACATATGTGCTGTTTTTGCTGATACTCAAAAAGTTAACATCAGATTTTAATATGCATCTGTAACTCCTTTACACTGATCAACTCTGTGATGAGTTCAACTTTTTGTGGAGTCTTTAGAACTCAATCAAGTTTCAAGGTTTAGCCCCCACTCTGAAAGGCACATTCCTGCTTACACATTTAAAATGTTTACTTGTCAAGACAAATGCCACTTGTAGTATAACTAATGTACCAGCTATTCTGGAAAAACTTGCAGAGTGAAACATCAAGTTACCTGACATTTTCATGCCTGTACATGTACATCGTGTTGAACTGCTGCATCTCCTTTTGACTGGGCTCCTTCTTCATATCCTGAAGCATCTCATCTGCTATGTGTTTTGGAAGAATGGAGAGCAGAAGACGCTCCTATGGAGGACAAATATAGACATCAAGAGAACATGACAAGTATTTAACAGATAGGAAATAGGCACCCTATTTACATTAAACCCTATTTATACTAAATCTAATTTGCTCTCAGTAAACAAGATCTCTGGTCTGACGCTCAGAGCTCAATCCCTAGGGGATGTCGTCAATAATGACTCTTGGCAAGCAAACATACACTAGCTGGGCAGATGACAAGTTGACCATGTCAAAAATTGGATTTCCCAAAGTTAAACATTGATTTGCCAAGAATGAGTGAAGTTTGTTTGTGTGGTTGCTTGGTTTTGAAATAGAGATTTATGTATCTGTTTCTGGTTTGTCTGCATCAGTGCACAATTTCATTACATTTAATAAAAATGTGTAAGGCTAAACACAAAAGCTCCATTTCCAGCAGACATGTGATTTGTTGACCTTTACTTCCCATAGCCCGTCACACAGTCTCTGTGTGCATTAAAATGGGGCGGGGCTTGTAGAAAGGGCTGTAGGGAAGTATGAGTTTTAAATAATAATATTAAAATTTGACAAAGGAGAAACAACAAATGGTTCAGCCAGTTGGTTCCTGTATCACAGCTAAGACTATATAAGTGGGCTGGCTGCCATGGTAACCGTCCGCGACCGGATGCCATTTCATTGGCTGGTGGTCATTGCCTTCCAGCAGCCTGCAGTCCTCCATTAGTATTCTGGGGGTTTCTTCCAGTCATGGTTTCATAATTCCTTTTGCTGTGCTTTTCATCACTATCGCCAATCACTTTACTGTCAACATATGCTTTCTCCATCTTTGTGTTGATTAAACAATCATTTAAACTGAGTAATGTTTTTAAGAAGAGGAAGAATAGAGACTGTTAAACAAACCAAGATTCACATATTCTAAGCGTTTTTAAAAGATGACTCATAGGTTTGGAATTGTCTTTGCTTTGGATCTCCACTCAATAATAATATTATTAAGGACAGCTGATCAAGATAAACACCCTGAAACAGGATGTTGGAAAAAGGTTTTTGGAATCAGAGGGGCTTCCAGCTGTACAGCAGTACTGTGGTTGATCGGCTTTGTTAAACTTATTATCAGGTTTTCATTTTTACATTGGTCCCTCTCACTGTCACAAAGCATGTGCTTGATGTTTACAGATAGCCTGAACCAATTTGGCTTTTCCATTAGTACCTATTCAGCCCCAGTCAGCTCTACTGACCTGGCAACAGATCAGACACATCCTCATGACCACAAGTACAATGGATTACATGTTTTATCCTGATCAGGTGTAGTTCTCTAATGGGAAAACCTGCATCTTGGGACACACATGTATTTCACTTTAAGACCTACCAAACATTTCTGCTAAGCAATCAACCGTTATGTTGACTGCCATGCAGCAGGGCAGCATCACTCTTCTAATGAGCAGCCTTCTGCAGGCAGAGCCGTGCAAATAGTTTAGGAACAGAATCAGAGCACACTTTAAAGGACAGGGGGTAATTTTGTTATGTCTGATTGGTTTGTGTCTCTCAATGCACAGAGATGCAAAGTTGAATTGTTATGTCAGAGCCTTGCCACACTGGCCACTGAATGAATATTACTAACTCCCACTGAACATGCGATTACTTTATAATTGATGTTGGTTAAAACTGAGCGTGTTCTCAGTCGTTTAGTTGGTAGGGTGCAACAAATTCAAAACAATAAAGAAACATATTGCCAAGGCTTGGAAAGCTCTGATGCATTTCTTCCCATGTTGCATTTGAACTGGAAACCATAACATGGTGTAAATATTTGTGGATCAGTGAACAGCACAACACTTTTTAAAAAATCCTAATTTTGAATTCATTTAGGTGAAATCCTGAAATTGTATATTTCCTCCACGGGCTTCTTGAATTGAGATTTCAGTTAACCCTGAAAAAATATGGACGAAAATGTCCTTTAGCCTTGCTTAATAGGTCCACTGACCTGTTGCTGGCTCTGCTCCTCCAGGTTAAGTTTAACCTCCAATGACTGTCTTGCTTCCAGAAAGGCTTTCCGATGCTTCCGATCTGCCATGTAGTACGACATGACACCCACAGTGATGGCACAAACGTAGATTATAATATTGGCCAGGAGCTTAAGCAGACAAAAGAGAAGACAAGAAAAAGCTATTGACTGTAGTCAACATAATATTTCAATGCAACAAAAAAGCACAATTAAAAGCTCTCGAGTCATTGTACTGTCCAGATGGGCATGTACAATCATTATTTTCAGCTCACTTTCTAAACAGCATTTGTTATAATGTACCTAGATCTTGTCTGTTGTTCTAATTTCAAGATGTTTTTGTTCCCAAATAACACTCATTATAATATCTGATTTAGAATGTTTTAAAATGCTCACAAACATGTCATTTGCCAGGAAAATAAGATAATTATCCATCAGTTGAATAGACAATGCATGTTTAATAGAGTTAACTAGAAATTCTTAATACACTAAAGAGAGCTATTTTTGTGCCGACGCGATTTGGTGATTGTGGTGGAAAACTATATCAGCTTTGACAAGGATTTAAAGTTTAAGCAGTTCTGAACCAGTTGAGTCAGTATATTAAAAAAAAGTTGTGACCCGGAACATGAATGACTGCATCACGAAGTTCACTCCCCCAGATATCGCAAGTCAAAATTAGCCTTGGCATCAGGATGAAAACTTTTTTTCCCCCACCGTCTTTACATTACGAATCCATATTTTTTTTGTTGTAAAATGTTGCGTATCATATACAGGGAAAAATGTAACTATGGTGTAATGTTTTAAGGAGGCATGGACACAAGGAAAAATCTTGTTGTGGACTTCCGGTGATGCCATACTGGAGACAGTAGCTCAATACAGTGCTCCGCAGGTTAACTGTTAATTTCCTAAAAAAACTACTTAAAACTCGGCAAATTTAGACAAACTCAACATGGCAAGTTCTGTGAGAGGCAAAGGCTCAAAAAAGGAACACACGGATGACAAAAACGAAAATTTGAGGCAACTAACTTTAAGGCAGTCTCCGAGTGGCGCAGCAAGTGATACCCCTGCAACTATAAGTCTAAAATACTAACTGATTTGGAGAAATTAAGGGAAGAAAATTGAGACGGATGTCAGAGCTTTCCTCAGTGGAAATAAATGATGCAGAGTTTCACTATGGAGTTCAACACAACCCAGGTTCCACCAGGGACAGGTTCATGTTCAGGTTTGAAGTAGATGAACAACTAAATGTCACAGAGGAACCCAGTAGGGTATTTGGAAGTTAGCTATAAGGCCACTTGTTTTAAGTTGCCTTGAGTTTGAACATGGGTCACTGTCAATATGCACAATTTCAGTTTTCTCTGATTTAAGTTGTATTTGTAAAATACTGAAAGAAGAGTATACTAAAAATAACAAATTACTAATTCATGGATAGTTTAAACTTTATCAGCTATAATGTAAAGGGTATAAATAGTTCAATTAAGAGAAAATAAATATTCAACCAAAAAACTACATTGGTCTACAGCAATGCTACAACAGACTCATCCGACAGAAAAAAAACATTTAAAACTGAGGAAAGAATGGGTGGATCAGATAAATAGTTCCTCCTTCAAAAACGTGAGGAAAAGAGGAGTTGCTATCTTGCTAAATAAATCAGTTTATTTTGGCCATGAAAAAACAATTGAGGACAAAGACGGTAGATATTTTATAGTAATAGGTAGTACTGTTGGGGGTTATAAAGTTACACTAGTTAATCTCTCTTCTTTAAGATGATAGCATCTTTATTAGCAGAGAAAGCAGAGGGAATTAGTTTAATAGGTGGAGACTTCAACTGTGTTTTGAGTGTGGACAGGCTTCCAGCAGGAGTAGCCCCTATATCCAAGAAATCAATAATTCTTCATGCAATGATGGATGAACTGACCCTGGTGGATGTCATGTCACATGTACATGGCAGCCACTCTAGACTGGACATGTTTGTGATATCAGAAACAGACATGTACAGAACTAGTGAATGTAACATAGAACCAATTACTATATCAGACCATGATCCTGTAATGGTAAAGATACAGATAGGACCGAACAAACAGTTTAAATACTGGAGAATCAATGTATCACTAATAAACGACGAAGCAATTCTTCAAGAAATCGGTGAAAACATAACAGATTACTTGAAATCTAATGATAATGAAACAGTCTCCCCCTCTACTCTATGGGAGGCAGCCAAAGCGGTGTTGAGGGGCAACGTAATTGTTATTTCATCCAGATCAAAAAAACAAAGACTAGCTCAGCAGGTTGAATCAGAGATGCAAATTAAGAATCTAGAGGCCCAGAATCAACAATTAAAAAAAAAAGTTCTGTCATTATCAAAAGAAAAGAGACAGCAATTGGATGACCTATTAACCTACGAAACAGAAGGAGCTCTGCGGTCTATTAGCAGGAAGTACCACGAATTTGGCAACAGAGCAAGCTGCCTACTGGCCTTCCAGTTGCGTAAAGCTCAATCTGACAGAGTAGCGCATAAAATAAAATGCCCAAATTACAACCAGATGTTAACCGCACCAAAGGATATCTCTAAGTCATTTGATACCTATTACCAAAAGTTTCCAGGGGTTGATGGTCTTCCGAGAGAATATCATAAAACCTGGAAAAATTAATTAACTTTAGTTTGGTGTAGAGTCTATAACTACATCCTAACAGAAGGATACCCCTCCAGGTCATGGTCAGATTCAGTGATAAGTGTTATTCATAGACAATAAAGATCCGACTTTATGTACATCTTATCGCCCTATCAGCCTCCTATGTGTAGATCTTAAAATCTTGACTTCTATTATAGCAAATAGAATACAAAAATACATTACAAAACGTATTAAGCCAGACCAGACCTGTTTCATTAACAATAAACAGGGAACTGATAATGTTGGAAAAGCCCTGAACTTGCAGTTTCTTGCAGCCAAGAAGGACACCCCGGCAATGCTTCTCAGCTTAGACACTGGGAAGGTATTCGAAAGGGTTGACTGGACCTTCTTAGAACAGACCCTAAGCAAAATGGGCTTCAATGATATCTTTGTGAGGTGAATTAAAACTTTTTATAAAAACCCAAGATCCAGATTTAGAGTAAACGGGCACTGCTCGGAATTCTTCCCGCTGGGACGTGGCACTCGTCAAGGAGATGCATTGTCATTATCAGCATTGAACCTTTAACCGAACTGATAAGATCTGATCCTCTCATACAGGGAATTTGTGATGAAGGAAATACCCAACATAAACTGGCACTTTTTGCCGATAATATATTAACACTTCTGGAAAATCCTATTATCTCTGTCCCCGCTCTCCTACATGACATTAATGAATACAGTAAAGTGTCTGGCTATAAAGTTAATACAAACAAATCTGAAGCCATAATGATTGTTGGGGACTGGCCCTCCCAGTTCGACGATCTGGTCTTTTTTAGAATATCCAAGCACGGATTTAGATATATATTGGTGTTTTTCTCACACCTAAAACCACAAAAATGACTTAAATAGATGGGATATACTTCCCCTGCCACTCTTTGGCAGAATAGAGTCTGTGAGAATGAATATTCTACCAGGACTACTATTTCTATTTCAGTCCCTACATATCTTAGTACCACAATCTGTATTGAAGTTATTCTAAAAATTGATATAAAAATTCCTCTGGCAAAACCAAAGACCAATAATACGGTTGAAACGTACTGATGCCAGCAAAAGAGAAAGGAAGTTGAACATACCCAATTTAAAATGTTACTACTGGGCAGCATAGGTGGTTGGGGACTTAGAGAGTAGATGGGTCTCTATTGAACAAACCGCTATTCAAGGGGTACCGTTGTCTAGTCTTCCATTTCTTAGCAGGCAATCTCAGAAAAAAACTTAAAATCAATCATTTATGGATTGTAAACACATTGAAGGTCTGGAATTTAGTTAAAAAACAAGTTAAGGGAGCTCTAACCCTGTCACTGGCTATGCCTATTGCAGGGAATATAGAGTTTTTACCATCTGTGTATGACAGGGCTTATAAAGGATGGGCAGAGAAGGGTCTGATAATAATAAATCGACTCATGGATGGACAGGTATTTAAATCTTTTTCACAACTTAGAGACAAATTTGACTTACCTTCAAGTGATCTATAAAAATACTTACAAATTCGACATTACGACAGAAAAAATACAGACTGGGAAAATAAATATGAACCTACAAATTTAGAAAGTTATCTCATAGACTTGTTTGAACAACGTTCTTTAACACAAAAACGAATATCCCACATGTACAAAAAATTAATGATGTATATATCAGACAATACACTACATATCAAGCAACAATGGGAATTGGAGCTGAATGTAATAATAGATGATGACTCTTGGGAAAACATATGTTCCATAAGCCACAAGGGGGTTGGGAGCCATTTATAAAAAGAATTTGACTGGAAGTTCAAAATTAGATTCTTCAGGACAACTTTTGTTTCCAAGAACAATCCCATCAACAAATGCTGGAGGAACTGTGGTATGGTCGGTAACCATACTCATATATTTTGGAATTGCCCGAAATTGCAAACATTTTGGAAAAATGTCAAAAAAAGGACTGGAAAAAGTTTTGGCAGTGGACCTTCCTATGGACCCTTTGTTATTTTTATTGGATGTGTTTCCTGACCACCTGTTTACCACAGAACACTGTTATATATTACATATTCTGTTGATGATTGCAAGAAAAAATATTACTATTAATTGGATGAAGACTGACCCTCCCACGATCTCTCAGTGGTTTCAGAAAGTAAAACATGTTTACACAATGGAATATATGACTGCCCAATTACAGCTAAAAGTACCTGTTTTTATGAGAAGGTGGACCCCAGTTACTGAATATCTGTCTTAGGACTCCTATACACGTATACTATATCCATTTATTATTATCATCACTATTATTATAATGATGGCTTCTTTAAATCTAAAATATCAATTTTTTGGATTACAGAACTTGATAAAATATGTGCTATACCCTTTACAGTGTTACTCTTGTGTGACAGATTTTTTTTTAATGTGTGTCTGTTTTGCTCTGTTTTTCTTTGTGATGCGAATTGCCTGTTAATTTGCATTTAAGTCAATGAAGTAAAAAAAACAAAAATAAATGTTTGTAAGACCACTAAAAAACCACTGTAAAGGAAGCAAAATGTTGCCATCAAGCCAATAATTTTTCAGAATACTCCAATCTAATGTCATGCACATAACATTCATAACAACCTGAGTACTGCTTCAGTTGATATTACAAGGGATTCTTTAAAATAAGACTTTCTAGAATCGAGAGAAACTGTACTTTTTAAAAGGAAACATTTGACTGTAACGGCCTCATCTAACTGGTTCACCTCTGTGACACAACAACAACCAGTCCATATCTGACTTCGCCTCTAACACAATGACAGCCGGGCGAGGCTCCATTCCCCCTTTGGCGTTAACGAGGAATAAACAAGTATCGAAAATGGATGGATAGATGTAACTGCCTCGGATAACTCAGCCCTAAGTTGCAAGTTGGAACTAGAATGTCATCTTTTGAGGAGCATGAGTTTGTGAAGTTAAACTTTAGCTTTGAGGGAGAGGGAGCAGATGGAGGAGGGAAATGGAAGAAAAAATTAACTTTACAGAAAATCTTAGAATATAGCTGCCAGGTAATTCATATATTAAAGTTACACATCCATTGAAGAACAAGAGAAGTTTCTCTGGAACTGTGTGTAGGACATACTAGTTAAAAACTGAAAACAATGCTGAAAAGTGTTGGATGGAATCTAGTTTAGTGAGTTTTGTACATTGATATATTACATATAAATAATTGCTTCAATTCTTAAACGTATAGAAACTAAACTTGCAGTGGACAAAAAAAAAACATTTCCTCCCCTGTAAGTTTTACCTGTCTTGTAAGGGCTGCCCCTCGAATGTCCTCTTGCTGATGTTGGGCGATGGTGACCCCCAGAGCCAGAGTGTGAACCCCACAGGAAACCGTGGTGATGAGAACAATAGGAGTCAGCCTCAAGGGCAGAGTCAGGAAAAACGAAAAGCTGAAGAAGGCCTGCCAACCCACTGTGTCACTGGCCTGATGGAAGCGAGAGTAGTTCAGGCCCAGGTAGCAGAATATCTGAGCTGCTATGAGGACCCAGAGCGCGTAGGGCACCACCCGTCTGGAGATGCGGTCTGGAAGAAGCCCGAAGCGGCACAGCAGGTAAAGGACAATATCCCCCACCAAGCCCACTGATGCCACTAAAACAGAAGCCAGCTTGTCAGTGGTGTAGACCAAAGTACACATAACAATAATGTAGCTGTTGAAAAGGGCGGCGAAAACAACAAGCACCAGCAGGGTTTCATGCCTCTGCCGTCTGACGTAGGTCTGGTAGAGGTTCTCCAGAGACTCGGGGGCAAAGGTAAGGCGCATAAACCGTGGAAGGCAAAGGCAGCATCCTGAGTTTCTCACTGTGACCTCATGAGTTCGTCCCACTGCTTGCCCTGGATCAGAAGGTAGCGTAACCGAGCAGTCTGCCGAGTACTCGGCGGAGTACTCCGGCTCTGAAAAAGCGCGATTCCGGGGCATGGTTAAACCTCGGCGTCCTGGAAAAAAAACTGAAAAGCGCTTTGTTGTGCTGCTTTTAAAAAATCAAATCTCAAGACAACATTCGAGTGTTTGGTGTCTGCTGGTTTCTCCAATGACGAATAACCACCGTTTTCCCCTGAGAGCCCACACGTGTGGCATGAGTCAAAACAGAGTGCTGACTGTCCTGTGCGCCAGAAATGTATTCTTACATCACTGGACCCGTGGTCACTGTGTCCAATATTGTCCTTTGATGCTGTGTCACATCGGCAGACTGAGTATCTTCACTCCTCGTCATGATCCAAATACTGTCCATTTCCTGCATTTCCATTCAACTTTGCCAACATGCATTTGTATTCCAAACTTTATAGAAAATTAGAGCAGTGCACATTGATCAAATATCAGATCATTTAACTTTGTGGTGGTAAGACTTCTTCTGATTGCATCATTGTAGCTTTTTGAATTCCAGGCTTCCTTGACTCCATTTCACTGGGCCTGAATAAAGATGGACACAAACACAGATATTTACTATAGCCTCACATTTGAAGCAACTGTTTGGCACATAACAAAACCTGATGATTATAGCAAAGTACATTTGCACATTTTTCTACTTGGCTGCTAGGTTTCCCTCAGTAGAGACCATTTCAACATCCTCATACAATTGTAGTTTGATTTAACAGGTTTTCTATTTATGGCAGAAAACTGAAACATCTCCGTTCTATCTGCATCCACATATCTTGAAATAGAAAATGACCACATTTCCCCATCCCTCTTTTTTTTCTTTCTCAAGTACCATTAAAAACGGTCCTTGTTGCACCACGTCGCGCGTGATATCCCTTCACCTGCTAAAATGGAAACGTACATCGTCGCCCAGATCATCCAGATGCTGTGAAAATCCATACGGCTACATAATGTGTACCGTTCCAGCCGCTTACCGTGTTTAGTGCCAAATTTCGTCTTCATTGGTCGCTATCGTTATTACCCTTCGAATGGTTGTGGCTGTCAATTGCTTCAATTAAACAGAAGCTCGCGCACGTTCAGGCTCTCACGGAGAGCGCGAAAATAAAAACATGGAAGAGAGAGAAATGCCAGAGAGACAAGTGGAGATGAGGGGAGAAGAACGCAGAAAATCCCAGCGATGAATTATAACAGCCCAGCGTCTGAGATTTTTCTTTTTCTTTTTTTTTTTCTTTCGGTATTGTCAAGTTTTTCGCACTGGAGCACTGGAGGCAAGACTTCCGGTGAGTTTCACGATAAAACTCGAAGAATACACATAAGCAATTCAACATCAAATATGTTATATACACACATACATACACGCACACACATACGTATGTACATATATATATATATGGTGGGGGAAATAATTATTTGACCCCTTGCTGATTTTGCCGGTTTGCCCACTTACAAAGAATGCAACGATATATAACTTTAATCATATGTACATTCTAACAGTGAAAGACAGAATCCCAAGGAAAATTCCAGAAAATCACATCATATGAATTTATTAAAATTGATAACCATCTGATGAGGAAAAATAAGCATTCTTTGTAAGTGGGCAAACCTGCAAAATCAGCAAGGGGTCATATACTTATTTCCCCCACTGTAGATAGATAGATAGATAGATAGATAGATAGATAGATAGATAGATAG
>CAJRST010038888.1:19267504-19295350 GCA_907169785.1 Menidia menidia
TAGATAGATAGATAGATAGATAGATAGATAGATAGATAGATAGATAGATAGATAGATAGATAGATAGATAGATAGATAGATAGATAGATAGATAGATAGATAGATAGATGATTAGGTGGTGGTTCAGGAGTTTTAATTTCAGTGAGGGCCTGACGGTTTAGAGAATTCATCCCCGTGCACATAAAGATTGTCTCTGAGTACTCCCGCTTTCTTCCACATATGGTGATTTTGTTTTTATTTGTTTTTGTGTCTTTAATGAACTGGCTACTCGAGTGCGTACCCAGCCTCTTGCCCGTTGACCACGAGATAGATCTTTAGACTGGGCATATATCAGTTCGTGACCCGGCACTATTGGTACGACCAAATTGATTGTTCCACTGGAACAGCGATTCTCTGCTCTTTGCAGTGACAGTTGGCTATTGACCGGACAAAAATCTCTCTGCACTGTCCCCAACCGGCTGTCAAGGTCGAACTGGACAAAAACAGTGAAATTCAATTGCCACATAGCATGATTAGTCAATAAACACCCACAGTCTGGGAAATTTCTAAGTGACTCTGACTCACACGTCCTGTTATTCAATTGGTAATTTGCAGGCTTCTTGATGTTTTTGATAACTAATTAATTTACTTGTAAACTGACATTGACTGGGAACCTGATTTTAGGGGAATTAGACATCAGGGGAAAGCCTTCCAAAATGTTGGCTTTGAATTATGGATTGGTTCTGTTCCTGCTGCTGTTACATTACCCTTTGGATGAAAGTTAGCACAAACAGAACTGAGCAACAAAAAAATCATCCACCATTTCATTTTAGAGAATAGCTTTTAACAGGGTCCAATCCCAATGTTAATCAATAAATGTTTCATTTGGACCCAAAAGACAGCAAAAACAGGCTAGTTCAATAGAGTTTTAGGATAAAAATACTCAGTTCAAAGGAAATAATCGGTCTGGTTACAGATGCCTTACTCTACCTCTACCACTCCTTCAATATTTCAAATCCTTTAGTTTGTTAATCCAGTTGAGTAGCATATCTTTATTATGTAAACACTGTTTATACATTGATTGAACAGATTTTATTCAGATTTCTCCATGTGTAGGAGTGGTTTATCATGCTCCACAGTCAAAACATGCACGTTATGTTAACTATTGATTCTAAATTTGATGCAGCAGTCTCAGTGTGTTAATACTTGTCTATTTTGTTTGTCTGTGTGTGACCCTGTGATGGACTGGCAATCTGTCCAGGATTTACCACCCCTCTTGAGGGAAATGAGACAGTGGATGGATGGATGGATGATTTATGCAATATCTAATTCAGTTGATAATCTGAAAAAAGGAATAGAATAAATATGTCATTAGAAATAATTATTTTATTGTGAGATGAATATTGGGAGTTAAGTATTACTTTTCACATGCATTTCTGACACTTAATGCTGGACAGTGATTGGTTAACTCAGTCTGTAATCTTGCCACTTGTGTGCTTGAGTGTATCTGTGTGTGGGTGGGGAAAATGTGTACTTGACCGGGGGACAGAGATCATGGTATCAAGAGCAGAGCTGAAGCAGAAGCGGTTTCTTGCTGATTCTGAGCATGGAAAAACCGAGTGACTTGACCAGGAGCCAGAGTTATTTTGTGCACGTGTCCTGACGAGCATCATTTTCAGCACCGAATTTAAATTCCACGACCCTTCCCCATACTTTTTCTCCATCCTGGAATCCACAGTCACATTGTTATTTCTCCTTTTTTCTTTCTTTGGATTTTACTTTACTACTTTATTCTAATTTTGTGGAAATGTAAGCACATGACTTCTCCTTCACTGAAGGTTGTTAAATAATTTATTGATTGTTGAACTTTATCGAAATAACTTGAATCTGTGGTTAATATCAGGTTATACGGGTTGAATTAAGATAAGATAAGCGATTATGATAATGGATGGATGAATGGATGGTTGTCCTGGTTTGTTTTCTAGGTTAGGTTTTGTGTTTTTCATAGTTTCCTGTATTTTATTTTGGTGCCCGAATTAGTTTCCTGTGTCTGCCTCTTGTGTCTCTGTTTGCTTCACTTCTTCAGTGTTTCTCTTCATCTACTTTCTTCTGTTTTACCTGCTCTTCAGCAGGTAAAACAGGTTATTTAGTGATAACACTCCCCTTCATATGTACTTCTTAGTAATTTCCATTCTTGCCAGATCATTACCTTATGTAACTACCTCTGTTCCTGTTCCCCAGGCTTTATAATACGGCAGACATTTTCAATGTGAGACATACAAAGCCGCTTTCTAATAAAAAGTAATGTTACATTCCGTAACCTTCCCTGAATAGACGGCGATGTTGAACCTCTGACCCACACAACTGCTTGGGAGATTTTGGCTGCACAAACTCAGTAATAAAAACAAACCCAGCAGCTGCTCTCTATATCATCTTCCCCACCAAAAAGGACTGACCCAGAAAACAGCAGCCATGACATATTGCTTCTCAGCAACTTAAGAATAACAGAGGAAAATAAACAGCAAAACTGAGCCTGCAGTCAGTCTGAAATTGTTCCATTGCACATTGTCTTACTGAAATAAACAGACATGTCCCTGAAAAGATGTTGCTTTGCTGAGATTTTAATAAAGTGCCATCGAAAAGATCAAAATTCACAGGGATTCAATGTTTGTTTTCGGCCTTTCCGCTTATGTACAGATTTTTCTCCCGATTCATTAAAATTTTTAGGTAAAAATTCACTGCTAGTTCCAACAGTTCCAATAAAGTTTCTCCTGGTGTGTTGTATCCCACTGGCAATAAATTGGTGGACATTTTGATGTCAATAGACAACAAACTGTCTAGTTTCAATGCATGTTTGTACTTCTTACAGATTCTTCAAAGAGAATCTAGATTATCCAGATTGTTTATTCCATGGAACTATGTGAGTCATTAGTTGTTGGAGTTCAGCCAGCAACAATCGCAGATGCAGGCTGCAGAGAACAGGACCCTCAGGGCTTTCTTCAGGGATTTCCTCCGAATTTCTGAGGAAAACAAAAAATCCTAGAAACAGTCTGTGGCATCTAAGCTATGGGGGACAGCTTTATGTTCTCTCAGACAAATGAGGACCCTGAACTTGTAATAAAGAACTTTATCCAAACTCGACTTAAGGTTCTGGGAGAGAACACCACCTGGGAGAAAAGAGACCTGTAGGCCAAAATCCCTCGTGGCCAAGTTTGAGCACCAAAAACAAGAGATTTTGGTAGGTAGCCATGAGAGGGAGCTGAGGGTAACCGACTTCAGCTTCAACGACCAGTTTTCAAAAGAAATCCTTGAGTCCTGTTTCCCATCCGGTAAAAGTTCATGGAAAGAAGCTCCTGTTGTCTTTGTGGTGGATACATAATTTGTCAATGGACAGATCTCCTGTGACAAGAAAACTACCGTCTACTAATTCCAATTCATATCCATTTGTTTGCACTAATGTAATTAGGCATATCCATGGACTGCACAGACTGCACATACATAAATTTGTGTTATTCTGTTTTACTCACAGTGATCCGCTATGATAAACGTACCACTGCCAGTCTCATAACAAAGAGCATTACTGTATGTGGATGATGTTGTCTTTGGGTTTGCATTGCGCTATATCTTTTCCACAACTATACATTTTTGGAAAGCTTTTTTTAAATCTTTTTTTTATTTTAGTCATTCTATCTCAACTGTCTGCTTTTCCACTTCAACACGTTTTGTGAAGGTTAACTTGCAAGGTACATATCATGCTCTTGTCGGAAAACACAACAATGTGGGCTCATTCACACATAGTAGGTACAGACACAAGATTGAAGAGCATTTGTATGGTGCATGCAACTAGATATACCTGCTCCCAAAAATATTTATCGATTAATTTATCTTTACACCACTCACTGAGTTAGTTGGTGAGTGTTCATGTCAAGGTTTTTATAGCAGCATAGACATCTATGTAAATTGTCCTAGTTGTAGGCCCTGCCTCCTACAATGTTCTCAGCTAGTGTCTTCTGCTGTTTTGTCTCCACCGTTGTGGCTCCACTGTTTTGTTGCTACAATGGTATCTCTGCTGTTCTGATGGAATTGTTCATTCTGCCTTTATAATCTAGTCTTTTTCCACTGCTTTCTCTGCGGCTTTGGCTGCATGTTGATGAAGTTCATCTTTGTGGCATCATACTGCTCCATTTTGTATTTTGCACCTCTAATATATGCAGCGCTATCTGGTGGCGCTCTGGTTTATGACTGTTTGGCTGTAGATGTGGCATTGGTATTTTGTTTGTACTGTGTGTCAATGTGTATGGATTAACTTTTTGTTTTTCATAGTTGCTGGAGGCTGGTGGTGGCAATGCTGGTGACTGGTGGTGGCACCCACTTGTCTTGTCTTGTCTTGTCCTGGGGAAGTATAGTAATTACACGAAGTGTGTGTGTCTGACAGGTGAGACGGTTGTTTTATGTTTTCATTTTCTTTTGTTTGGGTATTCCCACCCTACACTAGTTCCTCTGATCCACTAGGCCCCAGTTTTTAGTTTGGTTCAGTTTCTATTGTGTGAGTGTGTTGTGGTAACTTTTAATTATTTGCATTTTTTGTCATCGTTAAAAAAGAAAAGAAAAAGGAAAGCATCTTTTTATTTTTTTCTGGGCAATATTTAATTAAATTTTATTTTTATCGCGCCAAATCACAACAACAGTTATCTCACAACGCATTCAAAAAAGAGCAAGTCAGACCTTACTCTGAAGTTATTTACAGAAGCCCAACAATTCTTACCAAAAGCAAGCACTGGGCAACACAGGTAAGAAAAAACTTGCTTTTAAGAGGCAGAAACCTTGAGTGGTGTGGGGGCGGGGGGGTTGGAAGACTCCAAATCACAGATCCAGACTCCACAGCTTCAGGAACACCTGCAGGAAGTTATAAGAGGAGAGAAAACGAGAATGTACATGACTACGGGAAAGGGAAGATTACCAGTTAGTAACATGCATTATTGGGATGAGGTTGCATTCAGAGGGAGAGACAGAAAAGCTCAGTGCATCATGGGAAATCCCCTGGCTGTAACGTAGTTACTCTAGAACTAAGTTCATTGTTGTTTTGGTCACTGGTCCTCATGTCATTTCAGATCCAGCCCTTCTTCCCTGCCATGCAATCACTCATTCCCCTCACCTGGTTCTCTCCGCCCATCTCCTTACCTGCTCTTCATCAGCTCATTTGGTCTTCAGTATTTATACCACCCCATTTCCACTTGATCCCTGCCAGATTGTCTTGTGTTGTTCCGTGCCAAGCCTTCCCGCATTTGCCTGTCCTGCCTTTTTACTCCGACCTCACGTTTGCCTTCTCGGACTTTGGATTCCTTCCTGCCCCTTATCGGATGTGTTTGCCTATACGACTGATCTCCTTGTTTTGACCCTGCCTATTTTTGGACCTAGCAAACTGATTTTCCCTCACAACTTGCCTGCCTCGTGGTTGTGCTTTTGGGTTCTCTGTTGCCTGGATCAGTGGTCGTGATACGGGAAATCTAGGCCTATAGCAGCATTATTAAGGGTGGACCCACCTAAGCCAGCCCTAACTATAAGCTGTATCAAAAAGGAAAGTCTTAAGCCTACTCTTAAATGTAAAAACGGTGTCTGCCTTCCGAACCCAAACAGGAACCTGGTTCCACAAGAGAGGACTCTGATAGCTGAATGCTCTGGCTCCCATTCTACTTTTGAAGACTCTAGGAACCACAAGTAACCCTGCATTCTGGGAGCGCAGTGCTCTGGTGGGGCAGTAAAGTACTTTGAGCTCTTTAAGATAAGATGGTGCCAGACCATGAAGAAATATTATCTCTTTTTCTGGTTCCTGTCAGAACACGGGCTGCAGCATTCTGGATCAGCTGAAGAGTCTTAATGGACTTTTTCGAAGAGCCCGATAATAATCAACCCTACAAGTAACAAATGCATAGAATAGTTTTTCTGCATCATTTTTATATGTTTGCAATAATACATGGGTGAAAAAACGGTTTGAAATGTGCTTAATGTGAGAGTTAAACCACATGTCCTGATCAAATATAACTACAAGATTTCTGACAATGGTGCTGGAGGCCAGCGCGATGCCATCCAGGGAAACTATATCTCTGGATAATGCGTCACGGAGGTGCTTAGGCCCTAGATCCTAGAACAATAACTTCAATTTTTTCTGAGTTCAACATTAGAAAATTAATGGTCATCCAGGTTCTAACATCGTGAAGACACATTTGAAGCTTAGCTAACCAATGAGTTTCATCTGGTTTGATCGATAGATATAACTGAGTATCATCTGCAAAACAATGAAGGTTTATGGAGTGTTTCCTGATAATATTACCTAAAGAAAGCATATATAAAGTGAAGAGGATTGGTGTAGAGTCACACGGTCGGGTTAAGTGACGTTCCAACTCGCGTTGTAGGCTTCAAAACTTAAAAGATTTATTTCTTCAAAAAAGGCAAAATAAAACTGTACAAAACGATCCAAAATGCTTATAAACTTCATTTATTCACTTGTCTTCATGTTCTTAGCTCCTAAGACCTAAAACTGCGGTCAGAAAAGGTGAAGCTCCGTCAACTCAAAACCATGTGGCTTGTTTCTTGAACGTGCCTAATGTGAAAGACCTTTGAGCACAGAAATGAACCACGTCTAAATCGCCATTGCCACCAAGAGGCAAGTAGTGGTAATACACATTTCTAATGAATCTTTTATCAATTCTGGCACTTACAATTGGTCTCCTTGTGGAACTCCATGAGTAACTTTGGCATGAATGGAGGACTCATTGTTAAAAAGTGTGAACTGAAAGCGAATCTAAACCAGCTTCTAGTGGCTCCTTTAATGCAAATTAAATGATACAGTCTCTGTAATAGGATCTGATGGTTAATGGTATCAAATGCAGCACTAAGATCTAGTAAAACCAATACAGAGACAAGTCCTTTGTCTGATGCAGTTAGGAGGTTCACGAGTGCTAAATCAAGACTGAAAATCCTCAAACAATTTAGTGCTATATAGAAAGTCTGCTTTCTCCAGGACCTTAAAGATAAATGGAAGGTAAGATATAGGTCTATAATTGGCTAAAATATCTGGGTCAAGGTTGGGCTCTTTCAGAAGAGGTTTAATTACAGCTACTTTGATTGATCACATTATTAGAGAGGTGCTGATTGAGGGTAAGACTTATTCAAGCACCCTAGTTGGGATGGGGTCCAAGAGGCAGGTTGATGGTTTGGGTAAAGAAATGACTGTAGTTAGTTGGTAAAGATTGAGGGAAGCAAAGCAATCAAAACGTTAACTGGTTTACAGCTGTTTCTAAGGTCCCTGAGTTTAGAGATAAGTCGGTGCCAGTTGAGGGCAAATCCTATTCAGATTGGAGCTTTTCTTTTTTTGGAGACAAGACAGCAGTGGTTCCAAGTAGATCTTCAGGAGACCTGGTGAAGTGTGTACCACAGGTTTGGATTTTGTGGCGCTGCATTAAAATATATTGAAATCCTGTGTATTTTGGTAAATCATAATGCAGGAGTTGGTGACTCAGTCAAAAGCTGATGATAAGCAGTTGTGACAGGACAGGACAGGACAGGGACATGCTGGCCCTGGTGGTTTAGTTTCTACCACTTTTAAGTTCTAGTCTCTAGTGAGGCTAGTCTTTGTACCAGGAGACAGGAAGTGTCCTACCTTTAGCGAAAGGACTTGTATAGGGTTGAGTGAGGGGACAGTGGAGGTACAGAAAAGTATGCAGACTCGGCATCTCAGTCTGACAAGACCTTTTTCTAGTTTGAACAGTTAGAGGGAGAAGCTAGAGGAAAAGAAAGTATCGCCCTACCATAAAAGGATCATGCTAAGATAACTGCCATTTTACAGGACTTGTGAGGGTCTGCAGAGTCTTATGTCTTTTTGCAGGTAGCTTTCTTTTCCAGGAAGCAGCAAGAAGGAGAAACTCTTCAGGAGTTGTTGAAAGGGTGAAGCAGCATGAACCTGCTGACATGCCAAATGCTGAGACTCTATTAAAAGACCAATTTGTTGAGCATGTTTTAGACTGCTCCCTGTGGTGTGAGTTGAAGCAGTTTGTGACTACACCTTGCACAATGTGCGGGTAGAAGTGATCCGTGGGGAGCATGAAGGCTTACCTGATAGTTTGAGATGCCGCAGTCAGTCAGTCCCCTCAGTATATGGTGTTGAATATGGTGTTCACAGTGCCCCCCCCCCCCTAGCTGTTTCATCTGTAGCATTTTAATGAAGTATGGGAGATGTTGAAGCATCAGCAGGATGAATCAGGAGCAGCTGAATCAGGATTGCGAGTATTATCCAGCTGCAGTCTCCCACAGTACCGTCGTCCACCTCGCACAGGTCCCCTTGTGTGCAGGCATTGTAATCAGCCAGAACATTTTGAATGTGATGGCAAGCGTGCTCCCCCTCGTTCTCAGGTGTCTTCAAGACCTCCATCTAATCCTACTTGTCAATCTGATTCTCCCCAAGGGGCGGGTAATCAGTGTCCACCAAGCTGCTGACCAACAGATGTGGTGCTGCCGTCACTGGCTCGCAGTTTGTTTCAAGTAAGTTGGATGCTGCTGGGTTGATCTCACCATTTTGATGTGGACATGGGTGGAGTGAATGTTCCTTTTTTGGTCGACACTTTTTCCATGGTGTCTACTGCATCTGAGCGCTTTTTTCATCAGCATCTGTATCCATGGGCTCAGGAGTGCCTGATGTAATTGGTTGGAGCTTCTCAATGTTCTACCAACCCCTATCATTGGTTATTTGGAGCTCGATTTGAAACTCTGTGACAAAGCGATGCCTTGCTGTGGTGTTTTATGTTGAGAGACCTCCTGGTGGTCAGCCAGCTGGTGTTCCTGGTGTCTTGGGGATGCATGTTACTTATAAATGTTACCAAAAAAAACAAAATAAGTAAATGTTACCAAGAGCTTTTTGAGCCACATGGTTTTTGTCAGTGATGCTCCTAGTTCACTGGCGCAAGCCCTGTAGCAGTGCTGTCTTTGGACAGTCCAGGGAAGGTAAAGGTAAGGGTTAGGAAAGCATGGTGGACATCTGGTGGTATGAAGATTGTGGTAGACATATGCGCAGTATTTAAATTCTACTGTACTTTTTGAAGCTTTGGACCGTGGTTTGCCATCTGGGTTCCTTGCTTCTCTTGCTGTGGTCCGAGTAATCAGGGGCACAGCCTACATACCAGTAATTATTGTTGGTTCCACTGAGGGTGTCTTGTGTCTCCACACTGCTGTTGGTACCCTGGATGTTGTAAATGTCAGGTTTCCTTCAGGGGTAATGGAGGTGCTACGAGTTTGGGCCACCATGTCCTTCCAAAGATTTTTTTTTCCCAGTGTGCAGCAGCAAATTTAGGGTATAGACCTATTGTCCTTGTCGACTGGGGAACAATGTCAGGTGAGGTTGTTGCTTTAGCAACAAGTATAACTGTGTGCTGCATTTCCTCACTAGTTTTGTTTGTGTGTATTCTAAAATTACATTTTTTTGCCATTTTTCCTTTGTCTCATTCCATCAACTTGTCACGGGGGTGTTAATTAGCTGGGTTTTTTTGGTCCTGTCTCCATGTGGTCTAGTCATTTCCTGTTTTATTTTGATAAGTAACCCTCCTCTCGTTTCAGGTCACTTGCATTTCCTGGTGTGTCATAGCTCCAATTGTCTTCCTGATCACCTATTGTGTTCACCTGGGGTTCCCTTCCGCTCATGTGTTAAATAGTCCACGTTTCCCCTCGTCTTGTGCCAGTGTGTTCCTCCTTTTAAACATTTGTGCCAAAAAAGAAAACAATAGTACATATTCTTGGTTGTTTTCTTGCAGTTGTTTTGTGGCTCTATGGATGTGGGGCTCCATTGCAGGGGCTTCCTCTGTGGTGTCCTAGGTGGATGCGCAGTTGTCTTTGGTGGGCTTCTGTGCCCACGGGTTGAGTGCTTGCAGACTGGGTCTTGGGGTCCTCTCTACCTCTTTTGGATCGTTCAAAGGGTTGGTGGTAGCAGGTGGCCCCTTTGCATA
Organism: Menidia menidia; assembly: GCA_907169785.1. Lineage (NCBI taxonomy): Eukaryota > Metazoa > Chordata > Actinopteri > Atheriniformes > Atherinopsidae > Menidia > Menidia menidia. The sequence continues at coordinate 19,277,476 of CAJRST010038888.1, forward strand.
TAAAACTGATCACAATCTGCACGAAACCTGTGCTGTGTGTTTTGTTCACACGCACACATTAGTTTTCCCAGACACAAGCCTCTTTTAGCTTCTTTAAAGTTGCTGCACAGTCCTGAGACTTCGACTTTCAATAAGGATCTACTTCCTTTTCTGTGTGATTTCTTGGTCTTTTGCTCTCCCTCTTTCTCTGTCCCTCTGTCAAATTTGGCATTATTCGCTATATTTTAAGTGTCACAAAGAATATCTATTGGGTGAAAAATGGGGCTTTTCACCCATCGAGATTCCCATGGCAAAGCAAATAGGTTCTGCATAAACACAAGTTATGAGTCATGAGCTAGACTTAAAGATACTGTAAATGGAGGAAATGGATTTTCAATACATTTTTGGATAGAAAAGGACATTCCATTCTATTGATTGTTCGAAACACATCATAATTTTAAGATCCAATTCAATCAGTTATTGTCATACATAAATTCATGTTAATTCTATATGCCTACAATTTTGACTAGTTCACTTAATCTCATAATTTCTGATTATTTAATATAAATAATCAAGAAACTAAATCTCAGGATTTCTTTCCAGTGTGCCTGACTTATCAGTAGTGGCCTTATTATAAGACTGGCAGGAAAGTGACAGTTACAGTATTCAACCATGTTATTCCATTATAATACTGGTATGTTAAGATAAGTGTGCATATTAGGCGCATATATTTCATATTATGTTACCATTTTCCCCCCTTTTTTCCCTTCATCATCCAGGAGCATCTTTTTTTTCATTTAATTGTCTGGCTGTGTGTTGTAAGCTTTTACTTTCTGCATACTATACCATGCAAGCTTTGTACCGTTTTTTTTTTGTTTAAATAGAAAAATGAAATAACTAAAAAAATTACCTAAAACTCAAGAAACTTGATGCATATTTTGCTGTGACTGTCACAAAAAGTGCTAGTGGTGTGGTGAGAAGATCCAATATCAAAGGGCCAGGGAAGAAACACAGGAGGGGGGGAAACAAAAATACTCAAGAAAAACTCAAATCTATTTACAGGGAATCACAAAAAGCACCAACTGAAGCCTGACATAATAATACAACTGGGATAAGCGCCAAAAACCTAGAAATAACTGCACAAATAACAGCCCTAAAGAGACATGAAGACTCACTGGGATGAAGACAAGGTTTATTAAACCAGAGGATCCGATGATGATCTGGCAAAGACTGAAATGAACTAACAAGTTTATTGAGAGGAAGTAGTAATTAGGTGAAGAAAAGGAGGAGACAAAGGGAACACAGGAAAAGTGAGTTGAGTTGATAACCAAAGCTGGGACTGAGGGAAGAAAAATAACCCAAACAGATACAAGGGGAAAACACGGGAAACTGAGAAGAAAACCAAAATAAAACACAGGAAACCAATGCTCAGGAGAAAAGAAAAACACTAAACCAAAAGCCAAAACTCTGAACAAAAACCCAGGACCCGGACAATTAAAGTGTTAATATCAAACACTTTCAAATGCTTTGGCAATTTGCTGGCGAAGAAGCCGACTGTATTTAGGGACACCGGCATTAAGAACCGGCTCTTTAAAGGATTTGGAATTCCAACGATGACTAAATCTGCTGTGCGCAGACCGCAGACGCGTCTCATCTGACCGGACACCCCACAGCCGGTGTTCTGTCAGGTCAGCATACCCGTCAGACCAGCATACCCATAGTTAATACGCATGCGCTACCTTTAGCAGAACTCTAAGAGAATAACATTGACGAAGTTTACTAGACTACTTTATTTATGCGTAATATGATAAACAAAAGGTAGTCTAAGGTAAACACACAAACTTACCAGCAAACCACACCGAAAGTCCCTGGAAAATGACAGGATATAAGCAAATAAGATACGTGGCAAATTTGTACATCAGGCGTGTATCCCTTTTGTTATGTACAAAAAAATAATTGAATTACTTACTTGGTGTTTTTCGAATGGTATGGCGATCTGACGGATTTTCCCAAGTGTTCGCAACTTTTCGCAGTAATACACATGCGCAACCATGTTCGCGCATGCGTAAGACTATGGGCATGCTGGTCTGATGGGGGTATGCTGACCTGACTGAACACCGGCTCATGGTGGCTGTGGCTGTCTTTTGTACAGTGCGCTCCTGGTTTTATTCACCGATATTAAGATGGAAATACCAGATTTCGACACCTTGAACGTAACGGCGCAGCCCGCGCCTCCTGCGCACCCGCTGTGCGCGGAGTGGAGAGACGCTGCGGAGGGATCCCTGTTCCACCTCGCCAATATCTTGCTTTTTCTGGGCTTCATGGGCGGCAGCGGCTTTTACGGGCAGCTCTACATGTTCGCGTTTCTTACCCTGGGCTTTTTTTGTGCCACTCTGTGGGCTTGGTCCGACTTCTGCTCCAATGACTTCTTCCTGTGGAATTTTGCGCTCTTCTGCGTGTGTTTGGGTCAAGCCCTGGGTGTCGTGTACAGGCTGAGAAAGCTCTCCTTTGGCAAAGACTTCGAGGAACTTTACAACTTCATGTTTAAGAGGCTGGGAGTGTCACTGACACATTTTGGGATGATAGTTGAGTCCAGTGAGGGAGACGCGAGCATCCTTGAGAAGGACCATTGCTTTGCGGTCGAGGGCAAAACCCCCATTGACAAGCTGTCTGTACTCCTCTCTGGCAGGTGACCCCCACATTGTTGTCCTCCTACTTCAGTCCCATTTGTTTATTGCTAAAAATAAAAGCATCATTTCCCAACAAAAGGTTGATTTTCTCTGAGATAAACTATCATCTCAGAACAATATATTGTATTTAAATTGACCGAGCCATATTGGATTAATGTACAGTAGGTCCTGAAAATAATGTGGTTGCCTTTTGCCATTTTGTCATGATTTCACAAGCACAGTTTGTCCGTAACTTTTCCTTCATTCTCCCGCAGAATTCGTGTGACAGTCAATGAAGAGTTTCTCCATTACATCTACCCGTACCAGTTTCTGGATTCACCTGAATGGGACTCTCTCAGACCTACAGAGGAGGGTGTTTTCCAGGTTCACTTCATCTTTTGAGCATAAAAAGAAACTGATAACTCAAAACTGACAATTCAATAACTCCTCTCCAGAAGGATGTACATTTACATGAGTTACATACAGTTTTTGAGGATTTGTTCTTTACTTTATTAGCTTTTTGTTCTCGTAAAACTTCTTACATTCATTTTAAATTTAATATCGTATTTTTCCCCCCTCTACATGTCCGTAAAGGCTTTTGCTCCTCATTACTCCTGTTTAACGTGTTTGTTAATGTAGTTTGCGTTTATTATTTCCCACTGACACACTGTAAAATTACACACTACACACCTATACAGTAGATGGCGATATGGACCTTTAAACCCACAGGGAGGAAAGGAAGAATGTTTTTCTTACAGGTACATTGACTTCTTCTGGAAGGATATTTAATGTTATAAATGTATATTATGCATTAAAAATGAGCTACCTCTTCTGTTCATAGGAATTCGCGGTGAACCCAGATAGTTGCCAATTACTATCTTCACCCCAGCGAAAACTTGCCCATGGAAAAATATGTTAGTTTATGTTCACACTGGAGCCTGTAGTGACCCAAATCTGAAGGGGTTTGAGTCACTGAAAATACAAAACTTCTTCTAAGGGTTTAATCATGTGATATCATGTGTGCAGCATCTGGTCTGTGGGACATATTACCTTGTTAGAAATATCTCCGATCGGTAATATTTGTTAAAGGTCTAACCTCATCTCTGGTTAACTCTACACAGGTGACCCTGCGTGCGGATGTCCCCTGTCGATACATAGCATGGAGGAGGAAGAAGCTCTACCTGCTTTTTGCAAAGCACCGTTACATAGCAAAGATCTTTGCCTTGGTTGTACGCAACGACATCGCTGAAAAGTTGTATTCGCTGAATGACAAGGGCTATGATATATCGGGACATCGCTATGATCTCCGGTTACCAAGTTTCTGCCATGTGCCAGGGACAGAATTAGAAAAGGCAAATGACCTCCTGCAAGTGCCTGTGCAGAGTGGAAAGGACTGAACACACATGCGCCCACATGCACACACCCCTGGACTAAAATGTATGCTAACTGACTCTTAATACCCTATTTAAAAAAGCCCTTTTACAACAAATAAAATTGAACATTCTTGGCATTTGTATTTGATCTTTTGTTTTATTTTATGAGTCGAATAAACAATGACAAGTATGGCCGAGGACCTGTGCTTGAAATCAACAGAACACTGCTCTCAGCCTATAAAGGCAACGCCAGACTGTGGAGTCTATTTAAGGGAACCAGCCCCGAGCCATCCAGAGTACTCGCTTGGTGTAGCTTTATCAAGCTGTTTGAGCAGTGAGCACAAGTCAAGTGGAGGAGCAAGTCAGTTTATTATTTTCTAGTTCCAAAAAGACAGACATGTTTCAATTAGTTAATTAGTAATATTCTGTGAGATTTACAGTCTTACGTTAAAGAAACTTTGCAATGTCATGTCAAAATATAATGGAAGAAATGGTGCCTACAGCCTTAATTTTTTTAGCATGGTTACAAATTCACAAAGTAATTATAATGGCTTACACATCATACATTTATCTTATAAACTATGTAAGTATAAGCAGGTATGTCCAATAAGTCCATTTGCTCTAGTTTCTTTTCCCTGGAGAATCAACTCAGTTCAATAGTACTAGTTAGTCTTTGTGGTTTGGCAACTCTTGAGTTAATGAGGGTATGTGCTGTACTAACATCCAGTACAGGAGAACTTCCTCAGCAGACAACATGAATAGGTAGAAATTCACAGATAATACACCTGATGGTTATAGAAATGTTTTGGGGTTTGGTTAGCTCGTCCAAACATTCTGACTCGAGGTTTGTAATGATCTGTAAACATAGTTCGGGTGTAATTTTCCATCATGCCTCATGCTGCTGTGTGTACAGGGTAAATACTTTCTTATGTATTGCAAGGAAACTGAAACTAAACAGGAGATCTGTCATATTGGAAAAAAACCTGTCTATATCTTTGCATTAGTATCAACATTTTTTTTTTTATTGCTGCTAATGTTGTTGCTATCATTGTTTTTTTTTCTGCTCATTTTGTGTCTTTGCAGTTACCCAGGATTATCTTTCCCTGGTTTCTCCAAAGTGAAAGCATATTTTTTTACACAGCTGGTTTATTGGGTTTTGTAAATCAGTTCATTGTATTTTCTCTATTTTGGGTTGTCTTACCTACTTTGCCCTCACTGTCATCTTTTTTTGGATGACCCTATTTAGGTAGGATGTTCTACCAGTAGGTGTTAGTGAACCTAATTTTCTTTACATTTTTCCATTACCTGGTGATGATTCTATGAACAATCCTGGTGAGCTGCATCCAGACATTGAGAAACATGCTATGCAAAATGGGTTTGTGCTTCAAACTTTCGCTTCGATTGATAGAAAAACAGAATTCAGCAGATAATGAATTATGGATACTACTTTCACAACCCAGAGAAGTAACAGAGTTGATCTGTTCACCTGTCATTTAAAATGGTCACATAAAAAGTCCTTAATGATGAATATTTGTATTTCCTTATCCAGAGCTTATTTTTCACTTCAAGTGACTTATTCTGAAGTCACTCAAAGAGATTTATTCTGGTTGTACTGAAACAATATTGTTGTACTGGGGCGCTGGTTCAATGACAATAAATCTACTAAATAAATTAAATTAAATTATTATTCATCTTTGGAAGTTATGATTTGAAAGTGAACATGCAAACTTTAAACAGTGTGCAAAAAATAATAAATTCTCAGACCCTCTCAGAAGGCATCAGCTTCTTTAGGCTTGTCTGAATACTGGAAATTCTCAGAATTTAATTAAATTGAATTGATAATTCAAATGATAATTCAAATGGTGACAGTTGCTTTGAACACTACCGTGCTCAAAATGCTCAAAATGTCCAATATGTTCTCTCCAAGGATACAGAGATGGCTCCCCATGTTGTCCCATGAACGAATGAGTTCATACTTCCTGCAGCTGTTAGGGTTAGGGTTAGGGTTAGGCTTTTTGAAATAGTTTTTGCTTAACAGCCATCTGCTGCACTTGCTGATGTTGAGAGGACTCTCACTCTGCCATCAACACCACCTTTAGTACTGCATGGAATGTGTTCAGAAAATTCACTTTAAAACACGAACATATTTGTAGTTATCCCTGTGAAGTTTTTAATTTTAATCAAATGTATAGTAAATCAATAAGAATTGTAAAAATTGAGACAAATAGGATTCTAAATGTAGCCCATGACTTTTACAGTACCTTGCATGCACACCAGATGAACTCATCCAGTTGATTGTATCTCATTCAATTCATAGTGATTTTTCAAGGAAGATTTTTAAGTAGGGTCATATTTTGAGGGGTTGAATGTTGGAATAGTCGCTACAATTTTAAATCTCCTCCTTCATTTCTTAGCCTGGTTCTTTTCTGTAGAATTAGTGACAAGTACATGTTCCTTTTGGGTAAACTGACTTCGACTCACAGATAGATAATGTAACACATAAATGGTAAATTACTTTGTTCATTCCACAGTTGTAATGTCTTTGTGTCGGTCAGTTATAGAAAGTCAATCCATTCACTCAGTATCCTATTCGATGTCACAGGGGGTCTGGAGCATATCCTACCTGTCACATAGTGATAGTAGAGAATGTCCTTAATAGATTCATAGTCCATCACAGGGCCAAACAAAGAGGAAACAAGAAACAAGAGGCAACCATGTACTCTAACCGTCACTAGAGTCTCACCGTTAAAATACCCTCTAAAATCTATATATCAATATATATTTATGTATCTAAATCTATATATAAAGGTATTTTAACAGTAAAACAGTGCTAAAAACCAAAGACCAATGGCCTCTGATACAAACCAACATTGTTCCCAGTAATCTGTGATCTCTTTCCCTCTGCTGGAGGTTTTTGACACTGCTCCTTCCTGCTGGCCCATTTTGGTCTCTCCTTGTCAGTGCTGTGGAATGTGCAACACACATTGTACAGACCAGTTTTTGAGAGTCTGTTCTGCTGATAGCAGGGACGATTTGAGTCGTTCACAGAGACTAGGCCTCTTCTTTGCTTTTCACCAGCTGCTGCTCAACTGGTAAGACTTCGTATTTTCCTCCTGCTACTTATGATATACACATGATTCCGTATGCACGAGTGCCTCCAAATCTATTTTTGTATATGCTTCCCATTGCTGACCACAAGAGCATGGAGTGGAAAACACAAGGGGCTAATCTTATTAGTAGTAGTTTGTTGTTGTGCTGAAAAATTTGAATGAATGTGAGCAACAGTCTAACTTTAATATACGTTTAGGGTTGCCTGGAATAAGATGTAATGATATAACAATGCTGTACAACATATTGCCACCTCAACTTTATAACTAAATCTCAAACAATATCCATGTGAACAATTTTGTGAACAAAACTTCATAAAGTGAGTTGTGTTTGTTTGATGTAACGCTGACATAGAAGAGAAAACTCAGTTCTCTTACTTTTTCTGTCTTTGCAAAGAGCTTGTTTGCAGAAGTAATGTGCAGACACTGCCCTATGCACTGTCCAAAACAACCAATTTGATGTGAAAACAAAAACAGAAAACGTCCTTTATTCCAGGAAAATGACCAGGTTTGCGACGCCCTTGTATTAATTATATGGTTTTAGCAATTCCAATTGCCCTTTCATCTCATTAATGTTATTTTAAAGGGCATAATTACACAACTGTTAGCATTAATATCCAAACAAAACCTAAATGAACCCAGCTATTTTAAAGAAAATGTTAAATGTTAAGTTAGTATTTCAAATAATAGTGTAGTATAAGAAAAAAGAAATTTCGAATATGCTTTTTTAAAGCTTTGCAGAATTAATAATCCTGGACATTTCTTTTGCAACTTTACTCTTAACTTTCAGGTGATCCTACAGCAAGATGTCGTCTATTCCTGAACCACCACCCACCACCTACACCACATTGCTCACGTTCCCCTCACCCACTTCAGGGATGCCGGTGATGGAACTAAATTCCACCTATTGTGAGGAGTGGGAGCAAACCCACCATTTGCTCTTCCATCTTGGAAACTTGTCTCTGTTGCTGGGCTTGATCATCCCGACCACTCTTGGTCTGCACATGATCCTTCTTCGCCTCCTCCTAATGACAGGTCAGTCTGAAGTCCCTCCTCCCTAACACCTCACTCTCCCCAGGGCAAGACATTCCGTGGATAATACTGTAAAAGGAAATATTTGGGAGAGCTACAGTTACGACAACTTTTATTATACATTGCACAGTTATCAATGGGAGTGAAATCCCTTAAATTAAAGTGTCCATTGAACTACAACAGTGATGAATCATCCCCAAGAGCTTGTACAGGATTTTGGTTGCCATATAAAAACATATTAAAACATATAAAAGTTCTTGAAAAACTGATCTAAACAAAAAGGAATCCCACGCTCAGAGCTTCTCCTTAGGCTTTGAAAAGTGCAAGATGCACACATGACTGAAAGGGGGGTGGGGGAACATTTCCAATTTGTTTATATTCTGGTCTAGAGGAGAGGCAGGAAGTGCCATGAATCATGGGAAATGTGGTTGTAAGTTCATTTATTTATATTCTCTGTTGGCGCAAGAGAGCCTTGCAGATTAAACGGACTAAACCAGAAAGGGGAAAAATAACTCAGAAGAACGGCGACACTTTATCTTGCAAGGCAGCTTCGAAAATGATGGCTTTGTTTAAAAAAATAGGAATTAGAATATGTGTGCCATCCTGTCTGTCAGCCGTTCATCTTTTCAACTATTTTGAGAGTAATACTCTACCTCAATAACATTTCCTTTGCTATAAATCGTCAATTTGTTAGTAATGTTTCTTAAGACTTAAAGAAGAACTTCTGTCAGTTAAATTATATTCTATTTAAAATCTACAGTATTCACAAAGTTTTCAGACACTGAATTTTCACCAAATGGATTGATTTATTTTCTAATAAACTGAAACAAATGATTAGAAAAGTGCTTGTATATCAAAAGGAATGAAATATAGGATTAATAATAATAAAACTGACAAAGCACACTCATACATTTATATAGTGAATAAGAAGTTTTAGCAATAAGTCCAACAATGTTAAAAGTAAGTGAGCACTCTTATGTACATATGTACAATATATACACCCCAGAATAGTTTTATTCTAAATACAAGAAGAAAAGATGTCATATTTTCCTTCCAGGAGAAAATCCACAAAAAAATCTGGTGCTCCCATTCAGCCTGTTATTAGGTACATGGCTGTTTGTGAAGAGCAGTGAGGCTGCTATCACACCTCTGAAGGAGGAATGAACCGTGCTTGGCAACATAGACCTCTTGCTGCACAGTCTCTCCAACAATCCCAGATACACACCGGGTTGCTTTTGTCACACTTGACCTCACTGGGTCTTGCCATAAACTAGGACTTAAAACATTTCAGTCATGGCCCTTGATCTAAACCAGGGGTCTCATACCCAGGTCCTCTGGGGCATTTACTTACAATACTTGGATCTCTTCCAAACATTGTGAAGCTCCATGCAAACCTACTTATGGCGTATGGATATGAATCAGGTGTGCTAAAGCAGGGAAGCATCTAAGCCCTACAGAAAAGTGGCCTTTGAAGACTTGAGTTGGACACCTATTTTCTAAACAAAGCCTTTGTCTCTGTGGGGTTGTTAGGAGCCTTTTGGGTATGTCTGGCAATTTTTATGCAGAGGACTGTTGCTGAAATTCAGGCTTGTCAGGCTAATTATGCTGGTGACATCATTGTTGATTGCGCTCCTGAAGAGATTCAATATTGCTGACAATGGGTGTTGCTAAGGGAGCTGCTCTACATTGGAAGCTTGTCACTATGGATTCGGCCTTGACATAAACTGTCTGGAGCTTGTGTGTGGTTGACACTGAAATATTTACTGCCCTTCCAGATGGTGCAGCATCCTCTGGTCAGAACTTACAACTCCATGTCAATAGCCATGAGGACTGCATGCACATGTTGACTAACAGACTGATTGTGTGGAGCATCTCTATTGACACTGAGACCCACTCATGTGCACGGCATATTGAAACCAGGGGAGTCCACAGCCATATGGAGAGCAAATACAGACCTCTCTGTGTCAGAAGCTCGATTCCTGCTGATTAACTCCCTGACCAGTCAAAGTGCACCACGGGGATTGGACACCTTAGTCCACAAGTGGTCCTAGCTCTTTGCTGGGATCTCCTATCATTGGTGTGCAAAGAGATTCTTAAGCATCAACTCCAAAAGCAAGGCCCTATGGACTTGGCGCATGAGAGGTTGAATACTTCCGGCACTGGGCTTGTTATTGACACCATACCACGTATTCAAGTAAATGGAACAATGAAACAAAACCTGCTGGAAAAAAGCCTGGCTGTCAAAGTGTGTTTTCCCGCTGTATCAGTTTGCTATTGTAGTTTGTGAATTTTCACCAGCATCGATGCATCTATCAGTTCAAGAATGGAGCATGGCACCTTCTCACAGGGACAGAGTTTGATTGCCCCATGGTATTTACCAATGGCTCTTGACACACTTTCTGACCCACTATTCGAACCGCTGTAGCACATTGAGTTTAGAATACTCTCTTTCAAAGTGTTTTTTAATAACTGCTGTCCATTCTTTGATTTTCATTTCCTTTAGTAATATTCATTAACTAAAACTTGATTTATCTTGTTCTCAATCTTTGTTTTTTTTTACAGGTTGCAGTCTCTTCATTGCATGGGCAACTCTTTACAGATGCAACCTAGATGTGATGGTTTGGAATGTGGTCTTTCTAGTTGTCAATTTCCTGCACTTGTTCTACCTACTGTACAAGCGAAGACCGGTAAGTTCTCCATCAGCGAGCCCCCACTGGGTCTCTACTCACTGAGTTATATCAAATGTATGTGTGCAACAGTCAATGTGGTCTACATACTGTGTGAGGCCTCAGCGTAAACTTTTGCCTCAATTGCCTGGTGCAAAGCATCATGTCAAACTAGGTTTAGTTCTTCTTTGTAGTAATAATAAGTCATTTTTTAAATCAAATATAGGGAAAGCATCAGGAGCTACATATAAATGAGAGGAGTCAAACAAATTAGCACATGAATGCAATAGAGGTGGAGATCTGCTCCTTTTCCCAGCTTTGTTACCACTTCACCTGTTTTCTGAAAATATCATTACATACACCTGTGTTTGTTTTTTGGCCTGCCAGAAAACTGAATTATTGTGGTTGTGTGTCAGATTAAGATTGACAGGGAGCTACGGGTGGTCTACAAACGAATGTTTGAGCCTCTTCATGTGCCAGAGGCGTTGTTTCAGAGGCTCACAGGACAGTTCTGCAAAATCCAGACAATAAAGAAAGGCCAGGCCTACGCTGCAGAGGACAAGACCTCCGTAGATGAACGTCTAAGCATCCTGCTGAAAGGAAGGTATGTTCTCTTTATTTGATTGTTTTTTGTCTGACTTCTGTTGAGTTTAATCAAATCACCATATGAGAACTGTTTATTTAGTATTGAGATACTTTAAAGGGCTTTTTTGTTAAATCAGTAATTGCATAATACCATGCAATGACTATAACTTTCTCCCCATGTTTCACCATTAATGGCACACCGACTGCCGTCTTTTTAATACAAAAGACATGACAACAATTGGAAAAAGGATAACAGTTTTATTTTAACAAATTTTGACAGAATGAAGGTATCATACCGAGGCCATTTTCTCCACAACATCTATACCAATGCATTCATCGACTCTCCAGAGTTCAGGTCCACTGAGATGCACAGAGGAGAGAAGTTTCAGGTAAAAGAAACAGATTCTGAAACTTACATAGGTTTACTTTGACAAATGTTTTAAAAAGCTTGTCACGGGGCCTGAGAGATCTCTAAATTCTCAAGATGCCAATGTGACGTGATCTGTGGATATCAAGTCTTAGAAATGATGACCATTCCCACACCATATAGGGCCAAGAGCTTTATTTACTGGTTCTGGTAGAAGACACTCTAGGATACCTTTGAATGTTCGTGCTTTGACTGGTCAGAGGTTGTTTGCGGCATGAACAGTGGACACTAAATAGGGCAGTTGATGAGGCTGGTGTTAATGAATTTGAACATAAGCTCATTCCAGCAGTTTACCATTAGGGGTTTAGTGATGCTCTAAAGTGACACGTCCAGGGTTATACACACATACATTGAAGCCTTTCATACATTGCCTTTACCCGTTGTCTGCAGTTTTTATTAACACATGTTGAACTTTGTTCTTCCAACCTTTAAATTTGAATGAAAGATCTATACGGTTCATCCTTTTAAAGAATAATGCAATGTATTTGATTTACAGGTGACCATTGTAGCAGAAGAGAATTCAAAATATCTGTGTTGGTCTCGAGAGAGGCTCACGTACTTCCTGGAATCAGACACTTTCCTCAATGAGGTGTTCAGGTACCTCATTGGCAAAGACATAACCAACAAACTGTACTCTCTGAATGACCCCACACTCAGTGATAAGGCAAGTCAAACTTCATGGTTAAGTGATCATTTCTTTATTTATATTGCAAGAAGAGTTGGTGTGAATGGAATTATGCAAATGTTTTTATGGCAAAAACACTGCTTATTTAGTGGGCCGATTGTGTTTAATTATTGGTTATGGGTTTTTCATAGGTTGTAAAGAAGATGGACCGTCAACCCAGCCTCTGCTCTCAATTGTCCATGATGCAGATGAGAAACAGTATGGCAAGCACCAGCGACACTGATGATGTCCTTCACCAGATCCTACGAGGGGGATCGGCTGGATCATCAACTCGTAAGTCTAATCAATAGATCAGCAAAATCTCTGAAATTTGAATAGCTGCTTATGTGATACAGGTGTTCAATCAAAGTTGGTAAAACATTCTCGTGTTTCCCTACCATCATTGTGGTTTTCTTGTAAATGCATTTGATTTTACATTCTTTATTGTACCAATGTGAAATGATCTATGGATATCAAGATATCGATATGTTTAATGTTCTTCTTCAGTCATGCCTTCAAATCTTAAATAAGGACGAACCACTACTTTTTTCCATCTTCCTCTGAAACGGTTGTGTGTCTACATGCTACACTCCATGCAAGAGGTGGTTTAAAAATGTTTTTGAATTTGAAGTCCCCATTGCACTTTTGACAACTTGTGTTGAACTGTGTTCTTTTTTTTTAAACGCATCCAGTTCCTTTCACGAGTAAATCAATTAAAAGTAAACACAAGAAGCTTTTGCTACAAAATAGACCAGATTCAGTAAAACGTCCCATTCCAACAATTATACCATGATCCCTATTTAAAGCAGTGAACAGTGCTGACCAACATGCCATTGAGGTAATCAGGTGGGAACCTTTTTTCTTCATTTTGTCATCTAGTTGGGCCCAACGCACCTCCAGGAGGCTAAACCGTGATCACTGGCATCCAATAGTCACTCCCCTTATGCCAGTCATCACCACTCCTCACACCACAACTATGTCTTCTACCACCAGAGTTGTAGTTAGAGGCACAGTTTAGCCGCCCCAGTCTCTATACCCAACTGCATCGGTAAAAACTGTGTGGAGGGGCGTACAACCTGTTTCAGGTAGCAATGAAGGCAAAGAGGGTGCTGGAGGTAGAGACATTATAAGACACCAACCAAACTCAGCTAAATGCCTTCTACAAGCGCAAGGCTTGTGAGGCCATTTCCCTGAAAACAACATGCTTTCTTCGTAAATCTACCCGATTATCTCAATCACAAGCATCCTCTAAGCTTCCCTGCCTCCTTACTGTCTTTTTACCTTTCTCCTCTCGAACAAACTGAATTGCCACCATTTCTGCCTTAGACCAACCTGCCTTCCATACCAGCAGCTAAGGTTTTGAATACTTCATTATGTCTCCATGTATACTGGCCTTGTGACAGACTAACCTTACAGCCCGACAAAGAGCTGCAGGACCTAAACATATCATTTCAAGTCTCCATTTACCCAAAGTTGTAGGTTCTTGTGGGTTGGCCATGAATCATGTTGCCACTCTCAAAAATATACTCCACAAATCTTTCCAACTAAGCTTTCTCTTCTCAACACCTTCCCAGTTCAACCACTATCTCTTCTTACCCTGACCCACTGCTTTCATTGTAATGAACAGGAACAGAGGAACCAGAATTCAGACAGAAAAGATTAGATAGTGATAGAGAACTGCAGGTTCCGTTGGCTCATAATAATCTGGCACTCGTGACTGCTCTGAGAGCTTGTTATATAGCCAGAGGTGCAGTTGGATCTGGTGAAGGCTGATAAGAACTAAGCTGCACAGGTGTGTTGAATGATCTACCAGACCAGCACTAGTGCCAAGTTCATGACATTGATACCTCTTAACATTTCCTCCTGATCCACAACAAGAATTCTCTTGCCTAAGACTTGCTTCTGCCTCATGAACTGCCATTCTTGGATTCCTTTTCCTCCCCTTTGTCTAGTTTAGAACCACTCTAATAACTACAGCATCTTTAGTCCCATCTAACAGGAGGTCTGTCCTAGCTTTGGTAGAATTAAACTCCACTTAATACTGGGAGCTGGAGTGAGTCTTTCCCATTTAGTTCCATATTACTTGCACATCTAGAAAACATGTTTCCAAGAGCACCTAGAAACGTCATAATGTAAGAACTAAGTAACCATTCCATTGTCTCCCCAGCAGACAATGGAATCTCATACACAGACAGTGGGCACATCAATCCAAAAAGCAATCCAAACTGCATACACTACAGCTTCAACTTTCCTGGAAGCCCTGAATTATCTATTATATCCAGTCACTTAGCAACATCTTTCTGAAACTGCCTGGTACCACTTCCCCATTGCCTATTTCTAGCCTTTGCCAACCTGTTATGAAACCCGCTGTGCTTTGGCACAGTTTAATGTCCAGACAAAATGCTCAAACTAGGTTTACAACTACTTTCGGCACTTTGAAATAATCAAACGCTTTACAAAGAAGGCTTTGTGAAACTGAACCAAATGCATTTGTTAAATCCAGAAATATAACATGCAAGACCTTTTTCTCAATCTTGGCTGTCTGAATCTGATGCCAAATCATGCTAGTGCGAAACCTAGTATTCCTGCTATCTGCAGAGTGGCGTCTAATAAGCCATTCCTTTCTAAATAACTAGCTAATGTCTCTGCAATTGCGCTAACAAAAATCTTCCCCTCTATATTTAGGAGAGTAATCATTCAGAACTGATTCAAGTCTGAGGGCTCTTTCTCTTTTGGAATAAGGATGCCTCCTGTCGTACACCATGCTCTAGGAATCTGTTTCTCCCAAATTATTCTTAGTTGCCACCACAAGAACTTTATTACATCAGGTGCACTTTTATAAACCCGGTGCCGGACTCCATTTGGTCCTGGGATCAATGAAGCCTTTGCATATCTGAGTCCTTGCTCAACCTCTTTCCACCTAGGTGATCTAACCTCCGTCTCATGAGCCATCTCTCCTCTCAGTTTACAGCAGATGTTTCACACAAATTCACGTGAAATGTACAACCAACTATTACCATCCGTTATCTATACTGCTTGTTGTTGCCTAGCAGGGTTGTGGGAGGGCTAGAGGCTATCCTAGCTAACATTGGACGAGGGTACATAACTCATCACAAGGCCACACATTGGTAAACAGCCAAACATTCTAACAGTCACTGCTAGGGGAAGTTTAGAGTGGTCAATGAACCTAACATGCATGATTTTGGGTGGTGGGAGGAAGCCGGAGTAAACCCATGCAAACCACACAGATAGGTCTCTGATCCAGTAGGGATTCAAAACGGAAACCCTCTAGCTGTGAGACAACGGTGCTAACCACCTTACCACCCCACATTTGTTATCTTTTTTTTAAATTATAACTGATTGGGTATCTCATCCTTCGGTGGATTTTCTTTCTTTTTCCCGCTTTCATTAGTTGGAAAATCAAACTCATATATGGCATCCCACATCCTACCTATACACCCATTATTCTGTCACCACCTGTGATTTCAAACAATTAGCAGAAATGCTCCTAGTTTGATCAAAAACGTAAACATTACATGAATGAGAACTGATAAATTTTAAGACTTTATGGGTTGTTTGTCAGACAATGTGGTTGGCTGCGTAGAATAGGGCCATTAAACAGGACTGTGTCATTCAGTTTCTTTTCACCCTGTACACCTTTTATATCAAACACATCAAATGCAAGAAGACTGTAGAATACAATGTAGAGTACTTTGTTTCAGTTAATAAAAAAAAAACGTAATTGCATCTTCAAATGCATCTTGAAAGTATTTAAATTATGCGTTCATTGTAAAGCAATTTAATAGAAATGGTTTAAATCCAAATGAAATGTATTTGAATTTTAAATGAGATTTTCAACTGGTTTAAATTTGAAAAGGAAAACAAAATCCTTGCAAAGGAAAATGAATGCACCACACCTTTATCCACAATTTATTACCTTGTCCCGAGGATGTGCAAAGCAACAGAGAAGTGGATACTTTCTCAAAACCCTTATGTTCTTCAATCTTAACAGCAACATTTTACGTTTCTGTTTCTGCATTTAGCAGACGCTTTTATCCAAAGTGACTTACAATGCGGATACATAATTACAGTTTATGTCGAAGCTAACAATAACCTACATCGAAAGATATCACCAGTCAGAAGGGGAAGTTCAGGAAACGGGACTGATTTTTTACTATTGGGCGGGCACATTATTATTTAATTGTCTTCAATATTTTCCACACTTCATTGGAATCAGAAGTCTGCTTGATTGGATATTTATTTTCTTTATTTCAAGATCCACATGTCACGTGTTGTTTAATTCAAACCTTATACCATCTGTGATATTTATGTTGTTTTATCAGTTAAAGAAACCACATTTTTTCTCCTTGGTTTGTATACATATCATTCCCTTCATAAATCTATTTGTCAGGATGGTTTTTCTCTGATGCTCTCCCTCCTGTCCCACCTCCAGCTGTGACTACTCCCTCAGACTGAGAAATTTCCTTGCAAAGGCTGTAAGACCACTTCTTTTTTTTTACTCTAACACCCACACCTGCGCCCCAACCCAAACCTACTGACTTGAATATGTTTTAAATATTCCTTCATAACCACATCCATCATTATTTTATTCAAACTAGTCTTGAGAAATTAACCTTTCAAACTATATTGTGCCTGTTCTAACATGGTGTTTCTATAACCTGCTTGGTCATGCATTTGTACCACAGTTTAATTTATAATTTGGTTTATTTAATTTACCTACATTTTGGTAACTGTACTTTGCAAATTTAGGCATTCCTTCAGAGTAAAAATAGTATAAACTGAACTCCCTGTTGTGCCTGGTTTTCGACCGCAGTCACCTAAGCATTACTTTCCTTTGCCATGATTTATTCTGACAAAAATACTGTTTATCTAATTCACCAAAACATTTCCAACTCTTTGATGTCAAGGCTGAGCTATTAATTTGTTCATAATTTAGTTTTTAAAAAGATTTTCAATATATACCAAAGACAGTGCTGACAAAGGATGAATTTGTTTCCTCACAAATAATGCCTGGTGGAGTCCAATTTTTCTTAAAACTGTGCTCGGTAATTAAAACGGGCAGCAATAGCAAAAGGGATGATGAGAAACTGATGAGAAAAAACAGAAAAAAACGGGAAAAGGGTAAATTAGAAAAGGCAACAGAGATGTAGAAGGACACAGGAAATGGCAACTATGACCTGCATTCAAACAAAAGATGTAGAACGTAAAACACAGAATAGACGAAGACTAGAACGCCAACTGAGAGACAGAAATAATAATAATAATAATAATGATATTAATAATAATAACAATGATAATAGAATGGGGTGTGGTGGTTAGCACCATCGCCTCCCAGCAAGAGGGTTCTGGGTT
>CAJRST010038888.1:19296858-19340764 GCA_907169785.1 Menidia menidia
GATGGATGGATGGATGGATGGATGGATGGATGGATGGATGGATGGATAATACAATGAGCAAAACCACAAGTGAAACTCAAACAGGGAACATAATGCAAACAGGGACTGAAGGACTTCTATAGAACCTAAAATACACAAAAACAAATAGAAACACATCAAAGGAACACCATAAATTCAGATAATAAGGTAACCGTAACAGTGCACTCATAAAGGAACAAAAACAAAAACACAAACTCCTGACGAACAGCCTTAATTAACCCTTTACTCTTGGTGTTGTAAATAAGTGGTTCAACACACAACATAAATTTGTAGAACCATCTTATCCTACAATGACATCATTTGTCAGAATCAACGATCCATCAAACAACTAAAATAGTAATACTGACACAATGGGCAGTGTGGACCCCAAAATTGGCTCCTCAAACAAATTTCTCACTTGAGACCAAAGAAACCTTACTGGCATGTCCATAAGCTAAAAAACACTGAGAGATTACATTGTGAAGAATGTATTTCAGTCCTCTACCAAGAATATTGAAGTAAAATTCTAAACAAGCTGTTTTTATTAAGTCAAGTCAAGTCAAGTAGGCTTTATTGTCAATTTCTTTACATGCGTTGGTCATACAAAGAATTTCAATTTCGTTTCTTGCTCTCCCGTGCAGACATAGACATAAATTAGATAAGTTAGATAAATTAGACATATAATAAGAAAATTATGTGATATAATAAATAAAAAAGTGATCAATTGTAATGTGCAATATTTACAACACAGTCATTCAAGTAACAGGCCTGAAGAAAGCGGCAGCTATTAATGATCAGGTCAAATTCCCCCCAACTGTCCATATAATAAAGGAACAGCTTTTTGTGAAACATTTGCACGCTCATAGGCTTCTTATAGTTTGAAGTGACAATGTGAAAAAATTGTCTCCGGACAAAAGACACTTCTGTACAAAAAGCTTGAGCCTTTAGTTATCCACACGTATTTGTTTGCAAAAATATATATACTTGGTCATCAGTTCTTTGCATCCAGGAATATTGTCATTAGAATGTGTATTTCACACTAAATGTCTGACATGGAAAATATTGTGGGAACAGAGATATAAAAAAAAGTAATTCATTACAACATTTTAATACAGGACATGCTGTAGGGCTCTCAGTTATATGATAGTTGGCTTTGTGAGAGCATTCAGTCCATGTCCATCATCTCCAGGATAACATCTCTGTTTTGGCCTTTTCTGTGTTTTTTTTCTCTGGTAAAGACAAACATCTGTAATTTTTTAAAGGTCTGCATTGTGGTGACTTTAAAAAAATGACTGCTCCTTTTTGGAGATGCCATTTGTAACCATATCTGCATCACTCTAAAAAGTGTCAACAGTCACTTGTGATCATTTGAATCTGTATACCATAAAGTATACACACACTTATGGAAGTGTGACATTTCAGACATCAGCACCAGGCCTTACCCAGTTAGCCCTTTAAAAAAGCCTGATCCAAGAATAAAACAAAACAGAAAATTACTTTTTTTTGTTTTAAGTCTTTATTTGGCCTTTTAACAAAATATGTAAAAAGAAAAAACAGAAATACATTTTTGATATTAATAATTTATTACTATGCGATAAGTCAAGATTATTTTTCGTGTAGTCTTCTGCGCCCTGTTATCAGGTGTATCTGATTGTGTTCAATAGGATTTTGAGCAAAGGTTTTACCATTGAATTATACAAAGGTGTTAGAGGTGTTAAATATAATATATTTGGCATTATAGGGTTAAGATAAATTTCCACAGCACTGGATGCTCGTGATTCAAATCCTCTCATGTGGAACGTAATGCCAACTCCATTTTATAATAAAAGGTAATCAACATTCATAATTCAAAAGCACACCTGCTTATATGATATGGTTTCACTTTAATTTTTGCTTTAATTTAGTATCCTTTTACACCGCTTTGTACGGTGGAACAAGAAAAGCTGAAAGTCCTCTCAAAAACCTGTTAAGAGTCATTCAACAGCCTCAGATATGCCTCAAGCTATATGACATTTAAAGGTATGGGTAATTCTTACATCGCCCGCTGTTTCTGGTGGACTGGATTCAGTCTTGTCGCACTCACTTTGTAAAGCTTATCATGCTTACAACGGTGTTGATTTTGGGAATTTTATGTCTTTAGTTCCTGCAGAATATAAGTTTCTCAAAACTGCCTATCAATGGCCTGGGTCATTTTCAGTGTCTTTTTGGTTCAGATATGTTCAGATATTACCAAAAATCAATCCCCAAAATCAGGTTGGTCCTGCTGTGTATCCAACAACTTATAACTATGGATACACTCCATAATTTTCTCAGCACAGCAACATCTCCCTCTTTTCCCTAAAAGTTCCTCCCTCTAGAATTGACTTTTATGTGTGAACAATTTCAGTGAGTTTGGATTTGGAGTTAAAGTCATTCTTGGATAGTTTCTCTTGCTCGTTAAGATTTTTGTTTCCGGGTTTGGCAGGTCTTGAATAGCTTTCTGATTCAGACCTTTTGTGGCAGCAAAAAACAGCAACAAATAAATGTGGATGCACAACCATGAAGGTCTTTTTAATCATGTAAGCAGCTGATGGGAAGACAGAGAAGCTGACTTTTTTAAATTAAATCAGGCAAATGGCAGAGTTACCTCTAAGACCTCTTTTGACTTAAGAGGATTCATTTTAAGGTTAAAACTTGTCACTGTGTCTTTCTAATGAACAAAGTGGCTTCAATGATTCCTGGAGAATCAAACTGAAGTAAGAAATGAGAAGATCTAACATGTATGTAAAAATATTACCCTCTCCCTTTAACAATCCATATTCATACAACATAACCCAAGTGTTGGTACGTTTTTACTCAGTTTCGTCTCATCTCTTGGAAAAAAATCACTCTGGGATTTTTGTGGTTCACTCTAACCTTCCTTATTCATTGTGCTGTGGACTTGAGGGTGTCTTTATGTATAAATGCACATCAGGATGTAACCTCGTAGTTTCGTAGTTTTTTATTCTTTGTAAATGTATAAACTTGATTATTGAGTCAGGATCATTTCTTTTTTGTTCGTTGAGTACATCATTGTATAAACCGGAAACCCTTTATTGATTAAATGTATGTTTGTATTCTTTTTCTAGAAAAATCCCCTGGCACCAGATCATCCATTAAAATGAAGCCAATAGAGGAGGGTATGGAGGATGACGTTTTTAAATAATCTGCTCCTGAGCAACAACTCTTGAAAACATCCAGTCTGAAGGTTTGAAATGCAGTTAAATCAGACCACATCCCTGTTATTTTACGTCAATTCACGAACATCAGAAATGTGCTGCCATTGTTGTTAAGGCTACGTACACAATGCAGTCTGCAGTAACGCAGATCCATGGGTTTGCGTGGACTTTCACAATACCAAATATATGTGACTCGTATGTGATATACAGTGTAAACTTCAGGCATACCTTACAGTGTCCCACAGGATAGAATAATGTCACGATGTTTTGGGTCCAGCTCTTCATCAAATGGACAGGTGACACGTCCACAGCCGCTTTGTTTGTTTGAGTCTTTATTATCCATATATTTAGCCCGAAGGTTCCTTATTTTCATGGCATTGGAACCAGGAACGTTTATATACACACTCAGCAATTTCCCAGGAAATACAAAGAAAAATCTTTAACACTCATCGAGTTTGGCGTGGATAGAGCTATCCTCCCCTAAATACACATTATATCAGAAACCTGGTTTTCTCTCCACTGAATGTTCTCCTCATCATCCGGTTGTTGGTTTTCTTTCTGGCAGGACGCAGAAATGTGGTGTTTGTCGAGTATCAATAACCTCGGAATGGGAAATTGCTTTCATCGCCATTTGTATGACATAGACAGGAATTTATGTTCCAGAACAACTTGACCCAAAATCAGACACACACATACATAGTACAGAACATCGACACACAGGACCTGAGGTTACTTGGGGTGCAGCCATTTATTACAACTCAATAAATAGATACAAAATGAAAAACGAACATTAGGAAAAGAGAGGTAAGAAGGTTAAAAAAAAGGCAGAGCTTCCATGTGCAGTTTTTGGGGAGCCAGATTGTAATAAGAGAGTTTGTTTTGTTCCAGGCAGGGCATGTTTTATCTTCCTAAGTCCTCAGCAGGTCCCCCAATGGTGGTTCAAAGTCAGCCGTATCGTGTCAGCTACCCCCAAACCGAGTCTCCAACTTCTCCAAGGTGGTGTCCATTTCCGTGATTCTGTCAGACGTCGTCCGCAGTTTTCCCCACAGAGAATCTAGCCTGCAGTTCTTCAAAGGTTTAGTCTGAGTATTGCCTCAAAGAGCAGCCTGCTAAGAGCTGCTGCCGGCTTCTGATTTTCATGATAAACCAGCTATCCGCCAACTTAAAAAAGCAGAAGATCGGCTATCATGAATCCAAATATGTACAGGTCTTCAGCGTCCTCCAAGAAAAGAGCAGAGAGTCATAAAACCTTCTATTTAATCCAGGCATCCATTGTATAACCAGCAGGGTGAGTCACCCCTGCACCTTGTCTTTGGGTAGAAAGGATCTTGTCAATGGCTTTAAGAGACCAGCCGACCAAATCCATGGTTGATGTTAGGGTTTAAGAAGTAAAAATGCAAAAAGAAAGACTCTGAGAAGTGACAGGACAATGATAGCAAGCAGGTAAAAAAAAAGGGCTGGGAAGGGAGCAGATAGAAGCATGTCTGCACTCGCCATTGGCCGGAGGAAGAGGTCGTGGTAGAGGTAGCATTCTAACAAAGCCCGGATTTAACAAATCCGATCCGTGTTGTTCAGACTGTCATGAGAAGATCAGAACCAGGTCGCGTCAGCCTGAAATGACCCAAATCCAACTTTTTGGTTTGATTTTGGTTACTTAAGGCTGCATTGTGAACGTAGCCCAAGAATGGTGACATGCATTTGAAAACCTGTTGTCTAAATTATGAATGGGTTCCTGATGTATTCCACTAAAGATCATGAGGTTTTACTTTGTAAAATGTATTGTGTTATTTTTCTATAACTATAATAATTATTAATATTTTGGTGGTGACATTTTTACTTGTTTATAACAAAGAAATGTATGTAATTTTGTTGTTTAGCAGTACAATTTTCACTCAGCCATTCATGTAATAGCTTTACTATCAGTTTTTTTTTTAACTGATTGAATTAAATAGCAGCTTAGTTTGTGTGTTTAATAAAACCTTGGGGTGTTAAATCGTGTAAAAATTTCCAGTGTGTTATTGTGTCTTTGAAATAGTTTCTTATATTGTCAACAGTGAAATCACGGCTCTTTTAGGGTAAGCAGTGCCCCCATGTGGCCATTATATGCATTACTGCTGTATTACATGCATTCACTATAAATACAGTGTAACTACTCATCCATCCATTTCCTATTCCCACTTAATCCATACACAATCCCAATCCATTTCACATCTCTCAATGGCTGCTACGCTCACTGTTATGATCAGTTTAGAATAACCAATTAACCCAGAATGCGTGATTTTGGAAGGTGGGAGGAAATTGGACTATATGAAAAAGACCTCTGCATATACAATACCAGCAGGAGATAAATTGTATGTTACTGGATAGTGATGGCCAAAACTACAGGATGACAATGAAATGAGTGGTATGTTTCAGGTCCAGTGTAACTACTGGAATAAAACAAGAAATTATAGTGTTTCAAAACATTTAATATTTTTTAATTTTGGCAAGAAATATCATCACTTTCCAATTAGATGACAGTAAACATGGACATTATACATTAAGATAACAAAAACATGTTTCTATGTTTAACCAGTCTTTTGTATTTTGCTGTAACGAGTAAAATTCCCTGCATAAACAGAGTAATAACATATTGTATTTTGAACTAAGACTAAGTTTGAAAAAAACAACAACATACAAATAGATAAATAAATAATAAATCATAAGATTGACGAGCTATTTTAAAATAAAATCTATCTATATTAATGTGGATTGAACTCCACTAAAGTATGCTTTTTCTTATTCATATGACACGCTTCAGACTAGAGATAGCTACTGTGGCATGACATCAGTAAAAATAATGTGTACAAGCCTTTGTATAGCATATATTTTAATATAATATTATAGTATAAAGTAATAACAGTTTATGTGGTTACATATAAACTGTGATTACCATTTTATGCTAGACAAATTTGCTCTATCTAGTTGTCGTAATGCCTGTGATTTAATTTACTGGTATTTCTTCTTTTTTACATTATGATGCGAAACATCATAAGGGGATATGGAAATAAAGAAAGCAAAGAGATAAGCAACAGAACAGCAACAAAATTAAGACGGAAGTAAAAGAAACAAACGGACAATAGACGGGACAATAATGGATATAATCTAAAACCAGACAACCAGCTGTTACAACTGTAAAAAAAAGAAGAGAAAACCTCCTGTGGCCTATGTGGGAAAACTAGGTAGAGGATCATCATCAGCGCTTGCAGAGAAAAACAAACAGCAACAACACCAGCAGGAGATAAATTGTATGTTACTGGATAGTGATGGCCAAAACCACAGGATGACAATGAAATGAGTGGTATGTTTCTGTTGGAGAAAATAGTTAGACCTCATCAGGCCTTTCTGGGGAATTCATTAACAGGAATGACAAAGACACACAACAAGACACCATACACCGAATTCCTGACACCCACAGCATGAGGGGCTAACTTATACTCTGATGTGTATATACATTTTATGTACATGCATAACCCAAAGTATTTCTATTTGGAACCACTATGGTTGAGATTTCCCCATCTTCTGTTTTTGCCTTGATAGGGAACACTGATCTTAAACAACATGTGCTTGGACAAAAAACAATTTATTGTAACATCGTCATTAAACATTACCCTAAATGAACTTATTAATTAAAAATAAAACAAAAAAAAACCCATCAACCATTTAAAACACCATGGTAACTCAACACACAATACTATTATTTACCAAAAAAAAGAAAGAAAAATTAAATCTCTCGTCACAAACACTTTTGCACCAAATACTCTTATACAATTCTAAATATTCTGTTTGACTAGTAGGTAAGTATAAAAATACCCAACAAAACGAACAGATCACATGAAAATAATGGAAGGAAAAAAGTTCCTTTTTAACGGAGGAAGGCTTTGGCAATTTTGTCATGAAAACCCCTATTATACAGATGTAGAGCTACTTTTTTGCTAATAGTTGAGATGGACAAGTTACCTGAAAAATTGCTGCAAAAACAACATGTCTCAAACTCAATTTTTTTCCTTTTCATGAAAAAAACAACTCATAGTAGATTTTCACTATAATCGTATGCTTTAGCTTTGTCCACGCACTGTTGAACTTTTTATAAATGCCCGAAAAACTATTCAGGGGCAATAATTGAACAAATGAAAAGATCTTTAAACATCTATATAAAACTCTATCCATCCATCCATTAGATAGACACGTAAACATTGATGATAAGCGTGTCAGCAATTAGAATCAGTACTTATAAAAGTACGAAGAGCTCTTCATATATCCCACCTCCTATTGAAACAAGGCAAACATTCTGGTAGCCATATCCAAATATATGTAACCAAAGAAAGAGTTTAGAAAGGTTTAGTCTAAATACAATGATACATCCCGCATTTAATTTTCTAAAATGTAGTTAAACATTGATACATGTCTTATTATTACGTATTTCAGATTTATCCAGGATCTCAAACAACATCTGAACAAACATCTAAAATGCCCAATTGTGTGTTCCCATGTTTGTATCCATATGTGCGAGTGTGGTTGGTGGTAGTTGTGGTGTTCTCATCTCCTATTCTGTATGGAAACTCAGAAAGCAGTTGCCGGGCGATATGAAACGATGGTCATTGCATTTTTGGGACTTCAGTCATCATGTGGAATTCACCTTTAGAGAAGAAAACAAGGGGGGAACGTGTCCTATTGAACTCTTCCTCCACTGACACGTACACACACTCTCACATATATTCATACGTTACACACACGTTACTGTGCTGACTTACCCTGGCCTGATCCTGATATATATATTTATTTATATCCACTTTACAAGCTCACAGCCTTCACTGTCTAACTCGTGGATCATGCTCATTTTGCTTTAAAAGTTTCTTGTGCAATTGTTAGTTATCCATGGGGGGGTGAAAAAAGCCATCATAGACAACATGAAAACTCCACATAGAAAGACCCCAGTCCCCTGGAGATTCAAACCTGGAACCCTCTTGCTGTTGAAATGGGTCAATATGGTCACTATGGCGCTTGTCTTTATTTTTTTTAAATATTGAGCACAGATCCGCTTTGTAGGATTGTGTTACAGTTTTGCCCTGTGGCAACAATACAAAAAAACATTTTTTACTGTACCCTTTTCATCTTTTTCTTAAGCCAACACCAAAAACACTCACGTGTTCCCCCTGTCGTAAAAGCCAGCTCTAAGCCTCCGGAAACTGGAATACACCTTCCTTTCTATACAAACACAGAACAGTCTGTCACAATGGCAATATCCTCACGGCAGTGACATATTTAGATGTTTTTAGTGATATTGAATTTTTTACTCTTCGATATTTGTCGACTTATATATGTCTTGGTTAGTGTTGGAATAAAAGCAAACATAAATACATGCGTTCTTCTTTAAGCGCAATGAGCCCAAAAAAACTACAAGTTCCGCATTGCAAAGCCCCTTGACGTCATCACAACAGGAAGCGTTTGATGGTGGGCACAACGAAAATGACATAGTTCAATACAGTAACGTGCCTTAATAGGAAATGTCTGCGTCAATGAACAACGCCCCTGAGGTCTATAAGTCCATTACTGAGAAATAAACCCGACTGTCCACTTTTTTGGCTGCTTTAAGATCGATTCCTGGGGACCAGTCACGTATGATGGAACGGGCGATGGAACAGCTCAACGTACAGCTCAGCCGCCTGACCCGCTCCCTGCGCCGGGCGAGGACCGTGGAACTCCCCGAAGGTAAACCTATTTATCAGAGATTTTTTTGCCGAAACAGGCAAAAGGCTCTGTACCCACTGTTTTACTTTTCGGCTGTAATGTAAATTTGCTGCCAGACGAGATTATTTTGATTCCCAGAAGCCTTTTGGAGTGCTGCTGCTGAGAGATTATTAGACAGAAAGAGAGAAGTTGAGATAAAATAGACCCATGTATTGTAAAAGTAACATTTGAAGTATGACTCAAGTACGGAATTGTTTCAGGAGCTCTGAATTCAAATGACACGTTCTCAGGCTGAAAAGGGAAACGGATAAAGCAGAAATGTGGCAGGAACATTAAGAATTGAGACATAGCTTTACTTTATTTGTATATGTCATTGTGGCGAAGCCATTTGATCTTTAAGGCATACATTCAAATGGAACAAGTACTTATGCCTGTAAGATACTGAAACTCACACATGGCAACACAAAACACTGATCAGAACTGCTTTTATTGTTACACAGGAAAGAGAATGGTGACATTTAGACACTACAGTGGCTTAAGAAGCACGAACCAAACACTATCATTCTGTAAAATAGGGTTTTACTACATTAAATCCCTCTTTCTTCAAAGTGAGATAGCCAGAAGACCAACGAACCAGTTAAACAACTTTTAAACTGGCATAAATGGCATAGGCTGTTGCTTTATATTTGTACACATGGACTAGAACCTAACCTATAAACACTAACACGATTTTCACAAGTCCCAGCTGGTTTATATGGTTCTAACATGCCGGAGATGTACTTTGGGGCTAGACCGTGAAGAGACTTGTACACAGGCAGGGCTGTTTTAAAGTCTTTTCTCAGAGTGACAGGAAGCCAGTGCTTCCCTAGCACTGGACTGATGTGGTCGTATTTCCTGGTCCTGGTCAGATCTGGAGAAGCAGCATGCTGGAGGTTCTACAGCTGTCTGACGGCTGGTTTAAAGCCCAGTTAGCAGCCGTTACAGTAGTCTAACCCGCTGGAGACAAATGCATGGATCAGTCGTTCTAGATCTCGTTCTAGATCTTAAAGTTCAGGTCAGAGTCCAGTATTATCAGGAGATTGCAATCTGATTTTTAGGTTCCAGAGACAGAGTCTGAAGGTGACTAATGACACTTTCTCTTGGTTTTTGTGGACCACAGACAATGATTTCCGTTTTGTCTGGGTTTAACTGGAGAAATTTGTTCTGCATCCACAAAATGATTAGTTCAAAACACAATAAATCCATAGGTCCATGTTGTCCTGCTTTCAGCGACGTGTAGATCTGAGATTCCCAAGATTTACCCCTGGGGAACCCCACAGGTCAGAACAATTTGGTCTGAGACACAGTTCCCTATTTAAACAAAGAGTGACCTGTCCTCGAGGTAAGACTTGAACCACTTTAAAACCGTACCAGAGATTTCAGCCAGTCGATACGTTCTTGGTTGACCAAAATTCTCAATGGTCGACCAATTTGCCTGTTAATTTCATACAGTCTATGCTTAATTTCATCAGGGGTTCATCAAGGGAAAGTTGATACTTTCCATTGTTAGACAGGAGATAGTCAGCTAGCAATAGGTATACAGCTTTTTCTAGGACTTATCCTATGAATGGCAGGTTTGATATGGGCTGGTAGTTTTTCAGTACGGTGGCATCCAGACTGCAGTTTTTAATGTCATCAGACAGCAGTTTTTAATGCCTTTGGAAATGTTCCAGTCTGAGGTGAGATGTTGACTACATGAGCGAGTTGTGGTAACAAACTGGTGTAAACTGTGTCAACTCTAGATTCCTAACTGGGGACAGAGTATTTATTTGTCTTGTGGAACAGACTGCATTAAAAAATGTGTTTATTCATTTTCCTTTTTCAACACAAACAAGAAAACCCAAAACTTTAGCAAAACAATACTCAAGCAACAGACAGTGACTCGTTAATAACAGTATCCATTTTATTAAAGTGAGTAAAATACCAACAAACAAAGAACATAAATAAATAAGTGGATAAAAGTAAACCCCGTTATTATGACCTGGAGGATATGTTGTATTCTAAATAATTCAGATAAAGTTCCCAAACTTTAGAAAATTGGCTTGAGTTTGGATGTGTTACTCAAGTGAAATAAAAATCAAATAGCACTTTATGCCTCCCTTAACATTTTGTTCCTTTTTGCTAATCAATTACAACAAAATCATATTTCTAGTTGCAAATGTAAGAATACAGAACAGTCTTTGATTTTCAACCATACACCTCTAGCAGGTAAGTCTAATATAAGAGACAATGGGTCCATCCACAGCTTCAGTCCCAGAATCTTTTCAATATCTGTCAAGACATTAGACCGATATTTCGATTTAGCAGCTTAAAGCATGACCAAAGTCAATGAGTTAGAGTGCCAATTTCCCTTTTACATTAAAGGCACATTGGATACGAACCAGTGTTAAAGTTATGTCTGCGAACATATGCATACCATGCAAAGTCTTAACGTCTATTGATTTAACACAGTTACAAACTGAGTTTGATTTTGCACAAGTCCATATACTTTCCTTCTCGTCTGTGTTGAATGTGACAGACAGTTTTTTCTCCCACTTTTCTCTGAGCCCTCGTAAAGCCATGACTGGATTTCGTTTCCAGAAAATGTACTGGAGGTACTCCAGTAAAACATTTAAATATCATCCGCATAAAGACTCTGAACCCATTTGCTAGAGTAAGCAATGAGTCATTGATCTTTGTATATTGTCAATCTCACATACCATAGTGTCCTCCCTCTGATGACTGAACCGGTAAAATGGTGTCCTTTGAGGCTCAAACTGTCTCTGATTTCCATCCACTATCACACTTAAGATAGCCGGATAAAGCAATGTCTTTACGCCCTGAATAGGGCCCTGAATAGGGCCCTAAATAGGGCGTAAACCCCCCCACCCCTCTGGTTTTTACGTGTTTCAGATACAAAATTAAAGTGAGGTGGACTAGCCTCAGTCAGAACTGCATCATTAGTATTTTTCTCGAGCCACATCTCAGTTAAAAACACAAAATGAAGGTTGTGCGATGAAATTAAACATTTAATCAAAAAGCTATCTCTGCTAAAGACATAACATTTAGTAAAGTTAGTTTCAGTGTGTGAGTATTATGGGCTGGCCGTTGCTGACGTGTAGTGGACACGAAGTTTGATAATTGTACGTCATTTTTAGGCTCTGAACTTTGACTAATCTTTGCCCGTAAGGTATGAAAATAGATGACGGAAGCTACTTATATATCAGGTCTCACCTTATCCTGGAAAGAGCCACGGTACACACAGTACTTCTGCCTGCACCTGGCACATATTGGTTTAAACTACGTAATATTTTACCTGGCGGTTTTGAGGGGCGGGTAGGGTTTTGGACGCTGGGTACTCGCCTCTTTCACCTGCTGTTTCTGCTGACTCAGGTGATGCAGGGTTTTCTTTAGTGGAGATCCAGGAGAACTCTGCAGGTCTGTCCTCATCTGGCCAGTGAAGAGCAAGTTGACATTTGGAGTTTGTGGTGGGTCAGGAGGTGAAGGACCACTGGTTGGGAGATCTGTGGGTGCAAGAATGGCATGGGGTCATCTTGGTGGCAACAGTGAGCAGCTCCTTCATGTGGTCAGTGAAGTCCAGCTGGCCTTGATTAGAGCTGGTCTTCATTGTTGCCTTTTAGTGCAAGAAGCATCTGAGAGAACTTCAGGATGACATCCTCTGGTGGGGGGGTTCTGGGGCAGACCTGTCTTAAGGTTACGACTCAGCTGTATCTTATAGTCTTGATTTAGTTTCTTTGGTAATGGTAATTCACAACCGAAAAGATTAGCTGCACACAACCTTACTCCAGATCTGTGGAGGCCGAGACCATCTGCTTTAAAATAATGTCTGCGGTCCAAGAAAAACTGAAAATATCAGAAAAACACCTCACACCTGACGGGCTAAGCAGCCTGATGAATCTCTCATCTCCTTGCATTGGCAGTAAAAGGCCAGTAATAAACACTTCAGCATACAGACTATTACTATAAATTTTCTCATTGACACATTTCTCAAAAGCAGCATTCCTTTTGCTACTGTACACTGTGTGTAATTCCCTCCAAGCACAAGAGGGCTGAAGTGGTATTCTTTACTGGCTTATTTTAAGTCGCTCTTGGTCTCTCAAAATCCACCGTGAAAATTAAATCATGTTTACAGACATAAATATTAATGTGACAAATAATACTCTGCAGAGCTTATTCAATAATCTTTACAAAGTAAACAAATTAATAAAATACCTCTTTGGCTGCATGCTGCAAGAAAAAAGTGAATCGTCTAAAAATCTTCAAGAGGATTTTTCATAAATGTGCTAAGCATCGACAGTGTAAAAATCCTAAATGATTGGCTTAATTGCCTCTCCTTCTTCTGTCGGTCACATTATGTATAATTTACATAAATGCAACTATTACACTGTGAACACAAAACCCCATTTTTAAGCCACTTCAAATAGAAAACTTGCAAAATCACACTTTCACCTCAAAATCGACCAGGCATTAGTTTCCCCTCGGCCTTTTACTTTTTGATTTTCATTTTTTGATTTTCCATTTTACCATGATGTGTGAAGAGACTTTATCCAGGTCATCAGCTGGAGATCCAGAGTTCTGAAGTGGTGGAAATCTGTTCTGTAGTGTAATGTTTGCTTGAGGAGGAGGCTTCTATTTAGTTTTTTTCAGGCTACCCAAGTCTGTGTCCTGCTTGCAACGGGTGTTGAGGAAGACTTAGATCATGGTTGTAGTGCATTCAGTTTGTCACCGATGTTTTACTCTTTGGTTTTGCTCCAAGCGCATTCCAAAGCAACATCCTCCTGTTTCCTATCAGCCTTGCCAGTGCTGTTTAGCTGTCATCTGCATGTTTAGTTAGAGGTAAAGTTGTATCATATCCACATATTCCTTTTATTTCACATTTACCTCTAGTCACTGGATTTTGGTTTTCAGCATGTCGATTTTCTGAAGGAGATTATAGCAGTCGTATTCAGAAAGTTCACCACTTAGGACCTGGAGACAGCACATGCTCAGACAGCTTCTGAACACCAAGGTGCTCTTCTCTTGTTTTAAGAGAACTTTTGGTAAACCTCGGACTTTGATCACCAGATAAGCGGGGATCAAAGCTGATTGGACACAGTTGATTTGGACTGTGAGTAGCACCAGAAATTCGTCTCCAGCTTTGTTCCACAGTCCTTTCACAGAATTTAACTGCCTTGCCAGTGGTTCACTGTAAATATCTATATTCCCCAAGAAATGGCAAAGCGTGGTTACAAATGTTCCTGGCTCCAATGCCAAATAAAAATAAAGAGCCTTCGGGCCACATATACGCAGACTAAAGACTCTAACAAAAGATGTGGGCGTGGACGTGTCACCTGCATGTGACGTCATTTCATCCCCTTGTGCGCACAACACTGGATATAACAACAAGTTTCATATATTTGGAAATGTGAACGACCCTGGAAAAGAAATAAACAGAATTTCAGAAAAAATCTAATTTGGGTCCCTCTGGCTACAGTGGGAACTGAGCCCAAGTGGCATGGATCACAGTTGAAAACATCATAATAATAAGCCTATAATAAGACTATAAAACATGAGACAGGTGGTATTTGTATTTTAGTGTATGATTAATCTGTTTTACATCAACAGACAATGAGACTGCTGTGTACACACTCATGCCAATGGTTATGGCCGACCAGCACAGGTAAGTGCCCTGTCTGATTATCTCTCCTCTTGAGTTGTTATACATTATATTGTGTTGTTCCAAAAGTGTAATTTTCCTTTTTGAATCTAATCTGTGCTTCTTCTGCTTTTTGAAAAAGGTCGGTGTCAGAGTTGCTCCTCAATTCCAAGTTTGACGTCAACTATGCCTTTGGGCGAGTAAAGAGAAGTTTGCTACACATCGCTGCCAAGTAAGATCCAGGACTGCTTACTCTGTTCAAACATTATTTGGCACAGCACTTGATATTTGGTGTTTATTCCCACTAAATATAACACATAGAATAGGGTTGTTATCTTGATGCCATTTTCAACTGCACAGATGCAAAATAGAAAAAATGTTTTTAAGCAAATAGAGCAAAAGTTAAGAAA
This sequence comes from Menidia menidia, assembly GCA_907169785.1. NCBI lineage: Eukaryota > Metazoa > Chordata > Actinopteri > Atheriniformes > Atherinopsidae > Menidia > Menidia menidia. The sequence goes on from CAJRST010038888.1 coordinate 19,311,888, forward strand.
CTCAAGCCAAAAATCAGTTTGCATGGGGGTGCCTCCTTTTTTATAGCAATATTTTTCTTTTTTTTAAAGTGGTCTTTGGAAAGGATTGAGGATTGAAATCCAAAGCACCCTTCTTTAATTTTATATCAAAATGCTTCTATTTTATAGCCTTGACAGTCAACTCAGACAGACTTTAAGACTGTTGTATTACTCTCACAGGAAACCCATAAAAAGATCTACATCTATAAAAAATAAATGAATGTAGGATTTTATTTTAGAGGAGTTCCACCACGAAAAGTGATCGGTAATCAGAAATTCAGAAAAGAGGAATCCCAAATAACATATACTTATTCGTCAGCATTGGCTCTCTTAAATGCAAAAACACCAGAGGCAATGCATCATTTGACCCACAAAATGCCAATAGTTAGCAACTGCACATCATAATCTGTTAAAGTAAATGTTTTTAAACATTAAGTCAATATCATTATTGATTACTGATCACCACAGAGGACCTTCACACAAAAACACATTTAAGCCCTCATTCAGGCCTGGATGTTTATTTAAAATATCAAATAAACATTTTCCCTCGGTTTGAGTTCTCTTTGCCAAAATGCTTGTATGGTATTATGTGCACATTTATGTCCTCCTAATCCATCCTGTAGGTGTATTTACTTTTTACTCCAAGTCAGAAATCCTTTGCATCCATTGCGACTGGTCACACACATGCTCTTGATGCGTTATTCAAGCTATTTAAATCAAGAAATGTATTCACAAGATTAGAGTTCTGACTTAAATAATGTGCTTGTACATTAGTCTCAAGCATATGATGGAATTATTCTCTCAACCTCTCTGGGGAACTTGGTTGTTGCTACACCTACAAGTGCTAAATTAGACTTGAGTGTGTCAAGAATGTGACCAGGAGAGCTTCAGGTCAACTTCTCCGATAGTTTCCTTAGAAGATGTATCAAACATCATCTTCAGAGGTTCTGTGGAACCTCTGAAGATGATGATGCAATGAAGGATTTTGCATAAAATCAAGAATATTATGGACAACCCTGACCAACCTCTTTATGAGATTCTAATTGGAAAACAGAAACGGAAAACTTCCATCAGAGGCTTCTTCTGATTGGTTGTAAAACCGATACAGAAGATCTTTCCTGCCCTCAGCCATCACAATCTGTAGTAACTCCTTAACTAAATGAGTTGCACCAACATTTAATTTCCCTCTGAGATAAATAAAGCATTTTTTTATTTAATTAAAGATTACATTTGTATCTCTTATGGCCCAAGAACAGCCTGGAAACCCTGAGAAAGATTAAAAAGTGTCCCTGAGGTTTAGGTTCAGACACATAGAGAGATTTTGGGTACTGACAGTGCTTAAACTTTCATCTTCACTTTGCTTTTACATTTTTTAACTATCTTTTTTACAGCTGTGGCTCAGTGGAATGCCTGATTTTGCTGCTGAAGAGGGGAGCCAACCCAAATTACCAGGACATTTCAGGCTGTACGCCTCTTCACCTGGCTGCAAGGAATGGGTATAAACACATGTATACATACATATATATATAATAAATTGTATTAAATGTCTTAAATGAATGCATTCACTCCACCTGCCTTTTCCTTCCAAATTCCCTCAGACAGAAGAAGTGCATGGGCAAATTATTGGAATATAATGCTGATGTGAATATCTGCAACAATGAGGGACTGACTGCTGTGAGTAAACTATTATCCTATTGGTGGTTAATGTTGCATTTAGCTCTGTCAAAGTACCATATTGTTTTCTAAATGACTCAAATTAGAGCTGTAATCAACCAAATAAATTCTTGGTTGACTGAAGCCCTGAAATTTCTACTAGAAATCTACTATTAGGCTGGGGGAGGGGAACAAACGGCTCTGACGAGGTTTTGCATCACATGTATCTGCATTCAGCTTTTTTTAACCAACCATCTATTTTTATAAAATTCTGCCACACTGCTTGATGTCTGTGACATGGTTGATCGAGGAGAACTCACTTCAAATTAAACGTTCAAAATAATAATAAATATTCGGCAAACCTTTGGACGTTGGACGTGCTTCAATCTACCTGTCTCCAGCATTTTGGGCTGATCCAAAATAGTGATAACAAGGGGGGTGTCCTCTAAAGACAGGGTGCTGTGAACACTCCCATTAGCAGTTGGTACTTTTCTCCTGATGAAATGAACCATAGCCTGTATGAAATTACCAGGCAAATTGGTCAACCAATCAGAATTTTGGTTGACTCAGAACTACAACTTTACAGCCCTAACTCATAGGGCTGTCATGTTGAATTGACCACTGTCGTCATGATAAATGTGAACCTTTGCTGCAGATCCACTGGTTAGCAGTAAATGGGCGGACAGAGCTTCTGCACGATCTGGTGCAACACGTGTCTAATGTGGATGTGGAGGATGCCATGGGGCAGACTGCTCTTCATGTGGCCTGTCAGAATGGACACAAAACAGTAAGACACTCTTCTAAGACAGTGTTTTTCAACCTTTTTTGAGCCAAGGTACAGTTTTTCCATCGAAAAAAATCTCGAGGCACACCACCAACCAAAAATGTTAAACAAATCTGTGGCCGCCTATAGTAACACTATAGTTATTCTTATTTTATTCTTATCTTATCTTAAGTGTCTGGAATAGGAATCAAATAAACACAAAAATGTATTTTTATCATATTTGATATTTCTTCTTTCAAATTGCTCTTAACATGTCCACTTCAATATGCAAAATTATGAACTAAATCTAGTCATAAGGAATTATTACATGATTACGCCACCAGTCACTAGAACAGCACAGACACTCAAAAATGGAATATTATTTGCAGAAAATGAATTCCTTATCCAAAAAATGTTTTAAACCTATTAGATGAAATAGGATGATTTTCTACGGCACACCTGACCATCACTCGCGGCCCACTAGTGTACCGAGGCACAGGGGTTGAAAAACACTGTTCTAAGACATATTCAGTACACATTTCTGTAATTGGTGTAATAGGCGTACATTATATTTGGGCTTGAAATAACCTTCTCACAATTACATTTGTCAATTCAATGTACCTGTAGACAGTAGAGGTCCAAATTATTTGCCCCTGTCTGAATGTTTTTTTCGAAGATTTCCCATGCGCTGGTAAACGGATCAATATTTTTTTACTTCTGCTTTTAAAAAAATCCTAGTTTTATTTTGGATGTTTACATGAATTAACTTTGTACACAGAAAGGAGATTATTTAGCAGAAAACATAAAACTGCAAGGGTCAAAATGATTTGTCCCCATGATGTTAATAGTCAGTTGTGTATCTTTTTTGCTGGATAACAGCATGCACTTGTAACAAGTCCATTCTTCCTTGGCAAATGTTTCAAGCTCTTCCAGATTTGATAGTGTTTTAGCATGGACCCTGGGATTCAAGTCGGGACTTTGTGCAGGCTAGTCAATAACATTCACTGGAGGTAGCTCTTCACATGTTTTGGGTCGCTGTCATGTTGGAAGACAAAGCGACGACCCAGACCCAGTTTTGTTGCTGATTCCTTTATGTCTTCTTTCCAAACTTCCCATATCCTTTTTTTCCATAATTCCTTCAACCTTGACAAGATCCCAGGTTCCGGTAACAGTGAAGTATCCCCACAACATGATACTCCCGGAACCGTGCTTAACTGTGGGGACGTTGTTCTTTGGGCAATGCGCATCTCCCTTTTATCTCCAAACATTAGCATCTTCTCTATGGCCAAGGAGCTCTCCATTGTCTCATCCGACCATAGAACATGCATCCATGGTGCAGAATCTTTTTCCAGGATGTCCTTAGAATGTTTCAGTCTGGCTTGAAGGTGTCACTTCTGTAAAAGTGAAGTTTTTCTTTTTTGCCTGCATCCACGCAGCCCATTTCTGTATTGGGGTTTTGTGATTGTTTTCTTATACACTATAATTCCTGAATTAGCTAAGTAATTAACTCGTGTTTTGGTAGTTTTGCTGCGGTCTTGAGGCACATCTCTCACTTGTTTTCTTTTAAATATTTCGCTTCCTACGTCAGCAACACTTATTCTGTGCTGTGTGGTTCTTTTGCATGACGCTCTCTTAAGTGACAGATCAAACTCTTAATGAGGTTTTTACACTGTGTGTAAAGTCTAGGAAAACCCAGAGTCAACGGTATTAGTCAATAGTTGACTGGTTACAAGCTATGAGCATTACAAATATAAAGCACATGATTGCTCAACAGTGGTTTATGCTTTGGCTCAATAAAAAAAGTCAGTTTTTATAGGGCCTAATAATTTTGACCCTGGGAAATTAGTTTATTTCTCTGTGCAAAGTTAATGTAGAAATCCAAAATATAACTAGGATGTTTGGAAAAGCTGGATTAAAATAAAAATCTGTTTAGCATCACCTGGGAAATTTTCGAAAAACCCTTGAAACATTTCATATTTGGACCTGAACTGTATTGAGGATGTATTACAATGATTTAGAATGTGCCACATTATGAGGCTGCTACTGCTGGGCCTTCCTTGAACAATATTGAAAAGATATAATGCAAAAGATGAAGTTATTTAAAAAAAAATGCAGAAAATGATAATGGTGTCTCATCTGGGAGTTTGTGATGATCTGTTTTGGGGACAGTATCCATCATTCCATTATCACCACTTATTCCTAGTGAGCTGCAGCCTATCCCAGCTAGCATACGGAGAGGCGGAGCACATTCTGAACAGGTTGTCCATCACAGAGCCACACGGAGACAAACAACCACACACAATCACATTCACTCCTAGGGACAAATTGGAGTCTTCAGTTAACCTAACATAATTTTTTGGACAGTGGGGGGTAGCCAGAGTACCAAGAGGGAACATTTAACAGTGTGTTATGTACAGTGTGTTATGTGAACATTTACTTTGTGAACATTTACTTTACCTATACAGACGGTGTTGTGTCTTCTGGACAGTGGAGCTGACATCAACAGGCCAAATGTCTCTGGAGCCACACCTCTTTACTTTGCCTGCAGGTACCGTCCCAAGTCAAACAATGTTTTGTTCACACTTCGTTTTGTGTTCTTTAATCAGAGGGGCCGAAATCCTGGCCACAGCCCCAACAGCCAGTCTGTTGCACTTTATTTACTTCGCTCTCAGTTCCCACCAATCTGAGATAATATTTTTTTGTGATATTACTGTATTAAAGCTTTTCTTGTAAGTACAGTGTTGACAAAGTTTGTCTTTATCATTCATCAGTCATGGTCAAAGAGACACGGCACAGATCTTGCTTTCACGAGGAGCTAAATACGTTGCCGACAAGAATGGAGTCACGCCTCTGGATCTCTGTGTGCAGGTGAACATTTCAGAACAATCTAAGCTCACAATGGTTATACTGATTTTTTTGTGATGGTTTCTACTTTTCATTTACGGTTTATCCGTCCTGTGTTATCCTCAGGGCGGGTATGGGGAGACCTGTGAGATTCTCATCCAGCACCATTGTAGACTGTTCCAAACCCTCATCCAGATGACACAAAATGATGACATCAAAGAAAACATGGTAATGTTTTTGTCAGTGGAGTCAATCAATGCCCGTTCTATGAGTTGCAAACTAAATTCTGGTTATGTTTCGTGTGTGCAGCTCAGGCAGGTGCTGGAGCACGTTTCTCAGCAAAGCAACAACTACCACCAAAAGATCTTGACCAGTCTGGCTGAAGTTGCAACTACTAATGGACACAAGCTTCTAAGGTAAAATAACATACCTATGTATTCTGTAATTGTGATTGATTGATACTTTTATAGGCTAACAGCATAGTATAGAATTGCTGCAGTCAGTCCCCAGTACATCTGGAGTTGTGATATGTGGAGCTTAGCTCAGCATGAAGCAAAGACTATATACTAAGTGTAGTACTTCCTGTTTCCAGATAATATAACTGTCATAATTTTCAATTTTCATTGATCAACAAACATTCGTTAAAAAGAAATAGAAAGGAGCTGAATGTAAGCTGTGGATACTCTTGCAGACAGTGTGTCCTCCTTTTTTTTCTTAAGATATTGGATTCAGTACTGTGTAGTACTGAGTGCAGCATTCTCATTTAAAATCAACTTAAAGCTGTAAGCTGGTACAGATAAAAAAGAAAAAAGCAAATGCAATGAATTTAATCTTATATCTTTTTCAGCTTTAAAAAAAGAAATAATTTACAGAAAATTCAATTTAGTTTGTTTGACACAAATACTGTATATTTTGTGGCTTTTGTCTTTGTCCCCACAGTCTGTCCAGTAGCTATGAAGCTCAAATGAAGAGTCTGCTGAGAATTGTGCGCATTTTTTGCCATGTATTTCGCCTTGGGCCTTCCACACCAAATAATGGCAATGACATGGGGTATAATGGTAACAAGACCCCTCGCAGCCAGGTATTTAAGGTACGTAGGAGGTTCACACACAGAATTCTGGGATTTGTTGGAGTGTCACTAACGCAAAATAATACCATGATGAGAACAATTATTAGAATGTCCGACACAAGTCTCCCAAAGCCCCACTCGTGCCTCAAAAATAACTTTTGCCTGTTGGCTCATTGGACGGTTCTCAGGTTTTCCTGTATTGACTGTTGGTATCCAATACTTGGGAGATTAATTATTTTGTAGGCCGTATATTCTAGGCAAGAAGTTTGGGGATAGCACTATTGCTCTAGAGAAAAACTTATCTTTTCCTTAGACAACTGTATAACTTTTATTCAAGTCTATCTTTACTATTTCTATGCCTATACATATAAAGTCTATCAAGCTAAAAGTCAAGCTAAAAGTTTTAACGTATTAAGGTTCCACAGTCCATATGCTGATATCTAATTTATCTTTTTGTCTTAAGTCTTTGGGCAAAACTGAATATTTCCCAAACAAGAGACTCAGTCAGAGTTTTATGAATTATTTGTTACCCTCTCCTTGCTGGGTGTGGACAACTGAAACCCACGTTAAATGAACCTGGTTTTAATTATATTTCAATGTGACTGTGATCAATTTGTTTTTCTCTGTGCACTTAGAAATCTGTATCCAGTAATTAGATTTTTTTCTTTTTGCTATATTAAGTACTAGTCAATTAAATGAACTTGTACTTATAAAGCGCCTTACACTACATAGCACTTACAAATATGCTTTCTTTCAATGCACAATTAACCAGCGAAAAATATATGTTTTTATTGTTTAGTTACTCTTTGGACAAGCCTTTTAAGAATAGAAAAAAGCTTTTTGTGTCTTTGAAAATAGTTTTAATTCCATCCAAGATACCAAGATAATGTCTATGAGCTGCAGTCGTTTAACGTCACCCACAATGACGTTGTCTGTTTTTTTCATTTGAATCTAGCATGCCTCTCACCAAATATTCATTCATCTGCAGCCCTTGGAGCTACTCTGGCACTCACTGGATGAGTGGCTGGTGCTCATTTCCACAGAGCTGGAAAGGAACAGAAAAAACCCATCTTCACCCCACTCCAGCAGCGAGATAGCTTCTCTGCTTCTTAAACAGCGTGAGGCTGACCACTCTGGCACTATGCCCAAACTTCCCTCCTTGCTGGACCATCAGATAGTTATGGAAGCAGAGGCCTACACCGACGGGGAGGATGTGATCTCCATGACTTCTAATCGGCTCAGCGCTGTCATTCAGGCCTTCTATCTGTGCTGTTCATGTCAGATGCCACAAGGGTCAGTATCTAGCTTTCCAGGTCAATTCTTTGTAACTTCCATTTTGTTTTAAGCTATAAATACGGTTTACTCACATTTTGATGTCATTGTGGCGTTGTTTTTCCTCTAAACTTCTGCGTTTAATGTATTGGGTCACACCAACTTATGGCCACATGCAGTCATTGTGCTGCATTCCACAAAATATGTTTACCTACCGCACAAAGCTTGCTGCTAATTCTGAAAATGCTTGAATATATTGATTGATATCTCAAAAAGTGCAACTCATCAGTTTTACAGCTACTAAAGTACCACAGTTTGGAACAAGAAAAATGACCCAAAACATCTAATTGAACCTAAAATAACTTTAAGCAAAGCAGCGCTTCAACCTCTTTTGACTCAGTTTTTAGGTTTGTCATACATTTCATAACCATAATTACCTTATTTAATCATTACGTTGATAGCATGTGGAAATTCAGACTTGTATTCAAATGTTTTCGCCTTCATTTATGAATTTTGTTATACTGAGTGAAAGGGCCATCATCTCTTTTTTCTTTTTTTTTTCTAGGGAGGTAAAACTCATTTACATCAAGTCTCTGTGACACCTGAGTCTGCTTTTCCGTCACACCATGATTTAGTCAAATTAATCCCCACAGACAAAATTGATTATCTTGGCTCCATGTAACTACCATCCCATACGGACTGTAATTGTAACAGTGGAAAGTAAATCTTTTTCCCTTTTTTGAGAATTTTTCTATATATTCATATTTAGGCTCATATGGAACAAGGAAGGTACTTGATATGATGATAAGCAACAGGATGCTCCTGTTTTTGGCCAGGTTGTAAGAGCTCTCATCATTTCTTTGTTGATTTGGCCTTTTAATGGATAAAAAATGTCCCCTCTTGTCATCTGACGTTTGTTTCAGCAGTTTTTTTCCAATGTCCTTTTCCATTGCTTCTCACACCATCCCCCTCTCCTCTCATTCTTTTCTGACTCAGAATGACATCACCTCACTTTATAGAGTTTGTCTGCAAGCATGATGAAGTGCTGAAGTGCTTTGTAACCAGGTGAGTGAATATTGTACTTGGCCATACATCAGCCTCCTGACACATTAGACATTGTTTATAAATGACGTTTCTAAAATTGTTTTTTTTCAATTTCCTCTAACTTCTATCCCTGTCTTCTCTTTTAGGAATCCAAAGATAATCTTTTACCATTTCCACTTTCTGCTGGAGTGTCCAGAGTTGATGTCACGGTTCATGCATATCATTAAGGGTCAGGTGAGACATAAATTACAGACTAAAAAAATACAAAACAAGTTGGTATTGTTTAAAACCACTTTTCCCCTTAGGCTAATGTGTATCAAACTAACAATTAGCCTCAGGCATGTCTGGGGAACTTTTTTCTCTGTTTAGATTAAGTAAATTTAAGTGATTCCCCCTGATTAGCTTTTAATCATCATAACTGAGTGCACAAAAATTACGAAGCCATGAGAATAAAAAGGGCAATTTCACATGCCACACACACGATCTTTTCATATTTATCTTGTCCATTTCCCCATAAAAACTATGCATCTCTTTGTGTGTGAGAAAACTGTCTGTCTATCCCTCTCTCTTTAGATATCTCCATCTATCTAAATTCTGTTTTCTGACTTCGAAGACATAAATCTTTTTCATTTTCAATTTTTATGGACCGTGGCCATCAAAATCGTACATGTTCAAAACTCAGTTCTTGAGATAATGTAATGACTAATATACATAAATTAGTATACAGTGTACTGAAATGCTGTTGATTTAAAATAAATGAAGAAATCTCTAACTTTCACAGGACAACCCCTTCAGTATCACGTTAACATTTCACCCTAAGCAGTAACACGTTTACTCTAAAATTCCACTCTCCAGACGTCACACATTTAAATTGGTGTGCTTCATTCATGCCTTTTTACCCAGGCATAATTAGGGTTAATAGGGTTAACTGTTTTAATAACAAACTTTATCTAGGTGAATTTAATTCAGTCTCCTGATTAGTTTCTTGCACACCCTCGCAGTACTAAGTTTAAAAGCCTTTCGTGCTCTGTGTTCAGTCAACTCCAAACCCTCAGGGAACAATTGCATGTATTATGCAAATAAACTCAGTCCTCATCGCTGTATTAGAGATGGGTGTCTCAGCACTGAAGGCTGCAAGACGGCAAAATCAAGTTAAATCAAGTTTAAAGCACACAAAGTGGTAGTTCTGTGCCATACAGCTCGTTCTGAAGTTTTTCTTTTCCCTTCAGCCATTCAAAGATCGATCTGAGTGGTTCTACGAGCATTTGCTGGCTGACCAGCCAGATTCAGACATGGTTCATCGTCCAGTCAATGAGAGTGACATCTTGCTTATCCACAGAGGTTTGTGTTGTCCTCACAGCTGAACACTCTCACTGCTGACAAACAGCTTTAGTATTAGCATTTTACCACATGAATTAATTACAAAAGTGTACGTTTTGCTTCAAGATCAATTAGTATAACTTTTTTTTATTGTTTCTTGAATTTTTTTAGATGGTTATTTGAATTGATATAAATGATATTCATACGAATAACATGAAGTGCTAATAACTGAGTATGAAATTGTTATGGTTAATATGCAGATGTGTTTTGTTCACCACATCATGGAAACGGTTTTATTTTTTATACATAAGGTAGTGAGGATCCTGAGTTCTGGATCTATATTGCCTACTTCTCCTAGTTATGAGTGTGGAGGAACGCAGGAATATTACACCTTAGCCATGTTGATACGTTATTAGACATGATGTGTGCTGCTTGGTCTAATAAATGGCACGTCAGAGATTTGCTTCTCAAAAGAAATTTGGTGCTATATGAACAAGGTGACTTAAACCAAGAAGAGGACAGTTTAATGGGAGATATTTTAAACATGTAGTGGATCATTTTCTTTTTTGGAGGCATCTCTCACCATGTTTAACCAAAATATCAAATATCCTGATTGTAAAAGAGGTTATATTCAATAAAATACAAATAAAAAACAACACTGAGGTCTAATAGTGCTTGAATGTCGGTGAGATCTAAAATAATTTAAGGAAGAATAATAAATCATAAGCATAAATATATTTTTTTAGCTTAATATGTTTGGATTGGATGCCTTTTAAATCTTTATTTTGTCTGAATAATGCCAGTGGATGTAAAAATAAAAGGCAAAAGGTGAGAAAAAAAAGTCCTGAATGCAGACTGAGGCCAAAGTTTGATAATTTGTCCTGACATATATATATATATATATATATATATATATATATATATATATATATATATATATATATATATATATATATATTTATATTTATATGTGTGTGTGTGTGTGTGTGTAGATATATGCAGACTTTGTGTGACACCTAATCCCGTTGTTCTGCTTTACACAGACTCAATATTTAGGAGTAGCTGTGAAATGGTTTCCAAGTCCACCAATGAAAAGTTAAAACAAGGTATTGCCGTTCGCTTCCACGGTGAAGAGGGAATGGTGAGTTTCATTCAACCTTTTCAAATAAATATGGTGTAATGTTTAAATAACAACAAACCAGTCACACTGAGATTCTTGTGTTATCTGTTTAGATGATGCTGACATTTCACAAAGTTTTGCATTTATTTACAAATGGATGGGCTTCTAATCCTATGGTCATTTGGTTTTAATTTGTTTTTGTGTTTCAGGGTCAGGGCGTGGTTCGGGAGTGGTTTGACATCCTGTCGAATGAGATGATAAACCCAGATTATGCTCTTTTCACTCAGTCCGCCGATGGTACCCGGTATTAACTTGACATTGAAATTGAATGGTAAATATTAGAAAAAATGTTCACGTTAATTTGTAGTTTGTCTTTTTACTCCATAGGCACAACTTTTCAGCCCAACAGCAACTCCTCAGTGAATCCGGACCATTTGAACTACTTCCAGTTTGCTGGTCAGATTTTGGGTCTGGCTTTGTATCACAGACAGCTGGTTAACATCTACTTCACCCGTTCGTTCTACAAACACATACTGGGTTTGTAGGCTTTTAATCATGTCTGCAGTCATTTGCCTTTAAAATGTTTAATTCCAAACAAAGACTGAAAAGAGCTGCTTGCAATTCAGTTGTGTGTTGTTAAATAATTGTAATACCATAATATTAACAAATAATGTTTTCTTATTACAATAACGCCTCTTACTGTTACCAATTCCCAGATTCTTTTATAAGTAATACTATAAGTAATATTGATCACAAATATCCCTGACCAGTTGGTGGAAGTAATGTACCCTAGATTAGTTTCCAAGATACTAAGGAGGATGCATTAAATAACATTGGTGGACGAGAAATGTTAGTTTACACTGATGATCTCTATAGTGTCACATTATGTTGTCATGTCTAAATTATAAGACACATTCATACATGGGTTACTAGATGTTTTGGACCATACTAATTTACCAAGTGTAGTTATAAAGGACTGCACCGACTACATCTTTATTGGTCTTTTTCAAGCACAATATCCTGTGTTATTTTAGTTTATGCTTCTCATGAACTATTTCGTAGTTCCATTCCAATCTGTTAAAAAAAAAGAGAAGTTCACGTTTATGGTTCACCATTTCAGTTTTTAACTTAGTCAAAGTTAGCTTCACTGCCTTTTTTTTCTAGAACTTTTTCTAGAAGTTTATAAGTAAAGTTGAAAAAGACTGATTTTAAAAAGAGGATTTTTTTTGTGTTGAGAAAACCTCAAATTCTATTACAAAAAATAGATATGTACCTGGGAAAGATTTCCGTCCATCCATCAATTTTCTATTCCTGCTTATTTCTGGCTGTAGTGTGCCATATACTTTACAACTAAGCCTTCAGTGGTGCCCCATCTGTATCAATTCACCCCTCAATAACCACTATATGGCTATAAAAATCACCTTATCATGCAGAAGATTTTACTAATTTGAAAATAAGAAACATTTTATTTAGCAAAAACTCAACTGGTACACAAAATCCATCCTGCTGTCTTTTTTATTGTATTTTGTATTGTTATTAAGTTCCATCAAGAATTCCTTTGCTATCATCATCAAAGCTGAAAGTCGAGCTTGCCCTGTTGGGTTTCTGGCATAAGCTTGAATTCGCTTTAGGGCTGAAAACGTCTGCTCAACAGAAGCAGTGGACACTGGGATGGTTACGGCCAAACACACAAATGTGTACAGCAGCCCTCTCATTCAGATTTTTCTGCTGAAGAAAGTCCAGGAGATCAGTGGGAGATTTTCCTGAAAAAATCATCCATGGCATACATTACAGTCAGTTCTGCTCTCAGCAGAGACAGAAAAATGCACCTTGGCTCTGTTAGGTGGGAGAAGGCTGCATGTGGGAATTTTCTCAGGTATTTTTGAAACTTCTGGGGGTCGAAGAGGGTGACAAACATTAGTTTTTCATGGACTGGAAAACTGGTCGGTTGCTGGCAAATATCCAGAATCCTGCCTTGGAGTTGGTGTTAGAGCACAGGAGGATCTTAGAACGCCTGCAGTGAGTTCAATGGCCTCGCAGATTTCCTTCTATCTGCTCCTCACTCGCTTAACAAAACTCCTTAAGCCTTGCCAGACAAAACGGTACATCCATTTTATTGGTTTTGTAATACTGCAAAGAGCACATCTGAATACTCAAAAAATTTGATCAAATGTCTGAAGAAAAAATCTGAACAAAACAAAAATCAAACTCACCCAAACATTCTTTAAATTTTCCGTTCATATTAAAATAATATTTGGAGCTCTGATTGACCCAATCATAGTAGAAGAAACAGCACTATTTTAAATGAAAATCTTAAGACATCTGACTCCAAACAGCCCATAGACAAAAGCCAGATTAAATACTAAATCCTAGTACATGGTTTAATTCCAGACTTGCTTCAACATCATCCATTACCATTTTGAATTCAGAAACTTTCTGACCTAAATGGAGCTATGCATTTACAATACTAATGGGTCTCTGAGCACATGGCTTTGGCTCTCCAGGTTTTTCCCACCATCCAAAAATATGCATGTTAGGTTAACTGGGCAACCCCACTTGTCCTAAGGGGTAAATGTGAGAGTGTGTGGTTGTTTGTCTCTGTGTGGCCTTGCAGTGACTGGTGACCTGTCCAGGGTGTACCCCCCCTCTCGCCTGTTGCCAGCTAAAATAAGCTCCAGCCCCCTGTGACCCTGTTGGGAATAAGCAGTATAGGAAATGGATGAATGGACTTATAGTGACTAAGGACATGTCACTAATACTAGATTACAAGAAATACATAGAGATTTCACAATTTCTTGACTTGGTTGTTCGGCCAAAATTATTTTTAATTATTTGAAATTGGAAAATCTTTAGAAACTATTTTTAAAAGGACACAGATTCTCTCTATATTTAATGTAATTTTGTTTCAATACCTTCCTATCTTTTATTTTTTAAGGTATCCCTGTTAACTACCAAGATGTGTCATCCATTGACCCAGAGTATGCTAAGAATTTGCAGTGGATCTTGGATAATGACATCAGTGATCTTGGTTTGGAGCTCACCTTCTCTGTAGAGACGGATGTGTTCGGGGCGATGGAGGAAGTTCCACTTAAACCCGGGGGGACTAGCCTCCTGGTCACACAGGAGAACAAGGTCAGTCACCACAAACAGAGTTTAATGGTGCAACAATATTTGTGTAAAGCCTCATTTTTTTAATCTGGATATGAATTGACTTATCAGTTGTGGGCATGGAAGAATCGTCTATCTTTATTACAAAAGAGTTATGCTTGCTTAAAAGGTTTTACATTAAAGATAGTAAAGAAAATATTTATATTTCATATAAAGGGAATAAAAATCAGCTTTTGAATTATAAAAATGATATTATTTCCCCCCAAAATTATATATAGCAGTTTTATTGTGGAAGTAATGGATTAATTTGCATGTAGGAATATTGAAATACAGTAATTGAAAAGTTAGTGTTAAAAGTATTACGACAGTAATAATTCTACACAGTGTATAATTTCTGATTAATTATAATTATTTAAGATTATCAGTGCATTTTGTTGGGGTAGTTGCTACCCTTTTTTCACTCCAGACTGCAAGCTCTTTGTCGTTGCTATGTTCTGGTATTTTCTTGTAATTTCATTTTATGTCTATTTCAGTTTTTTTCTAATAAAAACAAAAAAATCTTTTTTACAGCAGCTTTGCAAAGTCTTCTATTTTTAGGTGTCTTCTATTTTCTAGTTTTTGTAAGTAGTTATAGAGTCACTTTGTCATGCAGCACAATGTGAGTTCTAAAATATGTTTATGTGGACTTGGATTTGGCCTGGACAGATTCTCAGTAAGTTTGAGATTTGTAAATGAACTATGTAACAAACTAACAATATCAAAACAGAAACTGTCGCTTCGGGTATCTCTCACATTTGGATAAGCCAAATCATTTAGGCTCAATCAACAAAAGTTAGAGCTACCCATTTCTCTCATATCTTTTTCGACTTTTTTGATTTCTTGTGGCGGATAAAATATGTTGTTATAGGCTTTAAAGTATGTGTTGTGAGGTCACGTTACATGCTACTATTGTGACATGATACTAAATAGAATTTGAACCGTTATCTCCTTGTATTGTTGATCTTCTATGAGCATAACACTTTCCTCACTAGGGTCATTTTGTGAACAGACCAGATTTGAGAGCGCAGTACTGTCACATACCTGCAGATGGCGATATGTATACGGCAAAGAGCTGTGTCTAGTAGTAAAAGGAACTTGACGTGTTCTCTCTTTCTTTAGTTTGTATTTTTTTAAGGAATGTGATCCCTTTGTGTCATTTCGCAGGCCGAGTATGTCCAGCTGGTCACAGAGCTGCGGATGACCCGAGCCATCCAGCCTCAGATAAATGCATTCCTGCAGGGATTCCACACTTTCATCCCCCCCTCACTCATTCAGCTTTTTGATGAGTACGAATTGGTACGTCTCCCCGCTCTGAGCCCTTCTCTCTCCCATTATAGTCTCACTCATTTTACTGTGATGTTATGTTCATGCATTTAGCAGACGCTTTTATCCAAAATGGATGACAAAAAAATACATATAATCACAGAAATATACAGTTGTTTGTATTGGGTTAATATTTGTTGTTTTAACAGAGTCAAAGTAATAATAAGAAAAAAAGGGAAAAAACATTTTTAGAATTACTACAAAGCAAAACGAAATCTTTTTTTAAAATAGTCTTTTACTTTTTGGCACCATTTTTGAACTATTTTTTTCCCTCTTAATGAATACAAGGCAAGACATTTAAAAATAGGTTTCTGTTTAAAACATAGATAAATTATTCATAATGAACAAGATTGTAGCCAATACTAACTAGTAGACAATAGATGTAATAGAAAAATGTCATCTTCTGTTCTTGTCTTCTAATCTTCTGCTTATGGTATTTTAACAAATCCAGAAACTTCCATGATGTTCTTTACTGTAATAACTGAGAAAATAGGTAAAAAAAATGCAGACATACTAATCTTATTCCACTACGTGCTCCATTAGTAGACGTTTTAAACATTTTATATGACAGTCTGTTGCTTGTTCGATGCTAGAAAATCAAACTATTCACACGTGACTGGTGATAGATGATGTTTAGTTTTGGTTGATTTATTTTTAGTTTTCACTGATCTAAAGAGAATATTGTTTTCCTGTTGTCATGATCAGAGTTTCAGTTTCAATGCAGCCTTCTCAATAATGTGTTCTGAGACTTTCAAGATTTAAAGTTTTCTAATTTAAAAATGATCCAGATTATGCTTACATTGTGATTTAAAGTATTCTCAGTAGTGGCTGGTAATGCTATGAAAATTGATGGTATGACTTGGACATAGAAAAATGTATTTTCCCCTTTCTTTTCTTTTACAGTTAGAACACATTGTGTGCTCTTGATTGATCAATCTTCTCTTCTTTTTAGCATACCTCTCATCTTGTGGCTTGTTTTCATGCTGTGATGCTGTGTGTGTGTTCTGTGTGCAGGAGCTGCTGTTGTCAGGCATGCCAGAGATTGACGTGGAGGATTGGTGCAGGAACACCGAGTACACCAGTGGTTACGACCCTCAGGAACCCGTCATCCAGGTGAGCCAGTGTCACCTGACTGGAGAATCAATTAAAAGGGTTTCTCCTGACACTGATTAATTATCTTTTGACATTATAATTAAATTATTGCTAATTCAACAAATATCACTATGACTTATTAAACACTATACCAGGAAAGCTACATTACCTAAGCTATAAGATGTAGTGATGAAACATTTTGGAATATTCCGTTGAAAAGTGCACAAGTATTTGTGCTATTATGGATGTAAATAGTCAAAAACCTTCAAATATCTTTATCTAAATCTATTTTGTTTGGATGTTTTCTGAGCAGAGAAATGTTGATGTCCCCATCTTCATCCTTTTCATTTGCATATTGGTCATTTAATGATTTGACTTTAATGTTGGATGTGAAATTGGGCTGTCAATGTGTTTACACACAGTTTAATCCGATCTTAACTCGGATTTGCCGTAAATTCCAAAATGTGCCACAATCTGCTCCTCCCTTCCTACTTTGCAGTGGTTTTGGAAGGTGGTAAGAGGACTGACTCAAGAGGAACATGTTCTCCTGCTTCAGTTTGTCACTGGAAGGTGTGTCTTCAAAAGTCTGACTGTGCTGTTTGGCAGAGAATGCTAATGTCGTTAACCACATAGCTCTATTGTATCTAACATGTTTGATTTTGACCTTAGTTCTAGGGTTCCTCATGGTGGATTTGCTTATCTGATGGGTGGCAGTGGTTTACAGAAGTTCACTATAGCTGCATTGCCATATACCTCCAACCTGCTGCCTACCTCCAGTACTTGGTAATCCCTTTTTATTTAAATTGATCATATTCCTCACTTTCCCCGTTTTGCTAGCTAACTGCATAGGCTGGGCAGCTGTCAGTCAGTTTGGTTTTGACAGAGATTTGAATATTTTCAAAGATTCTATTAGGCAACAATCATACCTATATTTGGAAATTGTTTATAGAAACTATAAAAACTATATACAGTGGGGGATATAAGTATTTGCCCCCTTGCTGATTTTGCAGGCTTGCCCACTTACAAAGAATGCTTATTTTTCTTCATCAGATGGTTATCAATTTTTATAAATTAATATGATGTGATTTTCTGGAATTTTCTTTGGGATTCTGTCTTTCACTGTTAGAATGTACATATGATTAAAGTTATAGATTGTTGCATTCTTTGTACATGGGCAAACCTGCAAAATCAGCAAGGGGTCAAATACTTATTTCCGACACTGTATATATATATATACACACATATTGCATATATATATATATGTGTGTGTGTATATCTGTATACATATATATAATAATGTACTTTTTTAAGACAAGACGGTAAGATATTTTACTGTTTTCATTTTTATTTTTCACAAAACACTGAAAACAAGTCCCATGAGAATTTGAATTTAGATAAGCCACAACACATTGAACGTGACACAATAGAGATCAAGCACTTCGATGAATTTCTCTGCCAAAAGATGCTTCATTGAGCGTACTGTTGGACTAACTGACTACAGTTTTTCCCACAGATTTCCCCCCTGTCTAATGACACTATCATGCCACTAAACATCATACTAGTTCAGGAGAAGGAAAGAATTCTTCACTAAAACTGAGTTGCAGCACCATTTAATTTTCTATAATTTTACTGATTCCAATGGTCTTCTTTCTTACTACCTTGCACAGTTTAGATTGATACTTTTGTATTTAAATTTGAATTAAAGGTTGGATTTTAGAGGTAATGTTGGCCTGATTTAGTGCCATTCTTACTTTAATGACATTGTATCTGCAGACTTCAAAGTTATGATCCTAATTTTCTTCACAATTTCAAATTGGATTCTTCTACATTCTTACTCCCTATAAGCAACTTCTTCATGACTGCATGTTCGACTCGTATTATAAAGCGCTAGACATCATTAGGTCCCTTCAGCAACAGTGTCACAACAAAAAAAGTCACGTATTAGTAATTTAGTTATATTTGGGGGAAATAATTAAACATCAATTTCTTCACCTCACCAGAGCTGGCTATTAATGACCACAACGTTTACACATGCTGACTCCCACCATGTCGTATTGCTCATCCAATCATGTGCTCTTCCTGCATCACTAGTATCAACATGCTTAAACTCCCCGAATATCCTACCCTGGAGGTTCTGAGGGACAGACTGCTGGTAGCTCTGCACTGTGGGAGCTGTGGATACACCATGGCATAAACCGCCCTGCCTTCCTGCTGCTGTGAGGATGTCCAGGCTCACACAATCTTCATTGTTGTTTTTTTTGTTGTTGTTTTTATTGTTTGTTTTCTTGCCCTGCACAATTCAGTTTCATTTTTGTTAAATGAACAAGGGACATGATAGTTGATGAAGCATCACAAGAGACAAAACAGACACTACGGGTTTATGAAGCAGAGTTTGAGTTGTTTGATGGATGTTGGGAAAGACATCACTCATCCCATATAACGGTTTTGAAGTCAAATTACACTGTACAACTGTCTAAATGGAACAGGAAAATGAACATACAGGCAATCAACTGACATCAAATCATAGGTAAGGAAAAAATGATGTAACAAATTATTTGTTTTTTAGCATTAATCTCTGCCATAATGTGTTTGTTCTTTGGGCTATCGGTCTGTTTGAACAACCAAAAACATCTTTAGTTGGGGCTGATTGCAGGTTTAAGATATTTCTGCAAGCACAGTATCAATGTTTTTGTTTTTTGTCTATTATTGTTTTTACATCTTTTAGAAATGTGTTAATCTCATGTTTAGTTTTTTGACATCGTAGTAAGCTGTAAAAGAGTTCTCCAAGCACTTTGCTGTTCGCTGTTGGAAATCTTGAGAGAAACGTGTTCTTCAGTATTTTAGTTTGCTGCAGTATTGCCATATGGTACACAACATAACATAGAGATCATTTAAACAACTGCAGTGGGGAACCAAAAGCTGACAGTGACTCCATTATCGCAGTTTTTATTACGGATGGACAATGCCACCGCAAAAATACTTACAATTTCTCAACCATGGTTACTCTTTTTTTCAGAGTGAGATGAAGGTAAAAATAGTAGTGGATGTACAGGAATCACATTTCAAACTTTAAGTGTTCAATTCAAGCCATAAACAATGATGCGTTTTGATGTGGTTCAAACCTCACAAATGAAAGGTGTCTGAAAACAGTTGTTGGTCTGTAGTTATATTTTGCCACACTGCCTTTCTGGGTGATATCAATCTGTTTTTAGTTTATCTAAGCTTATGAAATCACTGCAAGGATACAGTTCGACGACCAAAATAAATTTGGGCACGTAAAGATGTGTATTATGTCCGTGTTGAATAGAAATGTCTGTAGCACCTAGTGCTACTTTTTAAAAATGTTTTACAAGCAGCAGTCTTGTGTTTTTGTCACCTCAGAATTAGGTAAAAACATGAATATCTGGTACATCATTTGATGATTTTACATCTGCTGTTTTTTTTATAAATCTAAGTAATATGTGTAGTAACATGACATAAAAAGATTTATAAACCATTCTTGATCATCTGCATGTATGGTCTCCATGGAAGTACAACAAGGGTAACAAAGGGATTAACTGCAGATAGGCCTGTTCAGTTTTACATTTAAATAGCTATATTCGTAGCAAACACTTTTGAAAAATTATGATATGTAGTCAACAAGGCAAACGGAGACACATGACAAAAATAAAATGGAGATAATTTACATAGGAGTCATACTTATTAAGACTGGATTATCCTTTTGTACATAGACTTTCATTAAAAAAGAGTCACCTGCAAACTATGTGTAAAGATCTTATCCAACTTGATCTGAAAATTTAGCAGAATACATCATTTGAATTGCCTAAAATATGTTAAACGGAAAAACAGAAACTATAATTATTTCCTTTTTAATATAGATATAAAAGGTGATATCTGTGCAAATAATAAAAAAGAAAAACTTTTCTTTAGGAAACAAAGCTGTGTCATAGACTAAGCTCATCTAGTGAGGGGTGTGTGGAATTTATACACATGTGTGGATGCTTCACATGCTGTCTTGCCAATATGTTTTCCATTTAAAGAGTCCCCGTCGATGGTAATCCTCCTTGCACAATAAAATGTGTGTCATTATTTCTTATGTAGAATTTGTTGTCATTTGGACGTATTTGCTGTGTTCTGTGTTTGTATATCACAACATGATGTTAACATCCTTGAATTAGACTTTTTTTGTATTCATCATGCTCCGCGGCATTATTTAAAAAGATCTTCATATCTGAGTTACCAACGTTTGGCTCACAGTGCCAAAAAAAAACAAGAAAGAAAAAAGGTACCGGAATCCTCTCAGAATCATTGTTGTCTTTTCTGAAAAAATAAATAAAAATGCTGAAAGATCATGTCATGAATGTATCACAGAAAGGTTTAACTTTAAATGCAGAGTTCAGGCATTACTTTGAAATGACAGGTGATTTATTGATATTGTTTTGAATTTCCTGTTTGAATTGCTATTGTAAAAATATGATATTGTTTATTACAAATTGAGTCTTTGTACTTGCACTGAAAATGTATTCATTATGAAATGGGGCATTTTATCCTGAAGCATAATTTGTGCTTTGAAATTTCTTCCATTAAACTTGTATTTGTAACGCTGTAGTTTTTTTTATATGAATATTTCCATCCATCAAAAAATTGTTATGAAAACATGTTATTTTGAGAATCTTCGTGGTCATCAATAAAATAGTCCAATGCAGAGTTGTACATGCTTGTAATCAGTTAAATGTGGAGCCCATCTTGTGCTATGCACTCCATACTCCATGTTGCATATAAGAATAATAAAAAAATCTATTATTCACAGGAGGTGAGAAAAGGTGAGAAATGCACTTTGTTTCAGTTCCAGTTACCATTGTTGTGAATATATTATTTATGTTGAAAAAGTAATGGTGCAAAAGCTGTTTAATTTCCATGTTTTTGTCTTAATATATTAGACATGTAATAACTCTTCTGATCTTTTCAATTGTAAAAACAGCCAGATACAAAACACTAATTTATTATATTGTTTGGTTTGTTATGGAATTTGAGCTCTAATGCAGAAAAAAAGGGAAGATCCAAAATATTTTTTTCAAAGATCACACTATAGTCTGATTTAGAAATAGAAAGTCATAAAAAATAAGTAGAAAATCATCCATTTAGTCATCCAGTTATTTTTCTTTCCTATATTCTAACATCTATATTGTAGTCTAACAGACTGGTTTATTTATGTCAATTCAGTTTGTTAATACAGTATATTGCTACATTAAAACAAATGTCATGTCTCTTCACTTCAATCTGATTTTAAATTAAATCACAATTCACTGTAATACAATCTTAGTCTGATAAATTAAAATTAATTCCAATTTAGTCCAATTTATGCAGTACCAATTTAAAAAACTTGCCAACGTAAGGAAATAAACAGATGCAGAAAAAATGCTCTTCAAACCAATCCTTCATCTCGAGTGTATATCAGGGACTTTGGAAGGAAATAACTCCATTTTAACGAGAAAACAAAGCTCTGATAGAACCAGACTCCCGGAGGGTGGCCGTAGAAAAGAGGGACAAAAACACTATGCAGAGAAAGAAAAACACAAGTAAATGACAACAATAATGTCATTTCCACATGAAAAATAATCCCACTGCCTTAACCTTGGCTAAAGTTTTCCTGTGAGAGATAACAAACATGTAGATTGTGTCCTAATTGAGAAAATCATCAATGAAATTTTTTCTTTTTTGTTCGAATGCTGTACTACAATTTTTTTTTTATATATAAATGTTTTTGTCCCATTTATGTTGGGAAAAATATGAAAAAAAGAGGAGATGTTTAGGATAACCTTGGGAACTAAATGTGAGTTTATTGTGAGTTATATAGATGAGTTTTAGAAAGGGATGGTATTGAATTAAATATATTTACATATATAATATTTTCATTACAATGGAAATGATATTGTTGAATATTTTCTGAACAATCATAATAAGCTTTTATTATCAAGATGTATTGCTGCTGGGCAGGAAGGATGTCCTGTGTATATTTAAGTTACAGCTGCTAAAAAGCTTGACAAAGACCATCCGTCGTTTTAGCACAAGGTTACAGGAAGAATGAGTTCTGTTCTAGAAGGTTTATTGACTTGAGCAGCACATGATACAAAATCACCTCTAGGTCCAAAGCACTCTCTTGCATAAATCACGCTTTCTTTTGTTTAGTTTCCTGACCTTGATACTACTGCCTCCAGACATAGCTTCAAATCAGGCAGCTGTAGCTCATCTTATTGGAAGGCAGGTGGTACAACTCTGTGTTCCCCCAGGGCCACATTTTAAGGAGTTGTTGGGCAACAATCCTGCATTGCCTACCAATGTAACCACCAGTATGTGAATGCTTGTATGAATGAGTAAATGCTATGTCGTATAATTATTACAAAAATCCGTAAAAAGTCGTCAAATTGATTACAGTAATGAGAATTATATAAGGGCAGTCCATATCCTCCTGAGACCCGGCCCATTCATTTATGTCCATTATAGTGGACATTTTGTCCACCTGTACCCCCCCTAAGTATCTGGAGTTACCCTATCAAGCCCTATAGTGTTCTGTAGAGGACATCCTGGGCTTTCCAGTGATGTGCCATGTGATAGCTTTGCATGCTGGGAACTTTACTTTTTTCCTAAGAGTTCTTAGGTAAATATCCCTTTCAAGACATCTTCTTTTTTATTATTTAATTATCTAAAGCCTGTTCTATTTTCCCATGCAAACCGTCCTGTTGTCCTCCACAGTGGACATGCTATGAAATTAAAATTTAAAATATTTGTAAAAAAATTTAAATTGTAATGTTCTTTTTTAGGTCCAAATACATGGAAAATCACAACAAAAAAGAAATTTGAAGACACTTTTTTTCTTTGGGTCTCAGGAGGATATACCATTTAAACTGGTCTGCGTGTATTTGGACTAATGGCATGTAATGTGAAAGCGCTTTGAATGGTCAGTTAGCCTATAAAACATCTAGAAGTTGTAACATATTGTAACATTGTAACAAAATATGAACTTTTTCAGGTAAAGAGTAAGTATAGCTTATAATGGGGTACGGTTGAACGTATTAAGGAGGACACTTACACTAGGAATGGGTGTAACCAATCATTAATTCATTGACTGCCAGCCATTTTCAGAACAGAGAGTCCCATACTGCCAGAGTTTTTTGAGCATTTTGACTGATTTTTCAAGAGTCACAGAATAGTTTGTGCTATGACTATGTAAACACCCAAAACACCAAAAGAAAGAGTAGACTCTCTTCTTTCATCAGGAAAAAAAATGTGTTTCTACCTTATTCCGTTCTTCCTCGACTTGCGTCTCACCGGCGCCATTTCTCTCATAGCGAAGCGTTACCTTTTTCTTATTTGCCTACAATCTATGCTCATCTCCCATCAAAAGTGGCACTGCCACCTAGAGGGTCAATTTGTTAGTACATAATGTTTCTAGAAGCCTGATATTTACAGACAATCTTTAGCAGATCGTCCCCCAAGCCACTCGCGTTGAAAAACATAAAAGACGTCTATAGACGTCTTTGGCAATCAATGGTTATATTTGAATTGACATGTATAAACGTCTTTGTTAGCCAATGAGTTACGGAAGAGCTATTGGTGGTGTTGTGCTCTACGTCTGGAGTAATAAGATGAGAAGCAATGGTGAAAGAAATTGTTTGTACTAGTTTAACATTTGTGTAACCCATAAGTACATGGGGAACTCGTGTACAGAACAAAGTCAGTTATTTGATTCCCAGCCCCCTTGATTCTGCTCCCAGATTCATTGATGAACTTCAAGTGATTTGTGATCAGGTTTAATGCTGTGGGACTGACCGCCTTCACTTATTGGTCAAACGTTTACTCCCAATAACCTTTGAAAGATTAGATCCAGTCTACCTGCTTCAGGTCTGCGTACTGGAAATCCCACTGTGAGACGTGGATAAAACTGCCAATAAGACTACAGTAGCAGCTTAGGATACAGCCATCAATACATGTGTTAGGACTGGCTTATATTTACTGGGTTTAGAGGTTTACTTGGTTTCACTTTATTACTAGATTTAGTTACGGATTTAGTTACCAATGTTAATTTAAGAATGATACTCAGACACTGAACTCATGTTATCTTTATAGCTGAACTTAAAAATCTCTCTCCTTTTCCTATGAGACATTATAGACATGTCTTCAAGGACAACACTCAAACACACACATTTCTTATCAAATCTCAGTGGAACCTGCGTGGATTGGGAGATGGCCTGATCATGGTAGATGGTACTGGCCAATAAGACTCGGATGCGTCTAGCGCTCCTTCTGTACGGGACAGGCCCAGCCCAACAAGACAAATGTCCATTACACTTGGAACTCGAGGCTCTTTTCTGATGGAGATCCTCACTGAGCTTTGTCAGTTAAGAGCCCAGCATGCTGATTAACTTTACATGTGACATGAATAAATAACATATTTATACTTGGACCATTTCTCTGGTTTATTCTCAGGCTTCCTATAAAAGAGTTGGACTCACACAGGTTCCCCCACAAGTTTTGATTATGGAGCAATTTGTACTTGTAAGCAGAACTCAGATGAAAGCACTGATGACTTCATCACACATGTCCTTGAAATAGTAACAGGTTACTGTGGGCATGCACATTCGAACGGTTTGGGACATAAGGCCAAATCTTGGGAGAGTGTTGAGTGTGTTGCAGTAATTAAAGTTCTCTTGACATTGCTTTGCAATTAAACCTGGAAGACGTGAGCAGATATGGCTGCTGTGCCCAGAATAATGTGGGCAGGCTCAATTAAGTAAAGAACGGTACAGCTTCTTTAAAGAGCTCTTCAAAGGAGCTGTAGAAGTTTCCTTGTGCACTTCTATACAGATGTCATTGAGGTCAGTAGTGGGATTATCTAGCGTGTCATACGCAGTTTTGGCCGCTCATGTCACGTGATATCTTGACAATGAATTAGAGCAACAGGAAAAGGAATAAATTGACTTGGCCACACTCCAGACCCCCCTGGCTAAAAAGAAGGTGAGGGACAAAGTGAATCAGTTCAAGGCATCTACTAAACAGCTGCCTCAACATGCTCCTGCCAAAAATCACCTAATCCCGCTACAGATTAAAGAAACATCCTTATTACAAAATATTTGATTTATGGCCTATTTTTAGTATTTTGGGGGACAAATTAGGTTTTTATGACAAAAAATTTGACCAATCACTTTGTTAGGTCACTTGAGATCACCCTATGGGCATGTGTGGACATGTTTCATGTGTTTGAGGTTTGGGTAAGGGGGATTTATTGTTATTCAACAGTGAATGTCTCGATGATCCTAACAACTATGTTGTCCAGGGCTCTAAGCCCCTGGTAGGGTCCCCTACGGCAAAGAGGTCCTAGGCGAGGGATCAGATAAACTGGAACCCAAAGATACCCTATAATGAACACTATAAATAGAACAAGTTCTCCCTCACCCAGACACAGGTCACAGAGGCCCCACTGGGGAGCCAGGCCCAGAGGTGGGGCATGCTGGCGAGTGCCTCGTGGTCGGGCTTTCAACCATGGAGCCCAGCAGGGCTCATCCCAAAAGGGCCGCATGGGTCCCCCTTCTGATGGGCTTTCCACTTATCTTGGTGCCTTTACATTTGAGTTCACCCCGGTGAATGAGAAGGAAGCCTCCATTCGCATTTGGGTGGTGCTGTTTTTTGTGCTCATGTTAACTAACAACAGTTTAGATTACCCAACCCTTTTGGATTACTTAGAAGGGTTGCTGGACAACCTTGTTTTACTTTGGGACTTCAATTCTCATGTGGGCAACGATAGTTAGACCTAGCAGGGTGTGGTTGGGTGGAATTGCCCCCCTAGCTTGAACCCGAGCGGTGTCGATTGGATTTCTGTACTCGGCATGGATTGTCCATAACAAACACAATGTTGAAGCATATGTGCTCTTGGCACCAGGACACCCTAGGCCACATCCTAAGGACACCCTAAGCCACAGCTCAATGATTTAATTTGTTGTCGTGTCATTTGATCTGTGGTGGTATGACTTGGACACTCAGTTAGAGGGTGGTGGAGCTTTCTTCTAACTACCTGTTGGTGAGTTGGTTGGGGAGGATGTTCGTGAAGCCTGGCAGGCCAAAAATTATAGTGAGGCTCTGCTGGGAGTCCCCCCTCAAACAAAGCTTTAATTCCCACCTACGGAAGAGCTTTGATCACGTTCTGAGGGAGGTGTGGGACATTGGGTCCATTGCTGAAGTGGCTTTCTGGAGCTGCTGTCACAGGATTGTTGGTGCCTGTTCTGGCGGTAACCCTCAAACCAGCTGGTGGACACTGGCGGTGAGGAATGATTCCAGGCTCAAGAAGGAGTCCTATCGGGCCTTTCTGGCCTGTTGAACTTCAGAGGCAGCCGATACGTATTATCAGCCCAAGCGGCATTCGACTCAGGTGGTTGCTGATGAAAAAGAGCTCCGTACAGCTTAAAGGCAATGCTGGTCCACCATCTGGTCTCTTGGGAACTGCGGGGGTGGATGAGATTCTGGCGGAGTTCCTCAAGGCTCTGGATGTTGTATAGTTGTGTTGGCTGACGCGACTCTACTTTTTTGCGTAGACATGGGGGCAGTTCTACTGGATTGGCAGACTGGGGTAGTCAGATAGACCAACCTCGGATTCAGGAGGAGCAGTGTTGTTTTCGTCCCGGCCTTGGAACACTGGACCAGCTCTATACCCTCAGTAGGGTCCTGGAGGGTATATAGGAGTTAATCCAACCAGTCCACATTTGTTTTGTGGATTGGAGAAGGCGTTCAACCGCGTTCTTTAGGGAATCCTGTGGGAGGTGCTCTGGGAGTATAGGATATCAGGTCCTTTTTGGTCCTTGTACGACTGGTGTCAGAGCTTGGTCTGCATTGCCGGTAGTAAGTTAGACTCTTGAGAGGTTGCCCTTTGTCAGCAATTCTGTTCATAACTTTATTGTCCAGAATTTCAAGTTGCAGCCAATGTGTTGAAGGCATCCATCTTGGTGGCCTTAAGATCGCATCTCTGCTTTTTTGCAGATGATGTGTTCCCATTGGTTTCATCAAGTCGTGATCTACAACTCTCGTTTGACTGGTTCACAGCCGAGTTTGATCAGTCCCTCCAAATCCGAGGCCATGGTCTCACACCGGAAAAAGGTAGAGTGCTTGCTCCGGGTCAGGGGGATGTCATTCTCCAAGTTGAGGAGTTCAAGTATATTAGCGTCTTGTTCACAAATGGGATATCGACAGGCGGATCGGTGCGGCATCGGCAGTAATGCGGGCGCTGGGCCGGTCTGTCATCATGAAGAAAGTTCTGAGCTTAAAAGTGAATCTCTCGATTTTTCAGTCGATCTACGTTCCTACCCTCATTTATGGTCACATACTTTGGGTAGTGACCAAAAGAACCACATGGCGGATACAAGTGGCCGGAATAGGTTTGGGTGGCTGGGTTCTCAATTACAGATTGGATGAGAAGCTCAGTCATCCTGGAGGGGCTCAGAGTAGAACTGCTGCCACCATGGAGAGGAGCCAGTTGAGGTAGCTTGGGTATCTGATAAGGATGCTTCCTGGTAAACCTCCCTAGGGAGGTGGTCCAGGTACGTCCCACGAGGAGGAGACCCACAGAAACACCCAGGACACACTAGTGGGACTATGTTTCTTGGCTGGCCTGGGAATGCCTTGGAATGCCCCCGGAGGAGCTGGAAGAAGTTGCAGGGGAGAGGGAAGTCTGGGTTTCCTTACTTGGGCTGTTACCCCCGTGACCCGACTCTGAGTAAGCCTTGGACAATGAATGGATGGAATGCCTAAGATACACTGTGGAGACCACTGCCTTCCCACTCCACCACTATCTCCTTTGACCACATCAAAATTGCCACAGCATTATTCCCCTGACCGATAGTTTCTACTTTGGCCTGTATCATTCTCCTTCACCAGAGTTCTCATCAACTCCTGTCACACCAATAGTGACAGCAGAAGTGAGACTCTCCTCTCAACGCTGGGAAGACGCTCAGTGAACAGTTCCACAATGTTCTTCATCATCTCCTCCATTACCACGGCACCTCAGGAATCTCCGTTAACCGAGATGGATGAGGCTTTTGTTCTTCCTACCAGTCAAAGACCCCTGCCTCTTCTCAGAAATCTGAGTTAACTGAGATAGATGAGGAATCACAACATCCAGCTGGTCAAGGATCCCCTGTGTTTTATCAGAGCTGTAAAAACTGCAG
>CAJRST010038888.1:19350764-19385694 GCA_907169785.1 Menidia menidia
ATCCATGGCACATCCTTCTCAGCCATCGCCTTGCTCCCTTGCCATATAGTGGAAACAACTTCTGGGGGCAGGGTTTCAGTGTATTCTGATACGCGATCCTGCAGCTGTACTGGGTATTGTGATAATGTGTCGGCATCAGCATTTACCTTGCCTGGCCTGTATTTTATGGTGAAATTAAAATCTGCCAACTCACCCACCCAGTGATGTCCAACCGCGTTGAGTTTGGCTGTGCTGAGGACATACATGAGGGGGTTATTGTCCGTATACACAGAGAATGTAGGCGCACAATAGAGATAATCCCGGAACTTGTCACATATTGCCCACTTCAATGCCAGAAACTCAAGCTTGCCAGAATGGAGGTGGTAATTCTTTTCGGCTAGCGTGAGTGTTCTGGATCCATAAGCAATAACGCAAAGTTTACCTCCCTGCTGTTTGTAAAGCACAACTCCCAGGCCTTCGTTAGATGCGTCAGTATTTAACACAAAGGGCAAATTAAAGTCTGGGTAAGCTAGAATGGGTGGATTGGTCAGCATGTCCACAAGGCGAGAGACAACAGCGCTGTGATCAGAGGTCCACTGGACAGGTGTTTTGGAGGGGAGCTGGCCAGGCTTCAAAACTTTTCGTTTGGCTGGGGTGCTGTTACTTTGAACATGTCTCTGGTCAGGCTGACTGGGACCCTCTATGAGCTGGAACAGTGGCCGTGCAATTCTTGAGAAGTCCTGTACAAAGGATCTACAATAGCTAAGGAAGCCTAACAGACCTCTGACTTCAGCCACAGTCTTTGGCTCTCTCTCTTTAAGCTGCAACACCGCTTCCAGGTCTTTAGGGTCTATCTGGACACCTTCATTTGTCACTAGGCGCCCTATGTACCTCACCTGTCGTCTGAACAGCTCACATTTCTTTGGGCGTAACTTGATGCCATGCTCCCGCAGGCGATGGAGCACCCGCATCAAGTCCTCAACATGGTCATGGAATGATTTGGAGAAAAAAAGTACATCGTCCAGGTAAGGGGAGCAACATTCGTCCCACATACCATCAAGGACGCCCTCCATACATCTTTGAAAGGCTGCTGGGGGGTTTGTAAGGCCAAAGGGGAGGCGGAGCCACTCATATAATCCCCATGGGGTACTAAAGGCGGTCAGGTGCCTGGAACTCTCATCGACAAAGCCCTGGTGGTAAGCGCTGCCTTGGTCGAGAATTGTCAAATTCTTTCTTTAACTTGTGTGGCTTCCCCACTTGAGAAAGGATGGATGAATTGATGCAGACTCTAATCAGCAGGGTTTTACTCAAAGGACCAAGCGGTTCTCTTCATTGCATTCTCCATTTATTTAATGTGCATTGTAACATGTTGACCTTTGGTCCAGAAGCAGGTAAAAACCTTTAAACAAACCCAAAAGAAGAAAAATAAATAATTACTTATCTGTATATAAGTTTACATAAATTAATTTCCCTCAAATTATATAACACCTTCACTCAAATTATATAAGCAAACCACTGTGAATCAAACCCATAAAGTAAATCAAAGTTAAATGAACAAGTAATTAAGTTCCTTAACCTTAAAGTATATTTCAAATTCATATTTACAATTGCGTAATATTTATATTCATTTGAATATACAAATATCTACTTCTAAATACCAGTCATAAATATTTACTTTATAAATATAAATAACTCCACGTTGTTATCCTTAATGCTAAATTGATAATAGCTAAACTTAACACCTAAATCCATCATTCAAACACACAACAATCAATTCAATCATAAAATCAATCAATTAACGCCACAATCCACCGATTCAGTCCAGACGTTCCTGTTCATGGGCGCTAATAAGCTAGCAAGCTGGAAGTCCGATCGGTTGAACGAGAGTATCTTAGCAGTCCGATCTCATAAACAACACAGCTTGTGTCTTACCGGCTGCCTCTCTGCTCGTCTACAGACTCATCCAACTTTGCACGATCACCAGGATCTTTGATCAAACGAGTTCCCAGACTCCTGACCTCTTTGTTTGGATTTCTCTTCCGCTTTTTCCCATTGTCCGTCCCTCTTTTAGGTCCGTGTGGAACTCAGTGCGAGTGCATGTTTTTTTCTTTTTTTTTTTTTTCTTTCTGATTTGACTTCACAAGTATCGAGAACCAGGAGTAGCCCCCCAGGTTGTCCAGCAGGTCCTGGATGCGTGGGAGCGGATGACGGTCTGGGACAGTTTTACGATTTAACTCCTGAAAGTCAATTAATAGACGTAGACTCTTATCCTTTTTTCACACAGACACAGACCACGGGGGATGAGTACGGTGAGGTGGACTTTCTTATCCAGCCATGGTCAAGCAGTTTCTGCACATACTCTTTTACCTCTCTGTAAAGGGGTTTTGGGATTGCATTGAGGCGCTTTTGGACAGGTGTCTCATCAGTGAGCTTAATTTTAAGTTGTAGGTTCGGGATGCAACCTATGTCAGCATCGTCCTAGGCAAAAACATCAGATTCTTCATATAACATGTCTCTGGCGATGTTTTGCTCATCTTCTTCGAGGTCAAGTCAAGTCAAGTCAAACTTTATTTATATAGCACATTTAAAATAACCAAGGTTGCCAAAGTGCTGTACATAAAAAGCATGTATATGTGATTTTAATGTAAAAATAAATAAATAAATAAATAAAAATAAATAAAAAAGGTAAAAAGGTGCTCTGCCTCAACCTAAGGTTAAAATGTTAAAAGCCATGTCGAATAAATGGGTTTTTAAACAGGACTTAAACACCTCTATGGTCTGGGCAGCTCTTATATTAAAAGGCAAGCTGTTCCATAGCTTTGGGGCAACCGCACTAAAGGCTCGATCGCCATTAGTCCTCAGCCTCGTTTGCGGGACCACCAGCAGCAGCTGACTGGCTGATCTAAAAGTTTTTAAGGGATCATAAGAGTGCACAAGGTCAGACAGGTATTTTGGCGCGAGCCCATGTAAGGCTTTAAATACTATTAGTAAGATTTTAAAAGCAATTCTGAATTGCACTGGGAGCCAGTGGAGTGAGGCCAGAATAGGGGAAATATGGTCACGCTTACGTGTTCCAGTGAGGAGACGGGCAGCTGAATTTTGTATGAGTTGTAGACGATGGAGCAGTGACTGGTCAATACCAACATACAGAGAATTGCAATAATCTAGGTGTGATGTAATGAAAGCATGAGTTACTTGTTCAAGGTCGGTGGGAGATAGATAGCCTTTTTATCTTTGCCAGAAGTCTTAATTGGAAAAAACTGTTTTTTATGACTG
This sequence comes from Menidia menidia, assembly GCA_907169785.1. Taxonomy (NCBI): domain Eukaryota; kingdom Metazoa; phylum Chordata; class Actinopteri; order Atheriniformes; family Atherinopsidae; genus Menidia; species Menidia menidia. Next base: position 19,354,020 of record CAJRST010038888.1, read on the forward strand.
AATTGACCTGTTCGTCAAATTTAAATGCGCTGTCAAGGGTTACACCATAGTTCAACAGGTGGATGCCATTTTTATCTAGTCACAGCAGAACAGGTTTGAGCAGTGGGACGCTTCGTGGGCTTTGGGTTGTTGGGAGGATAAGTGAGGGGTTTGACCTCACTACTTTCCTCAAGTGTGCCCAGTATGGTTCTCGGTGCCAGGTAAATATCATGTTTAGTGAAATTCTGAATAGGGATTTTGGTCATTTTAGATGAGCCTGAGGGGACATCTACTAAAGTGGGAAAGGGGTCCAAACCCTCAGGGCAGATGTTCTCTGGCCTAGGCTCGTTCCGCCCTGGGGCCAGGCTCTGACTCTGCACTTCACCTCACAGATTTGACCAGCAGGGATTGTCTGTCCTTTCTTTCCGACTCGCACAGTGCACGGGGGAGGTGTTTCGTCAGGGGCCATGATTTGGAGGACGGAGATCAGAGTTTCCACCGTGCTTTCGCTGACACTCATGGCTTCCTTAAGTATGGCAGAAATATCCATCTGTTCTTTGCTCTCTTTGATCATCTCTGCAATGACATTACTGCCTAAGAGCGGACCATTAACACAACTCTGACTTATTAATATGGGTACCTGCATGTCCGCATGTCCATGGCTCTCACTGCATATCTGAAGGTCAACATAAGCCCATCCATCAAAGGGAACCGCTGTGCCATTAGCTGCAGATATCTCAAGGGGTTGGTCTGGGAATAGGGATGAGAGTGGCTGTATACTGACACGGGGCAATGCTTTCTCTACCCATGCCCTCCCTACCATGGTCACCTGAGCCCCTGAGTCAAGCAGCATTTGGAGTGGGACCCCATTGATTGCACATGAGACCATACATCGCTTGCCAATTAGTTGTGCTACACGTTTCCTGGGCGATCGCTGGGACTGCAGTGTGGTTGGATTTACTCGGTCTACGGCTTCAACAGAGTTAACCTGTACTGGAGGCTTGTAACTGGCAGCCTCACTCCTATGACCTCTTCTCGTTTCCCGATGCCTTTCTTTGTAGACACCCAACTGCTCTGTGTCCTTCTTGGCCACAAACAAAACAGTGCGGACAGCTCCCAATGTTCTTTTGCACGCAGTCCTGACACCTGCCCCTTTTCTCAGCCGATGCCTGGGGTCGATTTGGGGATCGGGTGGAGGGGGGACAGTGGCTCACATTGGTAACAGGCTCTGAGGGTTTGACAACGCAAGCAAAGTGTTGGGCCATCGAGGTCACTTGTGCAGTCAGTTCTAGGATAGCAGCACGGTTAGCCTGTAACTCAGTGTCAACATTGGTCTGTTTAATCCGGTCAGTATGTTTAGTCTGGTCAGACTGAGCTGCATTTACAGACACTGGTCGGGTTTTAGTCGCTGTACCAAGTCGTTTCAATCTGTCCGTCTCCTCACTAGTGGACCTGGTGATCTGTTCTAGGAGAAAGTCATCAGTAACCTGCCAGTCTGTGAGGAAAGGTTTCAGATCACATCTGACGTGGTTATTTTTCTCATTTAAACCTTGGTACAGTGTGTGAAGGAAGGTACCTTGGACAAGCTTTCTGTCATAACAAAAATGTGCACTTGGCTGTTTTGACAAAAAAATAACCCTCTCTTGCGCCGCAGCCGTAGCCTAGCGGGCGGCCCATATGCGGAGCCTCCGCTTACAAGCGGGTGTCCTGGGTTCGATTCCAGCCCATGGCCCTTTCCCGCAGGTCTCCCCCTCTCTGTCTCTGCCCCCTTTCCTGTCAAGCTATTGTCATTAAAGGCCACTAGAGCCAACAAAATCTTTAAAAAAAAAAATAAAAAAAAATAACCCTCTCTTTTAGACCCATAATACAATAAAAGAATTGCTGTGGGCCCTCTTTGTCTTGCTGTCTAGCGGTACTAAGCTCCTGGAAGAGCTCTGTGCTGTTTTTGTCTCTAATATGGGAGCGGAGAAACCTTTTCAACTCACTCATGGTAAGGTCATCTTTGCTAGTTAGCATCTCCCTGAATGTACCATGTTTAGTTATCTTAAGCACAGTGCGCATAACCTCTGACTCACTAAACCCTTCTAGTAGACCTTGATCCATTTGTTTACACAGGCTACTGTAAGACACTTCAGACCCTGTGTCAGAAATCTGACCACCATAAATTTTAAACTCTCTGCGTGGAAGCAGAGCAGCTACATCTGTGAATTTCACAACTTGCTCACCAACACTGGAAAGCGGACCGGCACGGCCAGGAAGGGGACCGCCTGCGCTGAATCTAGCGGGCGACATAGTGGCAAGGCTCCTGGCAGGTGCATTAGCGTCCCTATCCGTGGTCGGTTGAGGTGTGTGAACGTCTTCCCTGGGTGAAAACAGTGGCTGACTGTCCATGGGTGCTGTAGTCGAGTTGATACCTAGGAGAAATCTGGGTCGGCACAAGTTATACACAGGCGGTGTGCCTGTGGATCTGTGAATGACGAGGACGAACACGTTAATATTTCGTGCTTTGCTCTGCTAGCAGCGATTTATTATTGACTGTGTAACAGTATAACATTCAACAAAACATTCAACCATTATGGTTAACTTCCATAATATGAAACTATTCTTTGTCTCAAAAAATCACAATAATATTACAATAACATCAAAATACTTTTCCGTATCAAAATATAGTGCAACAGTCTTTCACTTTCACACAAGATGGCTCAAAATGCAATAAATCTCTTTAGCTTGTATAACCCGAATAACACAAAAAATACAAATTCAGTAAACCAAAAACGGCGTTCATGTTCACGCGCATGGACGTGCATGTACACACACACACGTATGCTCTTTGTAGTAGCACAGGGAAAAACTACTGGCGGGAAACCATTATTCACTCGACAAAGCTATTAAACTACTCGTCCCGATTCACATATCAGACGCTCAAAACATCACAAAACATGTCACTGACAGTTCGTATTCATTTTAACATTCTGAGGAATGTTTGGGAGAAAATAATAGTACCTGTGAATGACGAGGACAAACACGTTAATATTTCGTGCTTTGCTCTGCTAGCAGCGATTTATTTTTGACTGCGCATGCGTGGGCATAGACTATCGTAGTTTCCTCGTTTTGGTCATTCACTCACAGGAGCGCCATCTACTGACTGGATGACCAAGTAAAATTTGAAATGTGTTAATTAATGTTTCCGAATAGTTCTTATGATCTTAAAGAAAAATGGGGGGTGTTTTTTTTTAATAAAAACTTGAATAGAGGCAATAAATATCTGAACCCTCTACATATGCTGACATTACCGTGGCTCTTGATACATTACAAAGACTTGCTGTCTTGGTCAAAGATGCGCCAGCAAGACGTGCACCAACAATTTGTCCTCTTTTGAACTCTTTTATGTCACCCATAATGTTGTGTGCATTGCAATATTTTGAGCAAAACTGTGCTCTTACCCTGCTAATTGGACCTTCACAGTCTGTACTTATTGGTTCAATGTGCAATTAATGAATATTGGCCACCAGGCTGGTCCAACTGAGCCATGAAACCTCCCACACTAAACTGAGAGGTGTTTCAGTTTCATTGTCCAACCCCTGTACCTGACACCTGCTTCAAAACCACATACCACAAAGTGTTAACCCAAAGAAAATAGTTTCTTTCATGGACCTTCCCTTCCTTCAGCACGGAGAATTCAAGATACAGGGAGGACAGATTGCAGACCAAGATGCAACAGCATCTCAAACAGTCAGGGAGGGATTTACAGAGACAGAGTCTATTCAAAACGTGCTGGGAATTATTAAGCCAGGTGCTTTCAAGGACATGTTCACCCCGTAAAGACTAAATAACAATCTGTAAACTCAAGGGTTTCCTCAGATCCCCTCTCATTGAGACGGCCTGTACAAAACTGTTCCAGGAACTAATGTGTGCAAAACAAAATGAGCAAGAACAACGACAACAGTTCCTGTACCGAATGATTGGACTAAAGCAGAAAATCCTCTTCCTCCGAGATCCAAGACAGGACATCTGTCACGACCATACAGGAGGTCTTTCCCTACAGCACCATGGAGTCAAGTTAAGACTGGAAAAGTGTGAATTATTTTGCAAGGAAGTGAAATATTTGTCGTTTGGTGTCTGCTGATGGGGTGAGAGTGGATCTTGAAGATGCGGAGGCAGTACAGACATTGAGGGAAAAATCTCCACAGACTGTAAGGGATGTCGAGACACTATTTGGCTTTGTTAAATACTACAGTGTATACGTATAGCAAGACTTCCATATAAGCTAGTTGAGGTAAAGCCAAACTCACCAGACCAAAATCTCTAAGACCACAAGTGAAGATCCTCCAGTAAAATTTTACAAATTCCATGAGAAAAGTGGAGAAAAAGCATGGTTGAGGCACACTAGACAGCTAATGCTAGTCAACAGTCCAGCAGCAAAGGCAAACAATACTATGTGTTAGAATTTGGCTTTAATAACTCACTTGAGCATTGTATGCTATCACATGATATATGTAAATTACTGATTGTTTTATTCCTTTTATAACTACATTTTGTGTTAAAGTTTCTCTAATTTCTAATTTCATTTTGTGAGACACAAAATGAAAAGACAGCAGAATGTGACATACCTCATCCTTGTGATTAGGAAAAGTTCTCCCACGCTTATTATGTGACACGTTTTATGATACAGATCCTTATCTGTGTGGTTTAATGGTTCGTCGATCTGTTGGTAATGCCTCGGGGCTCCAGTAAGGGGATTGTAAACTCATGAAAGCATTTTTCCTTATGTTACTCTGGCTGTAAATGAATGGAAAATATGTTTTTTTGGATTTATTTGTTGTTTAGTTTCTCGCTAACTCAGACGTGTAAGCTAGCAGACGGATACCTCGTGGCCACGCCGTGGAGTCTGAATGTTGACATTGGTGTTTAAGCTTGTTCCTGTTTCATATACAGTATATATATATATATATATATATATATAAATATATTTGTGTCTAGTTCATGTCATAACGACGTAAATTAATGAAGTCAAGTTAAAAATACATTTCATTATTCAAATGTCCCATGATAACTTAGCTTGTTGAAAGTATAATTTACATGTTGTGTTTATTCAGGTAAAACAATAATTTGGATAATTTAAAACATGATGTTTGTGGTCCTAAAGCTGGGTGTGCGTATGTATATATTTGTCTGTTGTTTGTATGCATTGCTTAAAATAAGATTCAGTACAGACGAGTGAAGGAAAGAGCCGCGTGTGCGTTTTCCTCATCATTCTCCCGTTACTATTCCCTTTTTAAGGGCACAACAATAACTCAGACAGGGAGGTAGTGGAACCCACGAGCCCCCCTGCCACTGCGAAAGCAGTAGAAACTCAGCCCACACTTTATAACTACTAATACCAACAGCCATACTTTTGTTAATTCCCATCAGCATTTATCATCCTGCCTACATATTTCTCAACCACTTATTCCGTCCAGTGTTACTGAATGATAATCCTGGCACGTTGAAACATGGGTGTTAAGCAATATTTTTGAAGAGTTAATTAGTTTACTGTTTGTATATTAGGTTTGTGCAGCTAATGAAAGATTAAATTACAGATAGCAAGTGTCGGGAGCCACTTCTGTTTGTTGGAGTGTGTGCTACACCACAAAATTTTACACTTTCATATGTTTTCCAATTTATCTACTTATGGCAGCCTTAGCCACAGTGGGTGCCTCAACACACTTGCAGACCCAGATTTTTATTGTTATAACCTTTATTGGGCATATGTTTACACGCGCACACGTGGGTTCTCGGAGCTGGACCCGGCTGGTTCCTGCTTTGGTGTCGCTCCTCCTCCCTCCAGGTCCAGCATGCTGCTGTTTAAACAAGGGGAGAGTGATCATCCAACTGATTCCAGGTGTGCTAATTCCCCTAGCATTGCCCCCCTGAGCCTTCCCCACACCTCCCCTCCTGCAGCTGAACACCATGCCCCATCCACACTATTGAATGTGTCATGTAACTCAAGGGTTTTTGTTATTTCACACATATGGAAAGTGGGGTGTGTGCAGCACCAAGCAGAAATTTTGACACAGAGCAGACTGGATTCCGAGTTGTTTTCGTGGGGACACTTCCACCCACTTTTCCGATGCAATCTGGACAACAAATGGAGCATGCTGTGTCTTGATTGCTGCTAACACTCTTTTTTACACATCAGTAGTTGCTAAGAATGGCTAATGCTTTATTTGTAAATCGCATTTCATGTACGTGAGTGTTACCAAGCAACATTAATATTGTGGTGAGTGTTTCAAAACATTTTGTAATTTTCTGCTATGCTCTGGGCGGCAGGCACAGACAATGCTGCATTACAAGTGTTTGGATTTCTTTTACCTGTGTTGGTAGTTGCTGCTACAAATTCCTGAATTGTGTCACCTCCCAGCTCAAAGGGGGTCTCTCCCTCTTTAACCACATAGATGAGGCTGTCATAATCAATGTATAGTAATCAATGAATCAATAATCAACAATCAATGGATAATCTCCTGCATTCGCTCCAGGCAGCTGTAAAGTTTCAAGCATGCATAAGCAGTGGTGAATGCAACGATAAAGACATTTTGTACCTTGTTTGTAACGAACTGATTTGGACCCAAATACACCCAGAGACGGAACGGTCAGTTAACAGAGTTTATTTCAGGAACGTGGGGCAGTCCGGGGGCGTGGTCAGGGGAGTCCAGGATAGGCAACAGGTAATCCAATTCCAGCGATGGTACCAGGGGTAATCCAAACAGTGGTCCAGGTCCGGTCAAGGGTCAGAGCCAGGGAAGTAGTCCAAAGGGGCAGGCAGGAACTCGGAGTCACGGGCAGGCGGGGTCCGTACACGGGCGGGCAGACAGGATCCAGAGACTGGCGAAGCAGAACTCAGGCAGGCGGACAGGTCAGACAGGGATCAGGCAGACTCGGGAATCGTAGGCAAAACAGGTTGGAATCAGGCAGGCAGAATAACTAGGAAATCGCTGGAAGTTCTTACCAAATGGCTCGAGACGTTCTGGCCAGTGTTGGGTAAGTTACTTTAAAAATGTAATCCGTTACAGTTACAAGTTACCTTGTTTAAAATGTAATTGTAGTGTAACTTTTTCAATTACTTTTAAAAAGTAATGCAACTAATTACTTTTGATTACTTTTTGATTACTTTAAGGTTTTAATGAGTATTGAGCCATGATTAATTTTAGCATGTAGCTAGCAGTTCAAGGCTAACGTCTTGTTAATGATTATAAACAACGTAAATAAATACATAAATAAATCGGAGACAAGGGGCGCAGCGACGGCAGGTCAGTCGTATCCGGATACAACATTTTCGTATCTATACTTTTTTAAGCATCGATACTTTTGACAACCCCAGTCTAAATGTAGGACATGTCCAGGAAAAAGAGGACGTCTGGTCACCCTACAGTTGGGTAGGCTAGGTAGTCTAGGCTAGGCTAGGCTAGGTCATAGACATCGATAAACGTTTGTCATGCATCAACACCAAACAGTCAAATATTAGTAAATCAATACGCTTCGTCTATCAGTGAGTTGCATATTTTGCAAAGGTTTTTCTTTATATTTTTAAAAGAATGTAACTAAATTTGTAATTCTTAATATTTTCTAAAGTAACTGTAACTCAATTACATATTTTCTCATTGTAACTGTAACGAATTACAGTTACTCTTTTTTTGTAATTAAATTACGTAACATCGTTACGTGTAATCCGTTACTCCCCAACACTGGTTCTGGCACTGGAGGCTGGATGGGACGGAGCTTAAGAGTATGTGGTGACAGGTGATTCCAATACGGTTGATTGCGGAGTGTGGAGGCTGAGCAAGAGAGAGACGGTAGGTGGAGCCAGCTCCAGTGCCAGAACGTCACATTGTTGGGAGGAGAGATGCAGCTGTATTTTCACTGAACCATAAACATTTCAGGGTTGAGAAAGTGGAAGTAACTGACCGTGTATTTGCCAGAGAACCGGAAGTTAAAAAATAAATCTGGGTCGCTATCGATAGCCGTTTGACACATTTCTCTGTGCAAATTTCCCCCAAAAGCTGTTCAAACACAGTTTTGCCACCTGTCTTTGAGCGGTGTTCGCCTAAATGTTGTTCTTATTCAGATGGATGCCCTGATTAAGTCTGTAATTTGCTACATACTCTTACCTGCTCTCCTTATCCGTCTCTTCAGCCAGGTAGCCTGAAGCTTCCTGCTTACCATTAAAAAAGGTCTGGATATTCCCTTCAAAAATGGAGCTGTTTTTTATTAAAATACCAAACTTCTTTGATTTTTGCATAGTAAAACTCTGCAGCAAGAGGCTCCGTAGCGTTTGAACGGTTGAGATACCTGATCACACCTAATTGTGGCTCTGAATACTTGAGATACTGTTCAGAGGAGAAAAGCAGGGGAAAAAAACTTTCCTGTGATAAGTGAAACCTTAGGCTAATGGCATGGCAATTTGCAAAGCAATATTCAGAGAATTAGCGGTCATATGTGAAGTTGTGTCAAGTATTATTCTGAGTTATTATTCACTAGTTATTATTAACTAGTCACAGGAGGGAGAGGGTGAGGAATAGGTAGTGGGGGATATGTCTGATGCTGTGCAGGGTTGTCTGCAATCTCCTGATCCATTTTACCGCCATGCTGTTGCCTGGCTGGTTGCTGGTTCAATGGGGGAAAGAGCAGGATTTTAAGGGCTTTGGTTTGAATAATCTTCCCCACTGCGGGTTTGAGAAGGGAGTACTTGTTCTAGTGAGAGTAAAGCATTATCATTGGAATCTTCATCTATAATCTTCCTCGGAATCGAAGGAAGATGGGGATAGGTTGACATACTGAACTGTGTGCTGAAGTGGTCTGAAGTAGTCTCATATATGAATAGCCACTGGGATATTTTCCAGTTCATAAGCACCTTTCTCAGTCTCATTCAAAACAGCGTGGCCCTCATGGTTATCCATATTTAAAGGGTTTCGACTTTAATTGGTAAGCACCTTGATGTCACCAGACAGGCCATGCAGCAGGGATCTTGATTTAGATTCAAGACTTAACCCCGTAATGCCAAATGTATCATATTTGATACATAAGGTTTCTGAAATGTTTTGCGTCCGACACCATTTGCATAATTTAATGGTAAAAACTTTGCTCAAAATCCTATTGTACACAATCAGATACACCTGATAACAGGGGGCAGAAGACTACACAAAAATAATCTTGACTTATCGCATAGTAAGGAATTATTGATATCAAAAATGTATTTCTGTTTTTTCTTTTTACATATTTTTTTAAAAGGCCAAATAAGGAATTCAAACCCAAAAAAAGTTATTTTCTGTTTTGTTTCATTCTTGGAGCAGGCTTTAAAGGGTTAAAAATCTTTATTTATCCCGAGTGAAAATGCTGTGCAAAACGTACAATACAAAGTTGAAAAGAAATACAATCAAAATAGCGAGCAGTTATTTAAAATTAGTGATAAAAGTGAAAAGTGATCAATTATAGCAGCGTAAAACACAACAAATAAGTAATAAACAGAGAAATGAAAAATGATAAAGTGACAAATCATAAAGTGATAAATCGTTTGTTTCAGGCCATAGTATATAGACTATTCCTGTCTCAGCCAGAGGCAGCTCAATTAAACAGTCTGATGGCCACAGGAAGAGAGGACTTCCTCTGGTTTTCTGTGTTACACTCAGGGGTTATGAGTCTGTTGCTGATGGTGCTTCTGCTTGAGGTCAGCACCTGGTGGAGAGGGTGAGTATTATTGTCCAAGATATGCTCCAGTTTGCACAGCATCTTCCTCTCACACACCGCCAACAAAGAATCCAGTTGGACCTCCAATACGGAGTTAGCCATCTTGATGACCCTGCTGATCTTCTTGGCATCTGCTGCACTCAAAACAGCACAGAAGATGCTGCTGGCTACTAACGAATGGTAAAACATCCACAGCAACAAAACACACAGCAAACAGTTGGAAGCGGAAGAGGAATGAAAAGCACAGTAATGACTGAAACAGAAGCAACATAACAGCAACACAGGGCTCGTCCCTTCCCAGCAAGCCACATTTCAACAACAGGAGGTCATGCCTTTATAATCTCCATAGAGCAGAAAACTTTCAGACAGGTGCCTTAATCAGAGCACAGACTCCCTGGCTCAATCATCCCTGTCAGGGGCAATAATTACATTACTCTCATCTTAATTAAAACTTGGCCTAATAATTGAGAGTCATCATTTACTTTGAAGGGACTGTATTGATATGCATATTATTCTGACTTTCACTGCTGCAAGTCTGTAACGTTTCCCTTTTATCTATGTTCAGTTCTCCACTGAAAAACATTTTGGCCTAAAGGGGGGGGGGCTTCAATGGCAGCCAATTATCTCCTGATGCGGATAGTTCCAAACTGGACATTAGTGGAACACGTGCTTAGACAACCTTTCCAGGAAGCAAAGAAAATAGCTAAAAGCCAATCTATTGAGAGAAGGAACAAGAAATAAAAAGGACAGGTGTTGAAGGCAGATTGAATGCAAGGGGAGCTGACAAAGATGTGATAAAAATGTTCGAAAGATCTTTTCAAATGGATGAGTAAATGCAGTAGTTTCTGGTTTGTTAACATTATTTATCTTTCATCTGTCTTACACTTGGTAGAGTTTATGTTAATGAACCGTCAATGAACTATGCTTCTTACCATACACAAGATAGTGTGGATACATTCAGTTTCTTTTTTGTAGAGTTTTTGTAGAGTTTTCTCACAAGTTTCTCACTCCTGACATCTGAACAACAAAAACGGACTGTATATTCATAGCACTTTCATCTGTCAGCTCACTATTGTACATATTGTATGGATAATCTACATCTGTTTATAGTCTGTACATTTATAACCTGTATACAGTATACTTACAGTTATAGCATATTCATGGATATCATGTACTCGTTGCTTTGTACATGTGCAACGACAGCAAAGGCAAACTTCTATTTTATTCTATACAATACTATTTTGGTTCAAACTGCCTTACATTTTGTTTCCCTTTTTCATGGGGGAAAACCGCCTTGAAATGGTAATTTTCTTAGACACAGCAATAGTTTTGTATGCATGACCAACTGGGAAAGATAAAACTTTTAAGTCAATAAACTTACCCAAGTTTATTTAACTGCCAGCTATCCAGGATGGGATATATATTTAAAAAAAAAAACTTGTCCTGATCAGCATCATGTGTAGCCTATGTGATGTGATGCTACCCCAGCTTTCACTGCTACAGCAGGAGCTAAAACGTAACCACGCAGACACAGGATCCAATTTAGCTGAGAAATAACTCACCCCTACTGTTCAGGGGCTTTGTGTACCCCCAAGATCCAGCAAAAGCACAGACGCCATACAGCTGTCGTTTTATGTCCAGTGCTTAGAATCTGTTAACGAAAGTGGTATGGTTTGAAGAAATATAAAAATGTAGGCAAAATGCTCATTTTAATGATGTTTATATGTCCTAGCATCGAAATTTCCATTTTCATCCATACCTATTGACTTTTGAACATCTAATAGTTAACCACATCTTAAATATCAGGGGTAATCTTGACGCCCAGATGAATAAACCCCCCCTTGCGAGTTCAATGTGAATTGGATTGAGTCTTTTTTCATTATTTAGAAACAAAATGGATGACTTGCCATGATTATTAATGTACCCAGAAAAAACCCCAAAGATTTGTATGTTTAATTAAATTTTTGAGATTTGTAGACAGCGTAGTAAAGAAAATGACGTTGTCTGCACAAATAGATTTGTATATAGTAAATAGTAAATAGTCCTTTATTTAGACATACACATGCACACGTGCACAACCTTCGGAGCTGATCCAGGCTGTCTCCTGATCCACTGCCTGCTCCTCGTGTCTCCAGGTCCATTGCGCTACTGTTTAAAGTGGGGAGAGTGATTGGACAACTAATTCCTGGTGTGCTAATCACCTCCCCTGGCATTGCTCCCCAGAACCTTCCCCACCCCTCTCTCTTGCAGCTGAGCACCACGCCACCTCCATATACCTCCACCGCCTGACTTATCCTAGGGAGTAAGAGCCATCCGGGCCTAACCCCATGGAAACGGGAGAGAAAGCCGGCCACAACCATGGCCTATAGACCACCACGACCATAAATGGCTGTAAAGCCAGATACCAACGGGTGATTCCTGCGTTGGCATCCTTCATGTGGTGGAGCCACTGTAGGGGTCCGAGCAGGTAGAACTGCAGAGCATCGACTGCCCACCGGATGGTAAAGAACCGAAGCGGTCGACACACTGCGCCTGCTGGAACAGAACTGCCCCGAGCCCTCTGCCTGATGCATCACACTGCAGGACAAAATGGAGAGAGAAGTTAGAAGTGTGTGAAGAAAAGGCTCCTTTCAGAGGGTATGCTTTATCCTCTCAAGCAACACCTGGCACTGCTCCATCCACTGAACCGGATCCGAGGCACCCTTTCAGGTGAGGCCGGTCAAGGGGCTGGTTGGAAATAAATCGCCAGTAATAGCTGGCCAGCCCCCCAATAAACCTGCCCACACCAACAAAGTGGTACCCCAGATACAGTATGTCCCTCCGTCCAACTGCACACTTCTTTGGGGTGGTCGTGAGACCTGCCTGCCTCAGTGACTCGAGCACCATGGTCACCCGCTTGCACATGCTCTGCCCAGGTGTTACTGTGGATAATAACATCATCCAGGTAGGTGGCATATGCAGCATGTGAGCGTAGCACCTGGTCCATGAGGTTTGGAAACGTGGCTAGGGCCCCGAAACAACCTGAACAGAATTGGGACGAATTGGGACAACCCCCATGGAGCGGAGAAGACCATATTCTCCTTGGACTCTGAAGATAGGGGAATCTGCCAGTAGCCCTTGGTTTAATCCAGCATCGTAAAAAACTGAGCCGTACCCAGGCGATCCAGGAGTTCATTAACCTGGGGCATAAGGTAAGCGCCAAACTGTGAAACGCCATTCACCTTGTGGTAGTCTATACAGAACCGGATAGACCCATCATTCTTGCCTATACTATATTTTCTTCGCCACATAACAAATTCCTACTGGCACCAGAGGGTATCTGTAAATATCCCCATGTACACACCTGATGTCCACCAACCCTGCCTCCCATAAAGCCCCGGGTCAGATCAGGTTCTGATGAACTACGGACTAGATGCAGCCCGAATCCACCATCACCCGGTGTGTACCCCCCTGAATCTTTATCGTAACAGTGCATATCCTTCGTGGACTGAGGGCCGAATTCCCGAATCAACTGGCTCAACTCCAATCAGCGGGCACTCACAGCAAAAATGGCCGGACTGTCCACATATCCAGCACTCCTGCCCTGCTGCCTGAGAACCCACTGTGGGTCCGGAGCAGCGCCCATAGCAGCTGGAGTCTGGAACTGAGGGAGAACAGTGTCTTCATTCCAGGGTGTATGTATGTCTCTTTGTCTGTTTTTGGAGATCTGCGACTACCAGGATGTATCACAGCTGCACATGGTTATGGTGATCAACTGCCAGCATTTGTACCAGTGTGGTAATCGGCTACTGTGATTCTGTCATTTCTTTCTTTGTTTGTTGGCCCCACGTTTGGTGCCAGGATATTCTTAAGACTTATAGGAAGGCCAAAGCAGTGTACTACTTGTCTTTAATAGAGGAAAATAGGAAAAATCCCAGGTTTATTTTCAGCACTGTAGCCAGGCTGACAGAAGGTCACAGCTCTATCAATTCAAGTATTCCCATAGCTATCACTAGCCACGACTTCATGAGCTTCTTTGATAATAGAATTCTAGCTATTAGAAGCAAAATCCACCAAGACTTGCCCTCAACTGGCACCGACTTATCTCCAAACTCAGGAACCTTAGATACATGTGTAAAAGGTGTTCTATTTTTTGACTGCTTTGCTTCCCTTAATCTTTACCAACTAACTTTAATAATTTCTTCAACCAAACCATCAACCTGCCTCTTAGACCCCACCCTGACTAGGTTGCTTTAAGAACTCTTACCCTTAGTCAGCACCTCTCTACTAGATGTGATCAATCCGGCTTCATCAACAGGATATGTGACACAGTACTTTAAAGTAGCTGTAATCAAACCTCTTCTGAAAAAGCCCAACCTGGACCCAGATATTTTAGCCAACAATAGACCTATATCTAACTTTTCTTTATCTCTAAGGTCCTGAAGAAAGCAGTCGTTAAACAGCTGTGTGACTATCTACATAGCAATATCTTGTTTGAAGATTTTCAGTCAGGATTTAGAGCTCATCATAGCACAGAGACAGCACTGGTAAAAATTACTAATGACCTGTTAACTGCATCAGACAAAGAACCGGTCTCTGTATTGGTTTCATTAGATCTTACTTCTGTATTTGGTACCATTGCCCATCAGATCCTATTACAGAGACTGGAACATTTCATTGGCATTAGATGAGCCGCTCTAAACTGGTTTAGGTCCTATTTATCAGCATGTTAAGGATGAGTCCTCCATGCATAAGTTGAAGTTAGTCATGGAGCTCCACAAGGATCTGTGCTCCATGAACTTTCATTGTTATTCAGATGATACTCAGTTATATCTTTCGATCAAGCCAGATGAAACTCATCAGTTAGCTAAGCTTCAACTGTTTCTTCGGGATGTCAAAACCTGGATGACCTGTAATTTTCTAATGTTCAACTCAGATAAAACTGAAGTTATTGTTCTAGGCACCACCGTGACGCATTATCCCTAGATGGCATCCCCCTGGCCTCCAACACCACTCTGAGAAACCTTGGCGCAATCTTTGATCAGGACATGTTGTTTAAATCTCCCATCAGGCAAATTTCAAGAAAACCGCCTTCTTTCAACCACATCATATTGCAAATATCAGGATCATCCTGTGTAAAAATGATGCAGAAAAACTAGTCCATGCATTTGTGGTTCTCTTGGTCTTTGCAGGCGGAGCCCATTATCGGCTCTCAAGATGCAGTTCATGATCGCCCTGGTGCTTTCTCTACCAGACCCCCCACAGAGAAAAACTATGACATTGGGAACGGGGAGTTGCTTCAAGCTTCCTTAAAGGAGTGGAAACACTGGTTAGCCGTTTCTTGTGTTGTCTAATCTGACCTACTGTGGGGCAAAAAAGTATTTAGTCAGCCACCAATTGTGCAAGTTCTCCCACTTAAAAAGATGACAGATGCCTGTCATTTTCATCATAAGTAAACTCAACTATGAGAGACAAAATGAGGAGAAAAAATCCAGAAGATCATATTGTCTGATTTTTTAAGAATTTATTAGCAAATTATGGTGGAAAATAAGTATTTGGTCACCTACAAACAAGCAAGATTTCTGGCTCTCACAGACCTGTAACCTGTATCTTTAAGAGGCCAATTGGTGGCTGACTAAATACTTTTTTGCCCCACTGAACATCAGGACAGCTAGGAGGCTGGGTCATCGGCAAGCGCACTGGGCAGTTCTTCAACCGGTTCGACTATGTGAAGCTACTGACACTGTCCTTCCCCCAAACTGGGTCATAGTAATCATCTCCTGGGGAGTCAGCGCACCCAACCTGATCTTGGTAGTGGACTTCAGAATCGTCTCTTCGTCCCTCCTCTGTCTGCAGCTGTGTGCTGCCGCGCAGTCACTCTGGTAGATTTGCCTGTCTTCCCGGCGTTGTCAGAAAGTGGAATTTACCCTCGCTGGGAGGGGGTCCTATTGTAGGGGAGGGATCCAGGAACTCTACTTCAGGAACAATTGAATTCAATTAGATTTTTATTTATATAGTGCCACATCACAACAACAGTTATCTCACAGCGCTTTAGCCCTGGCCTAGGGGCTTGATTTGGTTTGGGAAACGGCACGAAGGCCTGGTGGATTCGCTCAATCTGAAACTCGCCATCATCATGAGCTCCAGGCTCCTCGGTCAGCATCTTCCAAATGGCTGCATTGCAGCCATTGCTTTATCAGGTCTGATGTTGTCTGCTTTATTGTAGAAAAATCAGCAAATTAATTTAGTTACACTACTCATTTTTAGAACTTCAACTTTCAAGACAAACTCACCAGATTAGGTTTAGGTGGCGTTACTTCATGTTATTTTTATGTTCTATATGTTCTTCTTCGAAGTTTTATAGTCTGCGAACATATGATATGCAAAATACAATAGGCGATATCGCAACTGGCCCACCTTTACAGGTACTTGCCCCTGCACCATCTGTGGGCCAGTGGCATCGCTCTCTCTCTCTGTCTCCTCCCCTCAAGGCACCCCTAAGTCTCTGTGACTGGAATAGGAGTTGGGTAGCTTCAGCAGGTTATCAAATGGGGACCCCCCTTCACTGGTGTTTCGTTGATTTAAGCCCATGACACCTCGGAGGGGCTCAACGGCAGGTCCAGCGTCCTGGACCCACCCCCACTGAATGCCACCCAACTCTGTCTTCAGTTCTCTGCTCACTCAGTGCTACAGCTCTGCCACCGCACCTCCCGCTGCACCCAAATCCAGCGAGATGCCTCCTCCGCCCGCTTGGTGGCATTGGCTACAAGCCGCTTCCTGGCCAGCCCTTCAATTCCCTGCAGTCCAAGGGCTCTCCAAAGCAACCAACCAGCAAAGCCTCTGCAGCCCACCTCCACTGGGAGATTCCAGGTCTTCCATCCATTTTGCTGGCATTCTAGGATGAGGGCTTGGTATTTATTGAGCTTGCGCTCATAGGCCTCCTCCATCATCTCTTCCCAGGGGATAGTCAGCTCGATGAGCACCACCTGTTTGGTACCTTTAGACCACAGAACAATGTCTGGTCTCAGGCTAGTGTGGGCTATCTTCTCGGGGAATTTGAGCTGCTTCTTTAGGTCTGCCCGCATCTCCCAGTCATTTGCCATGGCCAGGACCCCCTTGCTCCTCCCTCCTGCTGCTCCACTTTCTCCTGCCCTGGTAAAATGTATGAAACACCGCCCTTTGGACAGCTGTCTTGCCCTTTTCCTTGCCTGCTCGATGCCGTCGGCCAATTGAGCAAAGATCTGGTCATGACGCCACCGGAACTTACTAACACTACCTCACTGAATGAGGATGACACAGAATAAAAGCACCTTAAACAAGAAGTGACAATATACCAGGCCCACTGGGCCCAGGGCATCCAAGCATTCACCAGGCATGGGACCCAAGGCCTGAATGCCCAAGCACTCCCAGCAGAAGGCCCGCCCAATCCCCAAGAGTAATGTGAAGCTCGAGCTCCATTCCAGCACGTTCCAGCACGCAACCCCAGCAAAGTGCCTCAAAGTCCAATCAGACAAGTGCATAACAAGCACCGAGGAGAGTAAAGCAGAAGGCCTGACAGGCCCCAAGAGCAACCACCGATCCACCACCGTGCCGGCAAGTCCAAGGCAGCCTACTACTTATTTTATTGCTCATAGACACATTTAGTAAATGTCAAGTTCATGTAATTCCAGTATGATATGTGAAGATAGCATTGAATACAAGTTAATTGAGGTTGACTTGGATTTTATGCCAACTTTGCAAAAAACCCTCTCACCATCTTGTGCTTAATAATGCTACCATCTAATTAGACAAAAACATAACATTGACTAAATATTTTAAACTTCTACTGGTCTGTCCCATTCTGTTCATCTCTAGTTTAATACAGATCCAAGGCCCCCATTGAGTCACTTCTTTTGGGTTTGAAGGTGTGGTTTTGTTCTGGAAAAGATTTTTTGCAAAGGAATTTTCTAAATTTTTTGCCATTTCAGATGGGCACGCTCTGTGAGATGGAGATTAAAAAAAAAAGACACATAAGGTAAATTTACATAACTACTGCCTCCTCAATCCTCATAACATTAAGGACACATTTTTCAGGTCTATGCTCCACTTGCTTAACTTATGCCTCACCTCTTCATCCCTAACGTGTTTCTGTGTGTTTACTCCATTGCAGCAGGGTTAGAAATGAGATCTTGTCATTTAATATCCAATAATCATTCTCAAAAAGTAAAAAAAAATCTTTTCATTGGATTCTTTTTTTTGTACTCTTCACTCCACTTAATGTGAAATCTAAAAACAATCAAAGTAGACTGCTTCTACTATCTGCAATCTGTAGGGAAGAGTTTGAGAAAGCACAGAGAGATTCACCTGAACAGGATAACACAAGCCATGAGACCAACATCTTCTCCACATGGGATGCCTGTTTGACAAGCTATGATACAGAGTTCTCTACCTCTTCTGCTTTTAGTATTTCTGCAAAACTATTTTGGGTGATGATTAATCACACTGACCATTTCCATGATGCCTGAATTCATGAAATTAAAGTTTCTGAGGTCTGTTTACAACAATTAATCTAAATATATCCAAGATGGTGTATTTTCTACAGTTTGTTCTTTACATTGCTTATCAAGAGAAACCACTTGTCTTTTCACTGGAGAATTCAAATTGCTTGAAAAATAACGTATTTAATAGGTTTGATCCATTGTGGCCTAATTAAAAATAATGTATTTCATCCTGTCAGACATAGTTATTCTGACCAGTTCAATCAATCCGAATGCCCAGCAGAAGGTTACCAACAGACACATGTTTAATTGAAATACAAATAGTTGTGAACTTCTAAAGTGCTTTATGGAAGAGTGGAACAGGGATCAGATAGACTTATAATTTAGACATATATTTCACAAGGGAGAGACAAGAAAAAAGGTTATACTTATTAACCTTTCAGGTTGGCTCATGAACTAAGTCGTAATTGATGACCAGGGTTATGAAGTCGAAATGATTTCTCTTGGAAGCTAAGATGAAAGGTTAAACTATACACATTAATTGCTCAACGAGGTAATTTATTCACAGACTTTTAGGCCTTAGGCAGCATAGTGACAGTGTAGAAAGAGGAAATGGAGGAAATTATGCTGACCAGATGTTTAAAGTGTCTGCTATTCATGAAAAGTCTGTTCTTCAATCTAAAAAAGAAAAGCAAGATTTTGTATAATCATATACCTTAGAAAACAGACAATCTTTGCTAGGGATGAACTGGCAAGAACCTGGGGCACAGACTGTGTCAACGCACATAATGCAATGCATAATTAAATAAATACATATATGCATGCATTTATGTATAAAGGATTTGGACCACAGACTGTGAGAGGGGATTTGAAACACTTACTAAACCTAGTTCATGGAACAGTGGGGCAGTTTTTTACCTTTACGGAGATACTAGGAGGGTCATGAGAGTTTGACTATCCAGTCTTTTGGATTTTAATAAGAAAATAAAATAAATAGCTCTCTAAAGATAAATGATTTTCCCCCAAAAACTTTTAGTGAGCATAATTATATGAACAACGAAAGGAACAGTTAAAAGTAAGTATAAAAATAAAAAAATAAAAGAAGGGGGAAATTTACACACAATTAAATTCTATATTATCATCTAATGACAGCAATTTTGTCACTCGCTCATTTTTAACACATTTTAAACATGATGGTTGTTTTTATTTGTGAATCAACTTTAAGAATAAAAATCAAATTAACTAAAAGAATAATTTTTTATTTAATCTTTCACAAACAAACTTCGTTAATGTTGCACATAACAGATATTTTTAGATAGATTTAATATAGTTTAACATGCAACTTCCAAAAAAGTTTAGACAAAACAGCAATTGAAAAGTCTTTATCTTCCAGCTTACTTTTTTATCCAAAAGTAATGTTGTAATCTGAGAGCCATTTGAATTGGTTTTCCATTAAATTTGACAAAAAATATCTGTTTCCAAAGTGTCTCAAAATCATAAACAACCCCAAAGCCGTATCTGTAAACTGTGTAAACTGTCAAAGACTTACCAACTGCCTTTCTATAGGCCCCAGTGAAAATAATCAACTCAACTGCTTAAGCAGAAGCGTTTCTTGATCAAGCTAAATATGTGACTGTCATGAGAGGAGCAGACAGCAAAACCGAAACAGTCTGTATTAGAGGGGTGTCAGACAAATCTGACATTGGAGTGCAAAGTTCCAGAACTACTGCGCAATCATATGATCCACCATCATCTCTGTGGGAGTAGCATGGTCAAAAACATTACAACGCCTTACAGTGACATTTGCCACGGCAAGAAACACAAAAGTGTGTCTGAGCCAGGGTGAAGCAGACAGGTGTGGAATTTTATGCTCAAGAAGAATGATAACACCAAAATGGGATCAAATCCTCAATTCAGTGTAGCCCTCAATTACAAGTGATGTTAAATGCGAACAGGAACAGAGGGGAGACAAAAAGCACCCAGACAAGCCGTATTTTGGATGAAAACTGCATCTGATGGAATTTGAGAATAAATATGTTGGGGCCACTGGGTGGTCTGCTGAAACTTTGCGTGTGTCCTAGCTTTCTCCTCCTCATGGTGTGTTTTGGCAAGGCGAACCTCTAGCCGGTACCAATTGCTGCAATCAGGTGGAAGTATTTCTAGGGACAGGTTCTCCGGGGTTGACGCCAGTTGGTTCAATTCTATGCTGTGGTAACTAACCAGTTGGCTCAACAGCTCCAGTGAGTATCTGTTATCCAGAGTGAAAAACGTTACTTTTTGTCCTCCTTCATTCGTGCGAGTTTCCTCTAAGTCAGTCCTCCTGGCAGCTTCTGGAGTCCTCCCCGGAGTGTCCACCCTCCGTCATCCTGTCTTGATCGGACGGATGAGAAACTGTCCTCCTCGAGCCACTCACTCCCTTTCAGGCATCATTCCTGTGGACTCAGCCCTGTGATCTCTCCGTTGGTCCTACTAAGACCTCCCTCTGATCTTGAACGTCCAGTATGCTATCTTGATTTCGAAGTGAAAATCAAACTTTTAACTTCACCTCCGTCTGGATAGTAATTTGTGCCTGCACCAGAGTCAGTCCTTTGATCACGACAGAACCAGCTGGCCGAAATGCCTCTGCGGCACAATTATGATCTGCACTGTCAGAACTAGGAGCCCTCCTTGACCGACACGATTTGGCTATCTCCAATATGGTGCAACAACAAACCTAAATTATCCAGACCCTCAACCAACTAGTTCAGCAAATGCAGGAACTGAATACACACCTTTCCACTCCCCCAACTAAACTTCCCCCTTCTGTTGATTCCACAGATTCCTCCAGGGCTTCCATGTCCAGGGACACAGTGCGAACCAGAGCCATTCGGTCGGGAACTGAACAAATGCTAGAAACTTTGTCCTACAGTTGTTCTCTGATGACGCAAGTAAGATTTCATATGTAATTTGCCTGCTCAAAGATAAGGCTGTGAGGTGGGCTAAAGCAATTTTTTAAAACCAAAATTTAGGTATACTCTTTCAGAGAGTTTTTCAATTTATTCGAGCAAACATTTAGCCTGTATGCTAGCAAAGAAGCAGCAGCAAAGTGACCCTCAAACAAGGAAACAGCTGATGGCCATAGAGTGGCCATAGATTTCTGCACACTGGCTGCTGAATCTGGCTCAAACATGACTGCCCTCAAAGGGGCGTTTCAGCATTCCCTAAATGACAAGTTAATTTGGAACTTCCATCTCACCTTGGGGTCCACTGTATTTTTCAAACCTGTCTCTTCCAGGCCTTTGTGTGTCTGTAATTGCTTTGCACTACTCTGTTCAAATGATAGATTTGGTCAGGGTAAGACTTTATGCTTTTTCTGTTATTTTTTCTAGATTCAGTGAGCAGTGTTGAGACCCAACCCAGGCAGCTGCCCAAAAGCGCCACATCTGTTAGAAGCCATTAAAGTAGTAGTCCCATGCCTTCTCCTTTACCATCTCCACACATCAACATAAAATAAAAATATAAAATAAGAAACTGTCCGGAAACACTTTAGGTGAACTGCAAATAAAATGCCACCTGGGTTGCTTTCAATAGTTACAAGTGGTAAGAAGTCCTCAATGTCTGACAGATGGCAGTTTGTTTGAGTACTTGTGGATTATATGAAAAAAATATGAAGCAAACCCCACAAGGACACAGTGCCTCATTGGACAATACTCAAAATCATTTGCTGATACATTGGAATGACGGGAAGCTAATGATACCTGGAGGCTATGAATCACTTCTAAACCAGGTTAACGTGCGCGTGGTGCATTTGAACAGGAACAACACCCTTGTTTAACATAGTATATCAAACAATACTACAGGGCTATACCAGCTTTAGGGCTGGCAGACTGCTATGGCTACACAAGATACCACAGAGGAAACTGAAGAAATCCCTGAAGGCCTGAGACAAAAGATGACAAATTTACATGATGGTCTTGCAGGTGCAGGAAGGGGAGAAATGCAAAACTTGATGGAAACAACTTATCTGCAGCACAAAAGGATCGACTATACACCAGCTGTCACTGTGGAGGACATTAATAGTAAGTGGCCCTGTTTGTTTCTGCCAAGGAGCATGCACACACACTTCAAGCTCCTCACAGACATTCAGATCCTGAGAGTAATGGAAGCATTTCCTGAAGACAACGGCGGAATTACGGAATTCTTCAAGGCAAATTTCGGCAATGATGAATGTGAAGAGAGTCCTGTCCCTGGAAAAAACTGCAACATTTCCCTACCTTCAGGACCTACTGATGGTACATTTCAAATAGAGGAGAGAAGCCCCTATTTTTCCATGCAACTTTGAACACAAAACTTTCCAGTGAAAAATGTTCCAGGTTAGTATGAAGGACTTGGTTTTATCGGCTAATATTCCCTGTAATAAAAAATAAAATAATTTCAATCACGTGCAGTAAGGTTCAACATTGGTGACGCAATGAGTTAATCAGAATCAGATTTACAACCCAACAGAGTATTTTTCTCCATTTGACCATAAAGTTCGGCCCAATTTGTGGCACCGGCAGCTAGTAGCGAAACCCCCCGCTGCCTTCCTTCCTTTCCAGTTGGCAGGAATAACCACATTGCTGCAGGACCGGTATCTACTTCATGGACACACGCACACATAGAATGACAATAGAGAGATTCATTGCGAAACTCAAAACTTATGGAGAAATAAAATTATGGAAATTCTATTATGATCGAGTGTAGAAGTGTGGACTTTTTGAAAATAAGGTGAGGCACTAGCTCCCCTGCAAATCCTGACTCCACATCACTAATATCTGTAAAGTGATCACGTTGCTTCTTATTTTTTCAAAAAGAGATCTCACCTAACAATTTTCAGTTGCCATTAATTGCATTCTTATTGTCAAAACCATTTGTACTGTTAGTGTTAGGTGGCAAATTAGTGCAACTTATAAATTATATGTCAATAGTGGATAGTCTTTTTGTAGCTGACCACTCAAAGCACAATTGCACGACATGTAATATTCTCTTAGTTAATACGTACACATTTGAACAATTCTTGAATATATGAAATATGGTATACTGTGAGAAAAAACGCACTTACAAACATTGGTTAGCTGTTTGATTAATAAAGCAGTACACATACAGGCAAATTCATACACTAAAAGAAAGACAATTTAAGGCAAATAATCACATTCAATTAAAATTTGTTTTCAATTAAATTTTATCTACATAGTGCCAATTCGCAACAACAGTTATCTCACCGCGCTTTCTAAAAAGTCCAATATCCATCAGGGTTGAGTACAAGATCTCTCTCCTCACTCATCAATGACAGAAAGACAAATCATTTACAGATGTGATCCTCCCTCTCAAATAACTGATCCGAAATCCTCAACTACAGTCCAAAAACAACTTTAAAAAAAGGTAAAAAACCTTTTTGATAAAAAACTCCAGTGCTTATATATAAAGGAAGACAAATGGCCTATGGATATTGACGGAAAGTAATAGTTTCAATCACTTTATCTATTTAAACTTTAATTACAATTTTCTATTCAAGCTTAAGCCACACATTTAGCTGTGACTGTTGAAAGTAGGCAGCAGGTCATTTCTGATGGAAATCACTCAGTACAATGGATTGTTGAGCAGTGTGGAATTTGATTAACTATGTTGTGTGATTGCTCCACTAAGACAGATAATGTTGTTTGAATTTAACCAAGTTAATTTGTTTTCTTAGCAATTGATATTGAAAACTTTGTTTTGCAACTATTTAATTCGCCTGACAGTAAAAACAAATCACTTTGATTTTGTTAAGATCTAACTACCCTGAAGGATATTGAAGATGAACTGGATAAAAAGATATATCCTAATACGCTTTCCTTCCAAAAAAGTAGAGAGCATAGCTTCTTGACTAATCAAATGCCCACCTTTATCTTGCATCAATAAAATTTGTACTATTCAGATGAATTTTTGTTAAGTCAGCACATAAGTTTTTACTGGCCTGTAATCATTCTGTTTTCTTATTATGAGAATCTTTCCAAAATGTGTTCAATAAACACCTTAGTATATTGGGAAAATGACACCAGAGAGGAAGACTAGGGGGCTTAAGAGCCAAGATTGATGTAATTGTGTTTTTGGACCCAAATCATATCTTGCTCTGTTTTAGGCTCTGCCTTGAGGATTGTGTTCTGCTTCCTGGGTCAGAGTCCTATCAGCAATCACCTGCATTCTATTTAGGGCCTTTGAAGCTGCACTTCAGGGCCTCTGGGCCATTTGTCTGCCATGCACCTCTGTTTTTTGTCTTTTATTTTAGGGCTGTTTTGTTTGTTATTTTGGCCTGAGCTCTCCCTGAAGCCAGAAAAAACCTCTTTAAATGACTTTTGACTCCTGGATTCACTGTCTACCTTTATGTCAGTCCCTTATATCTCCTAGAACGAGCCAGGGGACGTAACAATATGTTCAAAGCGATACTTGATGGTAAGAGTGCTGCTTTCCATCTGCTGCCTAACATAGAACTGGTTTTGGAAACTATTTCCATTTGTCTTCTGTGTGGGGATGCGTGAATACGCCTTGGACTCCTGTGTGACTCCCATCAACCTCACTCTTACAGCCAATCCCTTAACAAAAATGCTACATCAGCACCAATTTCTGTCACTTTACTCTGAGCCAATCAGTAGTGATTATTTTCGATGCCATGTGGATGGGTAAATTTAGCCAGTGGGACTGCAATGGACCTCATCTGGCTGTTCCTGTAATTTGCAGTGACACTTCATTTCAGGAGCTTTCATCTCCTAAGCAGAAGTGGTAAGAAGCCATTGAGAAACTTAATCTAATCACTGATGGATGAAGAGAAATTACCCTGTTTTTCACTGCTCTATATTCACACTCTAATGTTAAATGAAATTGAAAAATAGCACAATCTGGGTGCGCTCACGTGTTGTGTTTACCTGTTAATGTGCGCATTTGTTTTACATATA
Organism: Menidia menidia; assembly: GCA_907169785.1. Classification (NCBI taxonomy): domain Eukaryota; kingdom Metazoa; phylum Chordata; class Actinopteri; order Atheriniformes; family Atherinopsidae; genus Menidia; species Menidia menidia. The sequence continues at coordinate 19,379,125 of CAJRST010038888.1, forward strand.
CACACAACTTTATTTCTTGAGCATTTCATCCACACATAACTTCCTGAGGATCAAACCTCTTGCATTTTATAGATAATTAATAGGAGATAAAAATTAAAAAAACAAACCGAAAAACATCAGTCGAGTTAAGAATAAAGAAAATGTCATTTGGAAATGGACTAAAATCTGACTGAACCCTGAAACGTAGCAGCAGTTGCATTTTTTTATTTATTTTATTATTTTTTTTTTTTATGTTAAGAGATGAGCATAGTGAGCATACTTGCTGTTACTTGTGTAGAATTTGGCAATAATCACTCATTGTTGCATTGTATGCTATTACATAATCCATATAATTTACTTATTGTCTTATTCCTTTTAGAACTACACTTTTGTGTTAAACTTTGGCTGTGCCCGCATAATCTCTTTTTCTCTCTCTGTTGCAATAGATGCAAGTCTTTAGGTCAACACACACACACTTGGTAACCACATTCCAATGTCCTCTGCATGAATTAGGAGCTGGCCTGTTCATGTCAAAGGTTGCATTTGAGCTTTTCTGAACTTGAAATTTAGAAACGATTTGCATTAGATAATGATGGGCAGGTGTTGGTACTCTATTGTGCAATTACCAATTGATTAAATTGATAAGTAATGCTTTGCTGAATGATTTTTTTTGTCAACAGTAAAGAATACGTGTATTTTTGTTGGGCAGTACTATACAAATATCTATTCACAGGAAAGAAATTATGATTAAATACATTTATTATCATTATTTTGGATGCATGTCTGTGTGATCTGGTTTCCTCCCACTGCAAGAAAGAACTGCACTCATCTCACATTCCACTGTGAGAAACAGCTATTTTTGTTATAGAAAATGTATGGACAATGAAAAACCCCACTCGGAATATATTTGTTTAGAGTTGTTCATGTTCATGCGATTTCAAATTACAGAATTTTTTAAAATTTGTCGGTTTCTATTAAAAAAGTAAAAGATACACCTTTTTGAAAACTTTTGTTTTCAACCAGTGGGATGTGGGATGAAAAGTGGGATGAAAAAACATACAGTATTAATTTATTGCATGTGTTCCTTACATTGGAGATAACTTTTCTGTCATTTCTGAGCCTTGAAATCTAAATTTAAAGTAGTAATCATTTTAACAGATTCTGTCAGATGGAAAGCCTGTATGTTTTGAAATACGGTTAGGTGTCCATAAACTAGTCATCTTACATATTGAAGATATTGAATTCTACCCTACTCATCACATCGTTCACAGGATTTCTGTATAAAGGCCCATTGCGGTGGAAATTTGGTAGACATGGATGTCTTTTCAACAGCTAATCTAACTTTATAAAACTATAAATGTCATTAAAAAATAATAGGAAATCGTAGTGAAATTCAATTCACCTGCAAATACATGGGCATAAAGGTTTAAAGATAATTCTTCTAATTTATTTTACACATTTTTATTTTTAACATTGGATAACAACTGTCAACACTGGTGACAAAAATAAATAAAATTATACAGCCCACTTTTGCTTACACAATCACAGTCATACAGAAAAAAAATTGTATTGAGTTAATTAATCCAGCCATAATCCATAATCTGGGGCAAAAGGCATGGGAAATTCTCATGCTTGCCAAAGACATTGTGGAGTTTGTAGTTTTCCCCAGTTTAGTGAAGAAACACTTTACTTCCTGGCGTGCAATTTAGGAGAACACAGAGAATTATTGCTGGCCCGATTCCCAAAATTCAGATTACGACCAAAACACCATTACATTGAACATTTCCCTCAATTTATTAAGGCACTTGGTCCACTGTGTGATGTCTGAACTATGCGATTTGAGGGCAAGCACACATTTTTCAAAAAGGTTATCCATGGCGCTCAGAACTACAGGAACGTAGCCCTCACAGTTGCTGTGAAACACCAGAAAGCAGTCAGCTATCATTTGGTCTCCAGCTCATTTTTCACACCTTCAGTTGCGATGGAGATGGTCTTGGTATAATCCTTCCCTGATAATATCCAGAGGGTTCTCAGTCAGAAAATCCACAAGCCAGCAGAAGTTCTTATAGGTTCATCCATATGTCTAGATGGAGTTTCATACAAGGTAGATATGGTAGTCTGTGTTGGATCCTTCTCAGATCTCCCTGAGTTTAGGCAGATCACTCAGATTTTTGTAGTTCATACAGAAATCATGTTTGTGTGCAGAGGAATGAGTGCATGGTACCATCAACACTATAGATCGTATGAGGTTTGCTAATCTAATATGACCTGTGTGTAGTTCCGCTGTCAGAATGTCATGATATTATCCCTCTTTCAACATACAGAATAGGTGGGAAACTAATGGTGACTCTCAAATGTAAAATTCTGTTCTGAACAATCTCGCTCTCTCTTCAGAGATGGCAGTGCAACAGAGAATGCTTGTGAGAGTTATCTTATCTGAATCCTGATGCAGTTGACCTTTTAATTGGCTCCCTTAAAGATGGTCTTCAAAGAAACTATGACTTTAGCTTACAGTTTAAAGATCCCAACATCGACAAAAAACTGCGCAATTTTATAGGATATAGGAGCTAGCTGAGTGACCTAAGCTTAAAAACATTCCAGTGCTTTCTCTTGTTTCTCTTGTGGTTTTAAACATGCAAAATACTTTTGCTGCAAGGGTTTTCAAGTTGGGGTAGCCTGGCAAGATATGCTGGTTAAATTCTGTCCAAGCCAGGTGCGGGAAACTCATCCTTCAAAGTCACACTGCAGGTCTATTATTTCTAATTGAATGTTGGAGGGCAGTTCAGAGGCATTTGCGGTGAATGGCGGACAAAAAACTTTGAAGTCTTTCTCCAGTTCGCCAAAAATCTGAAAGCGTTCCTCAAACTCCTAGTCCCGTTATTTTGTCTTTGGACCGCTTTATGTCTGCGTCATGTTGGGTCATGCACACATCTTTCAGACAAGGAAAGTGAGCAGCATCACCACCCGCAAGTTGTGTCTCCCACAATGACAGCTTTAACTTGAACGCACATATGCTGTCATAGTACTGTGTGACAGCTTTGCTGCACCCTTACAGCATTTTGTTCAAGTTATTCGAGTGCTCTGTAACATCCACCATAAATGGTCCTGCATCCATTCTGTGGACTCTAATTCTTTTTTCCATGGACTGTTTGATTTCCTCTTTTAAATCAAAGAAGAGCCTCAGCACAACACCTCGGCTTAACCATCTTACCTCGGTGTGGTATGGCAGGCCATAGATGTGGTCTTTCTCTCTGAGAAGACTGTCAATTTGATGGTGATTCAGGCCTCTGGATTAAATTTATGGGTTGAACGACCACCTCCATGAGGTTATCCATCTTTAATGACTTGAAACAAAATGCCTCCTGATGCAAAAGACAATGAAAAGTCCAAATGTCACATCCTCCATCAGCAGGCTGCACCTTCTCCCTGAATTTTGTCACAACACCTGCTTTACTCCCGGTCATTGAAGGTGCACCATCTGTAGCCAGGCTGACAGTGTGACACCAGTCCAACCCTGTCCAGGAACGTGAAAATATCAGCTTCTGTTGTGGTGTCCGCCATTGGGACCAACTCCAAGAACTCCTCGTTGACGGTCAAAGTGTCATCAACTCCGCCAATGAACATAGCCAGTTGTGCAACATCTGTAAGATCTGTGCTTTCATCGATTGCAATTGAAAACTAAAGAAATGACTACACTCTGCACTTCAATTGGCTGTCCAAATTCTTCAAAAGATCAGAAATCCTATCTGCAACTGTGTTTCTTGGCTGGTATTTGCAAAAGCCTGACGCTTTTTAGGGCACACTATCTCTGCAGCCTTTTGCACGCATGTCTTCACAAATTCACCTTCACCAAATGGTTTTGAAGCCATTGCAATTTTATTAGCAATAAGACAGCTGGCTTTCACTGCAGCATCACATATTTCTCGGCTATGAGTAAACGCAGACTGCTGCTTCTTCAGACCCGTAAACAATTCTTTCACCTTCTCTGTTCTCTGTTGTCCTTGCAAGTTTCTGTATTTTTCGGCATTTAGTGCCTCAAAGTGGTGTCAAAGGTTAAATTCTTTCAGCACTTAATCCTGCTGTGATCGTACCAAACACACTTCCGTGAATAAATAAGATGATGACCATTTTTCTTCGAAAACTGGACTCTGTATCCACTTGTCTCTTGACAGAGACAGAGACATTTTGGGGCAATGAGGGTGCCAAAGTACGTAATGTTCAAAGTAAAAGATGTAATGGGAAAAACGACAAGACAGCTAGCTCAGGGCCAGCTATCAGGTATGGGCCTACATGCTCAGCCTCAGCATAAACAGTTTGCCTGCTTAGCATAATTGCTATTGAGAGATCCAGTGGGCACATTTTGAACAGCAGTTACTTTAATTGAAACATTTTAGCTAATTTTAACTTCGAACTACAAATCATCTCATAGGCCAGATTAAACCCATTCACGGACCTGATCCGGCCCGTGGGCCGCAAGTTTGAAACCTCCGATTTAGATCTTCAAACTTCCCAAACTCCTAAACTTCACGGTGGCAGTGTTCCACTGGACGTTCAAGACTGTCTTAATTGTCCCCTTCAACCCATAAGTGGTTATCTATTATTTGAAGTAACTTTATCATTTGCATGTTTAGTCTATGTGTATGTAAGTGATAGCACACTGTAACGCAATTTATAGAAAGGGCATAAGAACTTACGGTACAAAGTGAGCATCAGTACTTTAATTTGTTGCCAGAAAAATATAAAAATATTTCACCATTGATTTTAAAAGCCCTAAGTGGATTTGTTCAGCATTACTTTATTTATAAGCAAATTAAATATTATAAGAGTGTATAAGTAATAATGGAAAGATATGTTTTTGACTTTTTATGCATGTAGACATGATTACTCATTATCACAACTCATTTTAAATACTGCTGTGCCGTGGAGATAAGCTAAACTTGCTTTAATGTCAAACAGAACCTTAGAAGAAATGTGATACATACTTCTACAATATGGATCAATATTTCTCCAGTCAAAGAAAGACGAAGATGTACTTGAGGTCCAATTGTAATTTAAAGTGTCTACAAATATGATCCTAACTGAACAGCATAATTAATTTATAGAAACTATGGAACAAAGGTGATTTAGCAAACTATCTCACTAAGAAACTTCCAATGATTTTTTTTATTAATATAATAGAAAATAAACATACAGTGGTCATTCACAATTTGAGGGACTGCCATTTGCCATTTAGCAAGTATAGTTTCATAATACTCCTCTTGTCTTTATCCCACTTCTTCAACAAACAATGTACACCAATTAGAGACAAATTTGAGCACAAACCTAAAAATAGATATTATTTAACTGTAACTTATACTGTGAAGGCTTTAACTCAGACTGTAATCAGCAATGAGTTTATTGTTTGAACATAAATTAACATGATAAGAGACGAACATGTCTTTTGAGACACCATGAATATCTAAAAAATATCAAGAGTAGAGCCACAAGAAAAGAAAAACTTTCATATTTTTTTTCTTTCGGATATGTCTTTGTTGTGATCAGTATACTATGCTTGAAAGAGTGGCTCTTTTGCAGAGGACAAAGTAGTGGAAAATAAAGAAGAAAGTAAACAAAGTCAAGGTGAGCATTAGATAGAGAAAATATTCTATCTCCAGCCAATTTTATCTCTCAGTTTCTCACTTACTTGTCATGCCTACACACATTGAGTCCATGGAATGATGTGTCACATCTGGTTGCTTGGGAAAGAAAAAACTCATTATGACTTTCCCGTCTGACAGAAACAGATATCTGAATGTACAATTCATTCTGTTAAATCAGTAAGCTTGATGCATTTGTGTCTGATTCAGGAGAAGCAAATAGCACTTCCCTGTTTCATTTCCTCTATTATTCAAGTCTCAAATGAGATATCAAGTTGAATAAGTGCAAATTACTTGGCTCAAAATGTAACTACGGAACACCGTAGATCACTGGATGTTGTGGACTTCTGGTTCTGGTTGAGAGATTCTGGCTGTGCCACATTTGGAATGTTTTTATTGATTATTTACTTAATGACAAATAAAATGGTTCTCTGACTTCCATAGATATTCCACACAAATTAGCTTTTTCAAGGGTGGTTTTAGACTTATAACGCCCCCCTTGATTCCCAAATATTGATGACTTATTTAGTGCTGCTGATGTGTTATGTACAATTTGATGCAAAATACGACTGGGGGAGAGAATGGGGGTGGGAGAGTGCGGGAAAAAATGGGATGAAAACAAAACAAACAGCAACAATACCAGCAGCAAGAAGATGGAACAAACTCGTTGATACACATGCATGAAAATACAGATAAGCGCAGGAAAAATGGCACTAAAGTGTGAGTTTGCACAAAATGAGATGTGGGTCCTGCATGAATTGTGCAGAGGGCCACTGCTACCCCTCTTCAAGATAGCCAACCACAGTAATACCACACATTCACCCAGAGTACAGCAGAGGAGGACCGGCACAGAGCTCCTGCAGCTGTGAACCAACGCCCCCCAGGAATCAGGAGCCCCAGCGAAGCAGGCCAGAGTCCAGTCTAGCTGCAGGTGGGCACAGTAGCTAGCAGTGAC